>JASDQU010100209.1:397322-456262 GCA_032191745.1 Picea mariana | reverse complement strand
CTTGTTTTTACTTTAAACTAAATCTCTTAAAGAAAATATGAGTTTTAAGTGTTTGAAATTGAAGAAACAATCCATTTTTCACTTTTCAATGTAATGTTTAAAGGAATAATTTTAATCAAAAATGGTTTTAGAAACATAACATTTAAATAACTCATTTTATACAAAATTCCTTTTAAAAACATAGCATTTAAATGACTCATTTTATTGAAAAAAACGTCTTTTTGACAAAGATTCCTTGTCCATGTTCAATAAATGAAAATAAACCTGTAAATCAATAACTTCTAATTAGAATTTTAAGTGTTTGAAGTTGAAACATAATTTTTTTTACTTTTCAATGCAATGTTTAATGAAATCACTTTATTCAAAAATCCTTTTAGAAACATAATGTTTAAAGGAATCATTTTGTTTAAAAATTCTTCTTTTTAATCATTTTCTTTGTTCATACCAAAAACCATTTTCAAGGAATCATTTTGTTCAAAAATTCTTCTTTTTAATTATTTTCTTTGTTCATACCAAAAACCATTTTCTTTGTTCGTACCAAAAAATTGTAGAACCATAATTTTGAAAAAATAACTATTTTTGATACACTTTTGAATTTCAATACAAATGATGGTGTAGGTTTAACACTCTTATTTCCAATACCATTCTTTGCATAAGTAATTTTAAATCATGCACTTATTTAGATCAAAGTACTCCTTATCCCTAGACAAATTTGTTAACATGGAAAACTTTGGATGACATAAGATTGTTCTCGAGAATATTTAATGTTTAGTGTTATTAATAGGTCTCCATTAAAGATATGCCATGATGTTTGAGATCACTTTTGATTTGTAAAAAATTAATTATGAAGTACATAATAGCATCATGTTTCTACATAATTAGAATATCAAAACCTTTCTACAGTCAATTGTAATATTTAATAAATATTTTATATTCTTCATCACATTTAATAATTATTTTGTATTATTTATCACATTAGTTGTTATTTTATATTTTATTACCATTATTTAATTTTGTATTGATATAAATATTGTTGTAATTTAGTGTATATTTATGTAGTTCAATTTGTGTAAATTTTTGGGAGGAGGGGAGGTCCCTTGTCCCACAAACAAAGGGGTCTTATTCATGGATTTCGTATCTGGCTTTATTTTTTTTATGGCTATTAAAAATAAGACATTATTTCATACCATTATTTAAAAAAAAAATGAAAAGAGTTTCCTTGATATTCAATTAAATCAAAGGAAATTTTCCATTACATATAATGAAAGAAGGCTTAAACCCATTACAACAATGTACTTGTTCATGTCATTTTAAGAGAATTGTATAGAGATGGGAAGAATAACAATCATTCATCTCAATTATCCAAACTATATCCAATTGACACATTATTTCATACCATTAAAAAAACTAAATATTAAAAAAATCATATATCTCAACCATCCAAACTATAACCAATTGACACATTATTTCATACCATTAAAAAAAACTGAAATATTAAAAAACGACTGAAATATTAAAAAGACTCAAATGAAAGGTTAAGTTTTTGAAATTTAATTTCAAAGATTCTTAACTCTATTATAAAGCTTTTATATCATAATTATAATGGCTAGAGCATAGCTACCTCCAACTGTTGTGCATGTCAAATATAACAGTTGGGTGTTTTCAAGACAATGACGCGTGGCCTGGAATATTTTATGGTTTGCTTAGTGACATATATCGTAATCATAACAATAACATGTTGATGTTGATGATTTAAGTGGGTGTTCGATGAACGCTAAAAACAATTCGACCTTTTGTTGAATAGAGCAGGTTTCAAAGGATGATCCAAATGGCTAGAAAAATATTTGAAGCCGTTGATGAGGAATTGACTGTTGGTTGAAAAATCTATCATGCTAATCGATAAAATTCTGATTTGGAGCTGCTGGTTGAAAAAGCTATCACGGTAATCGATGCCGTCGGTTAAAAAAGCTATTACGGTAATCGATAAAATTATCACGGTAATCAATAAATTTTGATTCGTGGTTAAAAAAGCTATCACGGTTAAAAAAGTTATCACGGTAATCAATAAATTTTGATTTGCGGTTAAAAAAGCTATCTCGGTAATCAATGCTGTCAGTTAAAAAAGCTATCACGGTAATCGATAAAATTATGATTTGGAGCCGTTGGTTAAAAAAACTATCACGGTAATCAATAAAATTCTGATTTAGAGCCGTTTTTTAAAATTTTGGAGCCGTTGGAGCCGTTGTTGGTTAAAAAAGCTATCACGATAATCGATAAAAATTTTATTTGGAGCCGTTGATGAGGAGTTCTTCGTTGAAAAAGCTATCACGTTAATCTATATAATTATGTTTCATCTCTAATTGATGAGGAATTGACTGTTCTTTTGTCGAATTCTTCTCTTCATCCATGTAGCAGTCATTCAGGTTAATGTGTTTTTTGTGTATGGATTTTCGCCACATTTTTTTTTTTTTTTATGGATTTTGGCCACTGTTGTTTTTTTTTTTGTGTATAGATTTTGGCCAAGTTTTGTTGTTTTGAATTGAATTTGGCCAGTTAAGTTTGTTTTCTTCTGTGTCGATTTGCCAGTTAGCGTTTCTGTGTCGGTTTGCAAGTTAGCGTTAACAGTGGATGAAGAAGAAATGAAGGAAAGACGCTCCAGAAGCTTGCCAGTGATAAATTTCTAATTTTCAATGGATCGATCAAGACATCCCACATTCCATAAAAGTGCAGCAATGTTCAGCAGATATTAGTTTTCACAGGAAATTAAATCTCAAGGTAATGAAATCTTAATTTGGTGCTGGCTAGTGGAAATTTTGTTTATGGTTTCAAATGATCTTAATCGCCACACTTTTTTGTTGTCATTTCATTGAAACTCATCAATTGATATGCTTTAAATTATTCAATGAAGCATCTGGGTTTGGTTTGTATTCTTAAATTCACATTAACCCTTGCTCCACAAAATTTATACAAGGGTTTTGCTAATTTTTTCAATATGCATGTAAATGTTTTGATATCTTCATATTTTTTTTTTTTGTAATTTGAATCCCTTTCATCTAAAAATTACCCTTCGATTATCCTTTTGTTAGATTTTTCATCTAAACTTTTCAAACGATTGGCAGGATAGTATTATGTTTAGAATATATTTTGAAAATGGATGTCCGATTACTTTTAAATTAGGTTAAAATGAGGATATAAGACAAAAAAAATTTACATCAAGAATCTTTTGTTTTCCATTTGTTTCAACACATTAGGTTTTCTAGTTTTTTTTTATCTCTCTCGTATTTTAGAATTGGATCGACTTGCTTTATGTAGTTTTTGGGTATCTTAATTTTTCTATGTTGTTTAGCTTTTCTTCAATGCACTGTTTTCGGTTTTGATCTTTTTTCGTAATAGATCAAGTAGACACAGAGAAATTGACAAGCGGTCACCGAGAAAGACTCTAATTGAATCTTGTTTAACCTGCGGGTTTCTCCTTCATTTTTTTCCTGAATTGATTCACTTTTTGTAACAACAAACATGAGATTAGTTGTTTGTACAATAAATTAATGTCAAGTGGTTACTCACCCTGTATTGTAAATTTACTCAGCCTGTATGATACTTTGTTTTGCAGATAAAAAGACATCAACGAACTCATACTCAGTCACATGACTAATCCAATTCAACCCAAAAACAGGTACAGGTTTCTCATTTTTTCCCCTTTTCTTTGACGATAATAATAGCATTAGTACACACTAGATGAATTAGATTATAACATATTGAAAATCATCATACTAATCCAATTCAACCCAAAAACAGGTACATGTTTCTGCTTTTTTCCCCTTTTCTTTGACGATAATAATAGCATTAGTACACACTAGATGAATTAAATTATAACATATTGAAAATCATCATAGGACTAGATAGAGAACCTTTCTATTACGTTAATGCACCTCTTGATTCTATTGTCCGTTATATTTTAGGGTCAGTGGTTAGTTGGATCATCCGTTTCAAGCCACACTTATGGCCTAAAAAGGAAATACGTATGGCCTAAAAATGAAATGAAGCTTAGTTTTATGAATTTCCATGATACAAGATTAGCTTAGTTTCTTTACAAGATATAAATATTAAAACTGTGTTGTATTTGTACTTCTTGAATCATCAAGATTTTAAAATCGCTCTTTTGACATTTTAGGATTTTCTTTTGAAGTTGTTGAAGTTTTAATAGTGATGTTTGATTGATTGGCTGATTGTTTGGTTAATAGAATATTTTGACATAAATTATGTGGAGTTGATTCTTGTGTTAATATGAAAAAAATTATGTGAAGTTGACTGAATATTTTTATAGAAATTATGTGTAGCTTTCTCTGTTTTCATATTTTTTTGTTTTCTTTTATTAAATTTATTAAGTTAATTGCATGATAGAGAGAAAAATAAAAAATGAAGTTGCAATAACTATGCTACAATAAGTTTTCATTGGCAGTTGATTTACTTGATATTTAATTGTCACAATTCCTAAGTTATGTGCCAAAACTCTCTCATCTTGTTTTTTAGTTTTAGTTTTTTTTGAACTTTCTTAGTTATAAATTTAATCGAGTAGTATTTATTTTTTATTTCTGCATATTATAAGCATTTTCCATAACCTGTGATCATAATATAGAACTGGTGTATAGAGTATTAGACTAAAGTGAAGTTATAAGAAACACTGATAATCAAGATACATAATTAACTAACATAAAGAAAATATTAAAAATCTAGTTTACACACTAGCAATCATATCTGAGATTATATTTACAATATGGTCCAACTAACTTTTATAAAATGTATCCTAACAATTATATATATATATATATATAAAATATGTTATTTTTGATTAATTTTTATTTCAAGTTATTTATAATTTTGATAGTGAATTCTAAAATAAAATGAATTTTATAGTTTTGTTTTATCTGATGTTATTTATTTTCATCAAGTTCATTTTAAAATATTATTTTATTTTTTAATTTAAAATTCAATTTATGATAAAAAGGTAAATCGTTCCATCTATTTGATAGTACTGTTTTTAATTAAAATTTTAATTTTTTTTTCTTATTAATTTTATTTTTTGGGGTTAAAATTACAATTATTTAATCAAAAATTTAATTTTTTTTTCTTATATTTAATTAAAATTACAATTATATTTTTAACAAACACCAGAAATCACTTTTATTTTTAAATTTTTTGATTTTATTTTTTTAAAGTTAAAATTACAAACTAGATAAAATGTATCATAATAATTTACAAATGTCTTGCTTATTATAAACTCAACTAAAAAAATGTTACCAATATTTTTGCACATTGATGAGCCTCTAATTAAAACACTTAAAATATTTAAGAAAGCTACACAAAATATCAAGTGAATTGTGACATAGTTATTTAGCTTTAACCAATTTAATTAAAGAAGAGAGCATACTGAAATTTGAACATTTTGATACAATAAAAGTTCAAATTGTGCTGCAATCACAACTCAGAAACTTCTTTATATAAACTCAAAAACTATTTTGACAAGTACTTTTATATCAAACACAGAATATGAAACACATAAACTTTTAATATAAAGATTAGCTAAAACTTTTAGATTAATTACTACACAGAGATAACTTATATATAGTGACAAGGTGGATGATCAATCAGGAATAATTTGAAATGAAATTCAAAATTACTAGCAGTTAAAAATTTATACATTTAGATAAAAACAGTTGAAAATTTATATATGTAAATAAAAATTGTTGAATATTTATGCATGTAAATAAAAACAGTTGAAAATTTATGCATGTAAATATTGTTAAATATTTATGCATGTAAATAAAAATGATTGTAAATTGAAAATCAAATTATCATCAATTAGAGTAGCTTTTTTCAAAAAGGTAAAACCAGTATTAAAAACCCTAACTTTAACTTACCCAAAACAATGAGTGTCAAAGCCAACTACTTAACTTTAGACAAGAACCATGTTTAGTTTTGTGCTTAAGTTTGTTTTTTAGCCAATTGAACTTATATATAAAGTAAAAGGTATTTATAATAATAATAATAAAAAAAAAAAAATCATAACACATTGACATGGATTAATAGATATTTTAAAAGATTTACTATTAAAAAAAAATTAAATGCAATTTTTTAAATAAATAATTTAAAATATATTAATATAGTTTTAAATTTATAAAAAATAATTAAAATAATAAATAAAAAAATAACAAGTTAAAATATATTATTATATATTTATTTTAACTAAAAATTTATTAAATGTCTAGAGATTAATAATTATTTTAATTTATTTATATTTTTGAAAAAAATTAAAAAATTGAAATTAGTAAATTCTTCAACTTAATTTAACTTTATCTATTTAACCTAATATATATTGTAAATATAACAAAATTCGTCTTTAATGATAATCAAGTGTTTGAGTTAGCAATATAATTATGTAAAATTAAAATGTTCATAAATATTAAAATATATGTATATAAATGTTCATAAATATTAAAATATATAAATATTTGATAATGTTCATAAATATTAAAATATATAAATATAAATGTATTATTATTTAAAAAATAATTAAAAATGAAAAAAAATAAAATTTATTTTAATAAAATTTATTAAATACATTGAAAAATTAATAACTTATTTTTTTCAATTTTTTATCCAAAACCAAAAATATTCGTAAGATTCTTCACAGTATCCATTATTCGTAAGCTTCTTCACAGTATAAACTTTATAAACTTTAGATTCTTCCTGGAAACAACAGATTTCAAACATTTATTAAAACTAGTAAACATCCTCTTCAGTTGAATGCTTTTATTTTATGTCCAATATCCTAAGGAATGGCTCCTCCAATAAGTCACTCGAGTACCGCAAGCTCAGTGTTGTGGACTACATGCTGCGGCGGTGTAGAATCCATCCAATTTCCGTAAATTTTTACGGAATTTAATCGGATATTTTTTAATTAAGCCGAGAGATTAATAATTTAGAATAGAGAGATTAATAATTTAGAATAAAAGGTAAAATATATTGTAAGATTTTAACGTGGAATATATAAACTAAAATTTAATTTAAAAGTTTTTGAAATCGTGAGTCGCATTAATAATTATCTAAGGGATCAACAAATATCTTGACTAAAATGATCCTATAAGACAAACTTATTAAATGGAAAATTCCAATTTTTAAAAATTCATCGAATTTTGCTACTATTAAATTTATTTTAAAAGATTAAAATTATTAATATTTTTACAAAATATATATATATTATCAATTTAATATTCAGTTGTTTTTTTGGTTGAGATTGGTGGCTATTCTTTCTATAGATTTTTTTTTATCTTTTGAAGTCACTTTTTGAGGGTCATTCTTGCTGCCTTAAATGATGCATGTTGTCTGTATGCATTATGGAGAAATCCTTCTTAAAAATTCAATATCAAATCAATAATGTTTCTAATTAAGTTAGTGTTTAGGAAATGATAGTTGTGAGCACCTTTTTGATTTAACATTGTAATTAAGTGTAGAATGAATATATTAATAAACATTACAAATGGAAAAATGTGATACATATTAAAATTACATAATTTTGAATATAATATATAGATTTGTTTTAGTTTTAGGAGAGGGATCAATAATTTGAGATGTATAATAAAAATTAATTTTAATTTGATATTTTTGAGAAGAGTAAAAATTTCAATTACATTAGTATATGCATTTTAATTTTGAATCTCTTAAGTATAGAGAAATAACTATCTTATATTAGGCTCTATTAAATAGCTAAAGAGATAAAAAAGATATTTAAATAAAATATCAATAAAAAAGGTTTACTTCAAATACCATTATTTTTCTAAAACAATTTGCTAACCATATTAAATAGAGAGATAAAAAATATATCTAAATAAAATATCAATAAAAAAGGTTGACTTCAAATACCATTATCTTTCTAAAAACATTTGTTGACCATAACCATGTTTCCATGTTATTGAATCCCCTAACACCTTACACCTTGTAATCCAAAGAAACCATAACCTTAGTAATGTTTAATCCCTATGAATCATAAGCCATATAAGTTTTAATCCCTAACCCATGATCTTATAACCCTTAACCCTTATTATCCCTAACCCTTAATCCTTAACACATGTAAGCAATATCACACCTAATTCCTTTAACCAATATAACCCAACCATTGCTACTCTTATTATCTTGAACTAATGTAACCCATATCACCCCTAATATCTATTACCCTTAATGAGTATGTCCTCTAACCCTAAACTAGTTTAACCTAACCAAGAATCTTTCACCCTTATAGTCCTTAACCCTTGTAAACTCTAAGACCCATAAACCTTCTAACTATTAAAACACTATCACCATAATTTCTTAATTCCTATAGACACTAAAGAGTGTAAACACTAACTAACCCATTTATAACCCAATCTTTATAACCCATATGACCCCTAACGAGTATGATCCATATAATCCAAAGTCCATAAAATTATAAGTCCTAACCCATAACCTCTATGATTAACCTATATAACTCTTAAACCTTAAAACTCATAACCACTAAGCCTTATAGCCTATAACCCTTAACCTCTATAACTCCAAATCCCAATGGCCACTACAACATTACGCTTAACCTCTATAACTCCAAACCTCAATAGTCACTACAACATTAACAACTCACCCATAATAATAGAAAAGTAAATCCTTAAAATTAAACATCTAATTTCTAATGATATTGATAATTATCATGCTTAATCTCCAAAGAGATGCTAAAAATTATGAAATGTATGATTAACAATCCAAGCAACGGTTGGGATAACGCAATATTAAAGGCTGGTTATAAAATTAAATACCAAAGTTATTATACCAAACTAACTTGGCATGCATGTTTTCACATTAGTAAAGTTGTCCTTCTTTAAATAACAAGAATTGGTTGTGCCACATTTATTACTGTAGGTAAGAAGTACTTATTTTTTGCGACAACTTTTTTTAAACATGCTTGAGCCCAATGACAAAATTTTGTCCCTAACTTAGGGCCGAGGGGATGATTTCCAACTGAGGAAGTTTGCATTTTTGTTTACTTTACTAATTTTCATTACTATGTGTCTTATGGTCATTCCACCCCTTTTATTACCCTTGTTTAGTTGGTCCTTTTCTTAAAAATGTTGTTCATGACACTTTTAGTTTATTGATGCTTAGAATGTCGATTTTGATGATGAATATTGGGAATACTGTCCTCACTTTAAGAAGTTTCCATGTGGGTTACCTTTTTACTTGAAATGATAACAGATCATTGAAGGGTGTTTACCTACATATTGTAGTAGCGAAATCAGGATGGCTTCACCAATTTCAAATCTCACCATATTGTATTGTGGATTCTTGAGCGAGAGTCCTTTTCTAATTGATTGAAATTGAGATATAGAGTGATGAGATTTTCTTGTGCCTTTTATTTAATGTTCAAGTATAATTGCTTAGTTTTTGTATTTTTGTGCATTGAACAAATAAAGTTTTCTTTCCTGTCCTTTTTTTGTTGGCCAATGATTGTCTAAGAAATTGATTTACTCTTGCGCTTTCATACTTGGTGGAGTAGAATTGCTTTAATAACGAATCTACTCTCGCGCCTTAATCTTGTGAAAATTATGTTGTTTTAGAACACGTCCTTTGCGCCATCAATTTAATTCAAAATTATTTTGGTGTCCTAATCTGTATGGATGGTCATGGGTGTAGTCTCTTCGTGCACGTCAATGGTTTGACCTGTGAATTCTAGCAATTAAATTCTTGGCATCTTGAAGATAAGACATAGTTGACTACGCAACCTCTTATCTTCCATCGTTATATGAATGATGAATGATTAAGTGGTTAGCTCACTTTCACAATGATTTTTATAATGATGCATGACTGGTTAAGTAATATTAATTATGTGTGTGCCTTAATTTAGTGGCATGCGATTACTTCGTCATTCTTCCTTGCACCTCAGAATTAATTATAATTGTGTTGAACTTAGGTGATTGATTCACTTGCACAATAAATTTAATTATTGTTTAATCTCACGCCCTTTCTTAAGTTCACATGAGGGTGTTTAGGGATTATTACTCTCGCATGCAATGAATTTACCCGTTACACGTGCGCCATGTTTAATTGCAAGTTAGAATTGATGGTCCTTACGAGATGCGTGGAAGGTTAAGATTTGTACTCTATTGTGTCATTTTTAATGGTAGAATGCAATGAAGTTGGGATGTTGTTAATTGATATATTAATACATTGATGTGTGTGTCATGATCCATGGTGACGAGACGTCAACCATGTTTTGTATTCAATTATTAATGCATTATTATTTTTTCGTTATTTTATGTGATTGATGTGCCAACGATGTTGTTGTTTATTATGATGTTTAAATTTTCCTAACACAACATTAAAAAAATAGAAAAAAAGGGTTATTTTTTACCTATTGCACGTTGTTTGGTTGTCGTAACGGTGGGGTCGTTACATATGGTATCATTGAGGGTTTAACCCTGCGACTATGGATATCCACGCCTTCCACTGAATTAGGCCCTTGATTTATACTCAACACTAATTGAATTATTAACATGTCCTTGCGGTAATCATAGTTAGAGGACATTGTAGATATTCACAACATGGTGCCAAGGGAGGAGGCACGACACCTCTAGGTGCACTTGTGCTATAGGGGTCCAACACCCAAGGAGAAGAACAAGTCTTGAGCATGAGAGGATTTTCACGCAGGATGCGTTGCATCTGAGAAGGTCCTTTTGGGGAAATGTCAGAGGCCTTGAATAGTCGTCTGTGATGGGATAAGGCTAGGGCGCTTGTACCCCTAAGGGTATATAGTGTGGCCCAACCAATAATGGTACCTCTCATGTAAAACTCGAGAGGGTTAATCCCCTGAGTCCATGAGTCCCATGGATGACTCAACCGTCGAGGCATGGCTGGAGAGCGAGGCGATGTGCTTCATTCTTTGTGATTTCAACCCTCAACACAAAGGTCCACATATGCGGTGTTCAACTAAAGGGTAGAGATCTTCTACGAAGGAAGACACTCCTACCTCAACTAATAATGGTCATCGAAGCTATGTTAGGGGAACGATTCGATGAACAGTTCCGAGAGAAGTGATTTGTCAGAGGAATTCATTGAGATCCAACATGATGAGTTCAATGCCTTGCGACAGGGTGGTCATATGGTGTAGGATTATGAGACCAGATTTATGGAGCTACTTCGGTATGCCCCACATCGAAACAAAAAGAAGCTAGCGATCAGGAAGTTTGTGACTAGAATTAACTCCAACTTTCATGCAAAGGTGAGGATATAAATGCCTTGGATGTTGCACAGTGCAGTCTAGTAGGCCTCTTAGATAAGGAAGATTTGACTGTGGGAGTCTGGGTAGGACTCCTACAAGACCGTGTGGACTGACAACATCCTGTGTGCAGTAGCATCAAACATCGTCCAGACTAGACCTCTTGGTATCAAGATGCATCTCTAGGACCCTTGTTCATGACACCTTAATGATAGGTTCCTCAACAGAGGGCTCTCTGCACAGGACCATCACATCCACGACAACACCGCTAACAACCATCGTTTAGTCTTGTCAACAAAACATACCATGATATTAGGCTGGTGGGAGAAAAACTTTTATTCTGAGGCCAGGAGTACTGGACTGTAGGTGGACAATGGACATGTGGAGAGTCACCTTACCATCAAGACTATCTGGTTGAAAGGACGAGAGTGACCGAGTCAACAAAAAACACTACCATGGTGGAGATGGTCAAGGACCATCATATTCATGACCATGATAAATAACTACCAGGCCAAGCACCATTCCACTGTCCTCGAGGCCTCAGGTTCCAGTACCAAATGAACTTTTATTATTTGTTAGAACTCAGTGCTACAAAGAGCTCTAATTCTAGTACAACGTTGAATGGATTTGGGTAAGGGCTTCGACAGGACGAGTTTAGATTCGTCGATGTGGCTTTGGGTACCAACCAGATGGTTGGAGGAAGGGGTATGCATTGTCTCTTTAACCGGGGGATAGTGTAATGAAGTCTGGCATGCGTCACGATCTTAATATCTTATAATGACATGATCAATATGGACTGGTGGAATCACATGATGTGATACTCAACGATAAGATGAGGCGGTTGATTTGGACCGACGACGACGGACATAGAAGTGTGATTATAGGAATAAACCAGGGAGTATCCAATAGGTTCATTTCTTCCCTACAGCTATAAGAGAGCACATGCAAGGATGCAAGTTATATGAATACTTAGCGTTGAACGTCAAGGGCATGACAAAAGGATTATAAGAACTTCTGGTGGTATGATATTTTGTGGACATGATTCCCAGAAGAATTACCAGGTGTGTCACTCAAAGACAAGATGGAATTTACCATCGGCCTAAAACTTGGAACTAAACTGATGGAAAGAGAGCCTTATTGGATGTCGACCCGTGAGTTACTGGATTTAAAAGTGAAACTGAAGGAGTTGTTGAACCTAGGAATTATACTTCCAACTATATCACCTTAGAGTTCTCTTGTTAGTTTCATACAAGAGAAGCATGTGGCATGGAAACTCTACTTGACTACCATTGAGTATTCCTCAACGATATTTTGATATATTCTTGGATGAAAGAAGATCAAGAATAATTTTTTCACTTGGTACTACAGTGTTGCGAGAGAACAAATTATAGGAAGCAGTTGCAAAGCTATCGAGGATTCATTTCTTAGGGCATGTTATCTCCAGCGAAGGCATTGATGTCGATCCAACAAAGGTAGAGGATATTGTGGAGTGGCGACACTAACGAATGTCCTAAATGTTAGTAGATTCATGGTTTTACCAGGATATTATTGACGGTTTGTCGAGGGTTTCTCCAAGATAGAAAATATGATTATGGAATTACGAATGAAGAAAAATACGTTTGTGTGGATCCATAAATGTGCAAAAGCATTTCGAAGGCTCAAAGAGCTCTTGACAAAAACACCAACACTAAAATTACCTGGCATGATTGAGGGATTCTTGGTATGCACTGACGCATCCAAGTAAGGTGTAGACAGAGTCTTGAGGCAAGGTATTCGAGTGATCACTTACATCTCGAGGACATTAAGGAAGCTTGAGGAGCTTCATGACACACGATTTGGAGTTGTTAGACATTGTATATGCCCTGATAATGTGGAGACACTACCTCATTGGATGGAAATTCGAACTAAAAATGGACCACTATGGTTTACAACAACCTTTCTTTTTACACAAAATAACTTGAACGTGTGGCAAAGGTGTTGGGAAGAACTGCTTATTGAGTATGATTTTGAGGTTTCCTACTTAAATGGAATAATGAACAGAGTAGAAGACGTGTTGATTCAGAGACCATGCATATTTTCAAGTGATACATGTTCAAACGAAGCTGCGCGAAAATATTCTAACTAAAGCGTGACGCTGACTGGTATGAAGATGGTAAGAGATGTTTTTCTTCTACGAAAGACACCATAATGGTACCAAAATTGATGGATATACTGTGGACAATGACACATCCTTGTGATATAACAACCAGATTTACTTACATCCCAACGATGAATTGAGAAGTTTGATCTTATGCGAAGGTCATAGAGGAGTGTACATGTCTCATCCAGGAATCAGGAAGATGAGGAATGACCTTAAGCCTTTATTCTTCTAGAAGGGATAAAGGCATACATTGTCCACTGTGTGGTGAGATGTCTAGAAGGTCAAAAGGTGAAGGGTGAACATAGACATACAATATGATTGCTACGACCACATGTTATTCCAAAATCGACATGGGAGGTCATTTCGACAAACTTCACTGTTTAATTGATACTGACGGCAAGGAGGCACGATCTAATTAGTGTGACAATTGACACTCTAATGAAGAGTTAACATTTTTTCCCTATGCATACGACGCATGAGACGCCAAGTATAGCTAGAGTTTATATCAACAAGATGTTGAGACTGCCAGATTTACCAAAGGAATCATATCCAATAAGGGATTTAGTTTTTGCAATATGATTTTGGACGAGTTTCCCAAGAGGCCTTGGGAATACCATTGAACTTTAGTACAACAGGTCCTTGAGATAGATGGGTTGACCGAAGGAACGAACCAACTTGGGAAGGTTGTGTTGTGTATGTGTGTGTTGGACCAACAAAAACATTGGGAAAAGTTTTGGCCACTGGAAGAGTTTGCATGCAACAACAACCATCAGAGCACCATTAAGATGATGCCATTTGAGTTTCTTTATGGGAAACCGTGTCATACGCCTTTGATTTTGTATCAACTCGAGGATGGTATCCTGGTAGGACTAGAAGGGATCCAATAATTGAAAGTACAATTACAAACGATACAAAAGGGGATGGAAGAAGCCCAGGATCGACATAAGTGTTTGACGATGCACAACGTGTCGATCATAATTATAAAGGGCCTAACGGCTAGTCATGCCTCATTCTTTGAGGTGTTGCACGATGTTTATCTTGTGTCCATGTGTGAATTTAGCTCAACGATCCTAAGCATGATATTGACTAAGTTCTTGGAAGATGTTGGGCGAGGGTACACTCACGGCAGATCTAATCCACTTTTTGGACAATCACATTTGACAACTATGAGATCGAATTATCAATCAGTTCAAGGTCCAGTAGGAAAATTATAGTCCACACTCTGCTACCTAGGAGGACGCATATGATATGCATCATCAGTTTCCCTTTGTTGAAAACTAGACATTTAGATATTGTCCGATACTTTATTTTTTCATTTGTATACTGTGAAACTCTGGGACCAAGTTTAAAACAAGAGGAGGTGTATGTAACATCCCGCTCTTGCATGTACCCAATGTGACTTATTCTTATGGACACTTGTGTGCAAGTGATCTAGTTCACTAAATGATTGACCGATTCGATTATGGAGCATGATGATGTTTGGGAATGTGATGATACATTATTTTATGTTATTTATATCGACAGGTGTTATTGACTAGATTTCCTGAGTGTGCAAGATTCTGAATCTTTCAGGACGCCGATGGCATTGATGGATCTCCTTGGATTCTGGATTGAGTCAGGGAGTGAACGGTTATGGTTTCAATGTTTTTATATTACATATGTGACATATGACTAGATATTATGATGTTGATTGTTATCGCTAACACATTTCATTGATGGATGCAAACTGACGGTATCTTGGTAACCAGACTCACATTAGGAATAAAGGGGTCACACATGAAAACTTGAGATATTGAGGGAGAGGTGTGGCAACAGACCTGCCACAACTTACTGGCACTCCTGTCATGGCTCAAACTGTAGATTAACAATGATCTAGTTAGAGAGATCCACGATGTCATGAGGACAGACTGTGACAGTTGCTCACGATGATTCTAAGGGGTGCGCAATAAGGCAGGGTCCTTATTCCTTAAAGGCCCTTAGTCTCTCACAAGGTCACCTGATGAAGCATTGACTCCAGGGGTTTGACGTCTACCAAAATCAGTCAAAAGGTAAGTGTCACACTTGGATCATGCAATGCATCTTGAAGGGCACGTCACTCAAATAAAACAGGAATGCTAGCGAGTGGCACCCTTGGAGCACATAGTGCGTCTTGAAGGGCACGTCATGGTTTTAACTCTGGCAAGTTAATAAACCTATTACCTAGAAAAATATGCCTCCTTAGGACCTCGTCGGCCTTAAAATGAATGATGGTATGAGTAAAGTTTAGTAACTAACTTTTTTTCCTTAAAAACTATCGCCTAGCCTAGTGAATTTAAAACCTAGGTCTAAGTAGAGCATTGAACAAAAAATAAATAAATGGACATGTAACAAGAAGGGGGTAAATAAAATTCAAACATTAATAATTAAAGTGAAATTTTAATGAAGGATTAAATTATTTAAAGGGGAAATTGTTGTTTATGTCTAAAGTTTCTAATGCCTGGTGTTTTTACTATTTCTTTTGGTTGCTCTTCCACCTCGGGATTCCTTAACACTAGTGTGTCTCGCTACCCAAATCAAATATTTTCACCCAGACAAGATCGCTTCCAGTCCAACTGTTTTGGAACCTCCTTAATCTCTCATTGGTTCTGTACCCCCTAGCCCAACGAATTTATTCTCTGTGATGTTGATCTCGAGTCTTACCCTCGTCATTTTTTCGCATAGGGTAAGTACCGAAGGAGGTACGAATTTTTCTGTGTTAGACACTTCTGGGCGATTGAATGGACCCCTAAACTATCCCAACACCACCCTCACTTGCCCTCCATTGAGATTTTGTTCCATTTCAGGATAGAAGATCTGAGCGGAGCAATCGTGGTCTTGATTACGACCCTTGTGCGTTCATGCTCTCCCAAGGATCCGTGTGATTGGTCTTGTTGAGTCTTCTCTACAGGTTCAAATAGTGGTGGCGTTTCCTGGTGTTAAGAACTGAACTCCTATCCCCTTGGTGTGCAGAAACCATACCCAGGCTTCTATGCCTCAGCATGCATCTCCATGGACTCCAGGCTTCTAGGCCAGCTACTTTCCTCAGCATGGTGTGCAGAAACCATACCCAGGCTTCTATGCCTCAGCATGCATCTCCATGGACTCCAGGCTTCTAGGCCAGCTACTTTCCACATGACTGTCTTGGGGTTTACCCCGACGATTGTCTCGTCCCTTGCGAATATATTTCGAGATCCCCTTCTTTTCTTGGAACTTCTTATAATTTGCGTGTCCCTCAAAACTCGGACTCTGGGAGAAGCATGCCAACAATTTTTCTTAAGCACAAGACTCCAGTTTTTCCCCACCTCCACTCAACGATTTTAACAGTGCATGCCTAACATTTTTCTTGTTGGCTCAGTGCCTATCCCTGCCTTTTATTCCTTCCATATCTCAGTGATTGGTAGGTGTTCTCTACTGAGCCAATCCCACCCTCGACCTTGGCCTCTCTGATTCACTCTCCCTTGAGTTATCTCATTTAACATTGCTTTTAGATGTGACAGGGTTCTAGCTGGTTGTAAGTTCTACCATTTACATCTCTCGTAAAATGTCTAATTTATTGTGAAAGTTTGTGTCTAATATTTTAGTTGATTGATGCTCAAAATTATGAAATGTATGATTAAGAATCCAAGCAATGGTTGGGCTAACGTGATATTAAAGGTTGGTTATTAAATTAAATACCGAAGTGTTTATATCGGACTAACTTGGCATGCATGTTTTCACGTTACTAAAGTTGTCCTCCTTTAAATAACAAGAGTTGGTTGTACGACATTTAATATTGTAGGTACAAAGTACTTAGGTTCTGTGGAAGGCTTTTTTAAACATGCTTGAGCCCAATGAAAAAATTCATCCCTAACATAGGATCCATGGGATGATTTCCAACTAAAGAAGTTTAGATTTTTTTTACTTTCCTAATTTTCATTACTAAGTGGCTTATGGTCATTCCATCCCTTCTATTACCCTTGTTCAGTTGGTCCCTTTCTTAAAAATGTTGTGCATGACACTTTTAGGTTATTCATGCTTAGAATGTTGATTTTGATGATGAATAGTGTCCTCACTAGGTGCTTTGAATTCTGGTCTTTATCTTAAGTTGATGGATGTGGGTGGTTTTTATCCTCGTTTTAAGAATTTTGCATGTGGGTTACCTTTTTACTTGAAATGCTAACGGATCATTGAAGGGTGTTTACCTACCTATTGCAGTAGTGCAACGAGGATGGCTTCACCAATTTTAAATCTTACCATACTATATTGTGGATTCTTAAGCGAGAGTCTTCTTCTAATTTATTGAAATTGAGATCTAGAGTAATCAGATTTTCTTGCGCCTTTTATTTAATGTTGAAGTATAATTGCTTATTTTTTGTATTTTTGCGCATTGAACCAGTAAAGTTTTCTCTTACGTCCTTTTTTTTTTGGCCAGTGATTGTCCAAGAAATTGATTTACTCTTGCGCTTTCATACTTGGTGGAGTAGAATTGATTTAATAACCAATCTACTCTCGTGCCATAATCTTGTGAAAATTATGTTGTTTTAGAGCACGTCCTTTGCACGATCAATTTAATTGAAAATTATAGAGTCGTCTTGATGTGTATGGATGGTCATGGGTGTAGTCTCTTCCTGCGTGTTTTCATGGTTTGACATGTGAATGCTAGCAATTAAATGCTTGGTGTCTTGAAAATAAAACATAGTTGACTACGTGGCATCTTAGTAATATTAATTACGTTCGCGCCTTACTTTAGTGGCATGCGATTGCTTCGTCATTCTTCCTTGCACCTCATAATTAATGATAATTGTGTTGAATTCAGGTGATTGATTCACTCGCGCAATAAATTTAATTGTTGTTTAATCTCATGCCCTTGCTTAAGTTCACATGAGGATGTTTAGGGATTATTACTCTCACGTGCAACGAATATTTAATGTTGATAATGATGATAGTTCCCAGTGCGCCATGTTTAATTGTGACTTATAATTGATCGTCCTTACGAGATTGGTGGAGGGTTAAGATTTGTACTGTATTGCATCATTTTTAATGGTAGAATGCAATGAAGTTGGGTTGTTGTTAATTAATATGTTAATACATTGATGTGTGTGTCATGATCCATGGTGTCAAGGTGTCCCATGTTTTGTATCGGATTATTAATACATTATTATTTTTTCATTAATTTATGTGATTGATGTGCCGACAATGTTGTCATTTATTATGATGTTTAAATTTTCCTAACCCAACCTTAAAAATAAAGAAAAAAGGGTTATTTTTGACCTATTGCATGTCGTTTGGTTGCCATAACGGTGGGACCATTACATATGGTATTAGTGTGGGTTTAACCCTGCGACTGTGGATAGCCACACCTTCCACTGAATTAGGCCCTTGATTTATACTCAACACTAATTAAATTATTAACCTATCCTTGTGGTAATCACAGTTAGAGGGTGTCGTAGAGATTCACAACGTGGTGCCAGGGGAGGAGGTGCGACGCATCTAGTCGCACTCGCGCTAGAGGGGTCCAACCTGCAAGGATAAGAACAAGTCTTGAGAATGAGAAGATTTTTTTGTAGGATGCGTTGGGTCTGACAAGGTCCTTCTGGGGAAATGTTAGAGGCCATGAATAGCCATATGTGTTGGGATAAGGCCAGGGCGCTTGTACCCCTGAGGGTCTACAGTGTGGCTGAACCAATACCGATAGCTTTCATAGAAAACTCGAGAGGGTTAATTTATCCATTCCATGAGTGCCATGGATGACTCAACCGTCGAGGCATGGTTGGAGAGCTAGGCGATGTGCTTCACACTTCATTATTTTAGCATCCATTACAAAGGTCCGCATATGTGGTCTTCAGCTAAAGGGGAGAGCTCTTCTATGGACGAAGATGCTCCTACCTCAACTAATCATGGTCGTCGAAGCTGTGTTAGGGGAACTATTAGAGGAATAGTTTTGAGAGAAGTAATTTGTCATGGGAATTCATTGAGCTCCAACTCGATGAGTTTAGCACCTTGTGACAGGGTGGTCATATGGTGCAGGATTATGAGACCATATTTATGGTATGCCCTGCATTGGAACACAAAGAAGCTAAAGATCAAAAAGTTTGACCAGAATTAACTGCAACTTTCGTGCGAAGGTGAGGATACAAATGCCTTGAATGTTGCACGATGCAATCCAGTAGGCCTCTTGGATAAGGAATATTTGACCGTGGGAGTCTAGGCATGAGTCCAACAAGATTGTCTGGACTGACAACATATGGTGTGAATTATCATCAAACGTCATCCAGACCATACCTCTTGGTATCAAGATATGCCTCTAGGACCCTTGTTGATGACAACTTGATGATAGGTTCCTTAGCAGAGGGATCCTTACAAGGAACCACCACATCCACGGCAACACCGCTTGCAGCCACTGTTTAGGATTGTCAACAGAACAAACCATGATCTTAGGATGGTGGGCCAACAAATTCTTTTTCAGGGCTAGGAGTACTAGATCGGGTGTGGGCAATGGACATGTGGAGAGTCACCTTACCAGCAAGACTGTCCGGTTGAAAGGGCTAGAGTGACCGAGTCAACAGGACACACTACCATGGTGGAGATGGGAAAGGCCCATAGGATTCATGACCATGGTAAATAACTGCCAGGCTGAGAACTAGTCCACTGTGCTCGAGGCCTCAGGTGCCATCACCAAATGAAATTTTAGTATTTGTCTGTGCTACGGAGAGCTCTAATTCTAGTACAACATTGAAGGGCTTTGAGTAAGGTCTTTGACAGGACAAGTTTAGATTCATTGATGTGGCTTCGGGTACCAACCAGATGGTTGGAGGAAGGGGTATGAATTGTCTCTTTAACCGAGGGATAGTGTAATGAAGTCCAACCTACCTCACGATCTTAATATCTTATAATCACATGATCAATATGGATTGGTGGAATCACATGATGTGATACTCAATAATAATATGAGGCGATTCATTTGGACTGGCGATGAAGGAAAAATAAGTGTGATTATAGGAATAAAATAGGGAGTATCCCCGATGTTCATTTCTTCCCTACAACTACAAGAGAGCACTTCCCTACAACTACAAGAGAGCACATGCAAGGATGAAAGTTATATGCATACTTAGTGATGAACGTTAAGGGAATGGAAGAAGGATTAGAATAACTTCTTGTAGTACGAGATTTTGTGGACATGATTCCCAAAAGAATTACTAGGTGTGCCACTCGAAGCCAAGATGGAATTTACCATCGACCTAAAACCTGGAACTGAACCGATGGAAAGAGCTCCTTATCGGATGTCGACCCCTGAGTTAATGGAGTGAAAAGTGAAACTGAAGGAGTTGTTGAACCTAGGACGTATACATCCAAGTGTATTCCCTTGGAGTTCTCATGTTAATTTCATACAAGAGAAATATGGGGCGTGAAAAATCTATTTCACTACCGTTGAGTATTCCTTGATGACATTTTGATATTTTCTCGGATGACAGAAGATCAAGAAGAAATTTTACACTTGGTACTTCAGTGTTGCGAGAGAAAAAATTATGGGAAGCAGTCGCAAAGCTATCGAGGATTCATTGCTTAGGGCATGTTATCTCCAGCGAAGGCATCATTGACGATCTAATGAAGGTAGAGGATATTGTGGAGTGGCCTACACCGATGAATGTCCCAAATGTGTGTAGCTTCATGGTTTTAGTGGGATATTATCGACGGTTCGTTGAGGGTTTCTCATCTGGACCATGAAATGTGCGGAAGCATTTCGAAGGCTCAAGGAGTTGTTGACAACAACACCAATGCTAAAAGTCCCTAGCATGCACAAGGGATTCTTGGTATGCACTGACGCATCCAAGGAAGGCTTAGACAAAGTCTTGAGGAAATGCGTTTGAGTGATCGCTTACATCTCGAGAACGTTAAGGAATATTGAGGAGAACTATCTGACACATAGTTTAGAGTTGTTAGACATTGTGTATGGCTTGATAATGTGGAGACACTACCTAATTGGATGGAAATTCAAACAAAAAACAGACCACTATGGTTTACAACACCTTTTTTTTTAATGCAAAAGGACTTGAACGTCCAGCAAAGGCGTTGGGAAGAACTGCTTATCGAGTACGATTTTGAGGTTTCTTACTTAAAGGGAAAAATGAACAGAGTAGAAGATGAGTTGGGTCGGAGACCAGACATATTTTGAAGTGATACCTCTTCAAACAAATCTACGTGAAAATATTCTAACTACAACACGATGGTGACTGGTATAAATAGGGTAAGGAATGTTTTTATTCCAAGAAAGAAACCATAATGGTACCAAAATTGAGGGATATATTTTGGACAATGATAGATCCTTGTGATATAATAATCAGATTTACTTACATCCCAACGAAGAATTGAGAAGTTTGATCTTATGCGAAGCTCATAGAGCAGTGTACGTGGATCATCTAGGAGTCAGGAAGATGAGGACTGACCTTAAGCCCTTATTCTTCTAGAAGGGATAAAGGCATACATTGTCAACTGTGTGGTGAGATCTCTAGAAGGTCGAAAGGTGAAGGTTGAACATAGACATAGAACAGGATTGCTACGGCCACACACTATTCTAGAATCAACATGGGAGGTCATTTTGACAGACTTCACTGTTCAATTACCACTGACAACAAGGAGGCACAACCCAATTGTCATGAGAGTTGACACTCTAACGAAGAGTTCACATTTTTTCCTTGTGCGTAAAATGCATATGCTGCCAAGTATATATAGAGTTTATATTAGCAAGATGTTGAGACTGCCAGACGTACCAAAGGAATCCTATCCAATAAGGTATTTATTTTTTGCAAGATGATTTTGGACGAGCTTCCTAAGAGGCCTTGGGAACACCACTGAAATTTAGTACAACATGTCCTTGAGATAGATGGGTTCACCAAAGGAACGAACCAATTTAGGAAGGTTGTGTTGCATATGTGTGTGTTGGACCAACATAAACGTTGGGAATAGTTCTGGCCATTGGACGAGTTTGCATACAACAACAGCTATCAAAGCACCATTAAGATGATTCCATTTGAGTTTCTTTATGGGGGATCGTGTCAGATGCCTTTGAGTTTGGATCAACTCAAGGATGGGGTTATGGTAGGACCATAAGCGATCCAAGAATATAAAGAACAATTACAAATGATACAAAAAGGGATTGAAGAAGCGTAGGATTGACATAAGGGTTTGTCGATGTGCATCACATCAACCATAATTATGAAGGGCCTGACGGCTATTCATGCCTCATTCTTTGAGGCATCGCACAATGTTTAGCTTGTGTCCATGTGTGACTTTAGGTCAATGTTCCTATGCATGAGATTGACTGAGTTCTTGGAAAATGTTGGACGAGGGTGTGCTCACGGCAGAGCCAATCCACTTTCTGGAATGTCGCATTTGACAACCATGACATTGAACTGTCGATCAGGTCAAGGTCCAGTAGGAAAGCTATAGTCCACAATCTGCTACTTGGGAGTATGCATATGATATGTATAATCAATTTCCCTTTGTTGGTAACTAGACATTTAGATATTGTCAAATACTTTTTTTTTGCATTTGTATACTGTGAAACTTCAAGACGAAGTTTAAAACAAGAGGGGGTGTATGTAACATCCCTCTCTTACACACACCCAATGTGAATTATTCTTATGTACACTTGTATGAAAATGATCCGGTTCATTATATGATTGATTGATTCGATTATGGAGCATGATGATATTAGTGAATTTGATGATACATTATTTTCTGTTATTTATATCGACAAGTGCTATTGATTGGATTTCCTGAGTGTGCAAGACTCTAGACATTTGAGGATGCCGATGGAATCGATGGATCTCCTTGGACTCCGGATCGAGTCAAGGATTAGATGGTTATGGTTTGAATGTTTTGATATTACATATGTGACATATGACTAGATATTATGATGTTGATTGTTATCACTGACACGTTTCATTCATGCATGCAGGCTGGTGATACCTTGCTAACCAAACTCACATTAGAAGTAAAGGGGTCATGCATAACAACTAGAGATATTGAGAGATAGGTGTTGCAGCAGCCCTACCACAGCCTACTATCACTCCCGCTGTGGCTCAAAATATAGGTTGACGATTACGTAGTTCGAGAGATCCATGATGTCATGAAGACATACTGTGACAATCGCTCACGATGATTCTAAGGGGTGTGTAATAAAACAAGATCCTTATTCCTTAGAGGCCCTTAGTCTCCCAGAAGGTATCCTGAGGAAGTATTGACTCTAGGGGTTTGACATCTACCAAAATCAGTCAAAAGATGAGTGGCACCCTTGGAGCACGTAGTGCATCTTGAAGGACACGTCGCGCAAATAAAATAGGAATGCAAGCAAGTGGAACCCTTGGAGCACGTAGTGCATATTGAAGGGCACGCCACACAAATAAAATAGAAATGAAAGCAAGTGGAACCCTTGGAGCACATCGTGCATCTTGAAGGCCATGTCAGGATTTTAAATATGGCAAGTTAATAAACCTAGTACCTAGAAAACTATGTCTCCTTAGGACCTGGTCGGCCTTAAAATGAATGATGGTATGAGTAAATTTTAATAACTAATTTGTTTCCCTTAAAAACTCTCACCTAACATAGTGAATTTAAAACCTAGGTCCAAGTAGAACATTGAACAAAAAAAACTAAATGGACATGTAACAAGAAGGGGGTAGATAAAATTCAAACATTAATAATTAAAGTGAAACTTTAATGAAGGATTAAATTATTAAAAGGATAAATTGTTGTTTATGTCTAAAGTTGTTATTTTTGAACTTAGATAAAAAGGGGAACTTAAAGAAAAGGGGAATGTCTAACTTTATAGGGAATCTATCCTTTGGAACATTCTAATAGTGAACTCAACTAGGCTTTAAGTAAGGCATTAGTCATTTAAGAAATGTAAGGGAATAAAGGGACACCAAGGAGTGCTTTTAGGAACGCTTTTAGGTGGGTGAGAGAAATAGGAAAATTTGAATTAATTAATTAATTAATTTCTGGCGAAACTAAGGGATCAGGTGACATGTGTATGGGGGAGGGTTATCGTAATTAAATTTAAGAAAAATAATATAATGAGGTTTTTGGAAACTAATCACTAAGAAAACTCTATAAAAAGGATGGTAGAGGAGGAATATGGATCACGCATGGTGGGAGTAAGGTTATGCTACCAATATTTTTCTTGACTAATTTTCCTTGTGGGAGTTGGGATTCCCAACGTGATTAGAGAATGGTAGCTTGACCTTGCGAGGCGAGTTGGGAGCTATATTTTCTCTGGTTGTGTGAGTGGCCCCTTTAAGGATCATGGGGCTCAGGGGGAAGAAGACTACCCCTAGCGTTGGCTTGGAGGTATCGGTGAGGTCTCAGCAGTTAGCAAGCGAGAGTGAGGAGGATCGCTAGCAGTTGAAGAATGTCCCCAAGCTCAGCATCGTCGGTTACGGTACCTTTTTTAGGAATTGAGTTGTAATCAGATTTGAATGCACATGCTTAGTTAATTTTATTTTCATCATAGCTATATTAGAATTTTATATGTCAAATTGTAAGTTCCTTTGATGATGGAGTAGCATAGTAGGTATATTTATTTAGTGAGATTAGACTAAGGAAGGAAAAACAAAACTTCTCTTTTCCACTATCTTCCATCTACCCAATGTTTTAGGCTCCCACACTTGGATATTTGTTAAATGAATATGTATAAAGGTTTCAATGTTTATTGAAGGGTGGAAGTTAGTAAATTATTATTACCAATTTCAACCCTCGCGGTCCCTGCCTTGGGTGGCTTCTCAACTTAATTTCCTTAAATGCTTGGTGTTTTTACTGGTTTTTTTTGTTGCTCTTCCACCTTGGGATTCCTTAACAATGGTGTACCTCGCTGCCCAAATCAAATGTTTTCATCCAGGTGAGGTTTCTTCCAGTCCAACTATTTTGGAACCTCCTTAATCTCTCGTTGGTTTTGTACCCCCTAGCCAAATGAATTTATTCTTTGCTTTGTTGATCTCGAGTCCTACCCTCGTTTTTTTTTGCATAAGGTAGGGGCTGAAGGAGGTGTGAATTTTTCTGTGTTAGCTACCTCTGGACGATTGAATGGGTCCCTAAACTATCCCCACACCACCCTCACTTTACCTCCATTGTAATTTTGTTCCAGTTCAGGATAAAAGATCTGAGCAGAGCAATCATGGTCTCGATTACGACCCTCGTGACCCGGCTTGTGCATTCATTCTCTCCCAATGATCCATGTGATTGGTTCCATTGATTCTTCTCTACAGGTTCAAAAAATGGTGGCATTTCACTTGGAAATAATGGAGTAAGCTCTAGTTGTGAGCACCAGTTCTTAAGAGTCAGTTCGTAGTTGAACTATCTGTAGAGTCTAGTTGTTTGTGGTTTGCATGTAACCGACACAGTAGAGTCTTTTCCTATTTAAGAATGTAATCAATCTTCATTGGATAATAGAGAAGTGAGTGTAGAATCACTGGGTGTTTGTTTTTCATAATTTAACTTGGTATCAAAGCCACGGGGAGAGGTGCAAAAATTCATAGAGGTACGCAGGTCCCTCCTCTAGAAGGGTGTGGCGGCACACTACTCGACCTTTCGGTGAATCAAAAACTCAGAAATTTCTGGGGTCGAAATTCAGCTACAGTGAGGAAGGATTTAATGATTTCCACACCCAAGTCATTCGTAAGGTGTGGAATCCTTGCATTCGACTGGAGTGTGAGGTGCAGAAACCATAGTGTTTATGCATGCGTGGATTTGAAGGCAAATATTGAATTTTAGTTTTCATGTGTGGGTTTGAGATGGATTATTTTGTGAGTGGGTGAGTGTACGGGAGATAGAAATGGTCTTGCATTAATTCATGCATGAGCCAATCATTTCGGTGAAAGTGGAGTGTAAGTTTTTTTTGGAAGCGTTGAAAGTTCAAAGAGGGTGCCATGATTTCTTAAGAAAATCATGAGTTATAGTTATAAACATTTGCATGCTAGTTTGGTGGAGCGTGTAAGTATTTTTTTTTTTGGAGTGATTTGGTGCAAATCATAAAATTTACATATGTGAGAGTTGAGGTATAAAGTTTTACATGAGTTGAGAGTTTCCTTTTATATGTGCGAATTTTACATATGTGAGTTTTGGATTATTTGAGAGTGAGGTATAAAGTTTTTATTCCTTATGATAATTATTAATAATTATTAAATATCATAAAGGTGGAGTGGAGTTATGAAAGGATGAAGCATCATAAATAGTGAGGTGATTATTTAAAAGTGGATATTTTTTATATTAAGGTGCATGCATGATTTAAATGTTGATATATGTATATGAGGCGGTGTTATGATTTAAAGGTGGATGCATTCATGATTTAAGTTGAGTACAAAGATAGATTTGGATCAGTGGATCCGAAGGTAGAGCGACGAACTGCTCAACACAGGAGAAAACTCGATAGAAAGTTGCCTATCCTTGGTGATTCACTTGTAAAGACTAAATTGCAGCGATGGTGAATCTGTTGGCAGAGACCTACCTCAACGAACCCAAAAAATTAGATGTCTCAAATTTCATTAACTAGAAATTCAAGATGTAGACGCTCATGGAGGGCTATGGTGTCTGGAATATTGTGAAGGGAACTAAACTAAAACTTGATGCGGCTGGAGGTGCGACAATAGCACAAATCCAAGATTGGGAGGAGCGTGAAAACAAGGAAAAGGTATGGTTGCACATGTCAGTTAAAGATAGCATAGTTCCACATATTAGAGACACTACAACTTATGCTGCAACGTAGACAACGTTTAAAGAATTGTATGAAACTAGCAACACAAATCACATTTTGTTCCTGAAAACTAAATTGCTAGGCATTAAAATGGATGGAAATGAATCTGTTAGTTCATTTTTGGGTTGTATTAAAGAAGTGAAAGACAATCTAGTAAATATAGGGGAAAATGTTTCCAACACTGACCTGGTCACTATTACCTTAAATGGCATGCTAGAAGATTATCATATGTTCATAATAGGTCTCGCAGCAAGGGCGAAACCTCCCATGTTTGAAGAACTGACAGGTATTTTACTGCAAGAGGAAGAGAGGCGCATGAATCTAAAGCCTTGGAATAAATATTTGGAATTGTGGTCACATAACAGATATGTGAGAGGGAGATCGGGAGAAAGAGGCAGAGGAGGTAGTTCATGACAGAGAGGTGGTTCATGGAAGAGAGGCAGTTCATCCCAGAGAAGATGATATCCAAACCAAGGTATGTAATCTGACAGGAATGAGTCAAAGAGTTTTTTTTATGTGGTCAGCCTGGACATATTGTTAAAGACTGTCATACGAAGAAGAACAATGAGGCTAGGAATAAACCTAGAACACATTCAGGTCATGATGAAGAAAAATCGTCATTTCATGATCTCAGATTATTTATTACTAGTGACGATATTGATGAACCCCCAAATTTTGAATCACAAGATCTTAGGCTATTTGTGCCTAATGCTTCTTTATCTGCTGAAATAGATGATTCTGATGCCTGGTTTGTGGATTATGGAGCATCGATACATATGACTTGTACTAAAAATTGGTATGCTAATTTTAAAGAAAAAGAAAATGGTGCCAGCATATGTCTTCGAGATGACCCCGTTGATCAGATCAAGGGATATGAAGACATTCATGTGACATTTTCAAATGGTACAGTTCATCACATTCACAATGTTGTTTATGTGCCAGGAATAAAGAAAAAATTGATCTCTGTGTCCACCATTACAGATAAGAACTTCAAGGTTGAATTCTTCAAGAATTATTGCATAGTGAAGGATTTGCTGGACCACTTCCAAAATGTTGCAACGAGAGTGAGAGCAGGAGGCCTATAAAAATTTGATGTTACCAACAAAGCACATCATGCAATGACTTTTGCAACTATGCCAACAACAATTCTATGGAATCAAAGGTATGGACACATAAATCATCCTGATTTATTGTTATTACAAAAAAATAATATGTTTGAACTACTTCCCATGTTAAAGAATGAGAAGGTTGCTTGTGATGGATGTGCATTAGGAAAGATGTACAAAGATGAAATCCCCCGTAATCCTGAAAAGAAAAAGAGAGATGTGTTAGATCTTGTACATACTGATGTTTGTGGGCCTATGCAGACTAGGTCCTTATGAGGTGCATTTTACTTTCTGTTATTTATTGATGATTGCAAGAGATATACATGGGTTTACCTCCTTAGAAGAAAAAGTAATGTTTTCAAGTACTTTAAGGAATTCATAACCATGGTGGAAAAGAAGATAGGAAAATCCATCAAAATCCTCCGTTCAGATAAAGGGGGAGAGTATGAATCGGGGGACTTCAACAAATATTGTAAAGATCATGGAATGGTACAACAGTTTATAGTACCACACATTCCGTAGAAGAATGGAGTCGCTGAAAGGAAAAATAGAAGACTAGTAGAGTGTGCACGCCGTATGATGGAAGGTAAGAATCTCTCATATGCATTTTGGGTTGAAGCCATAAATACTACATTTTATTTAAAGAATAGAAGTCCAACAAGGTGTCTTGATGGAGTTACTCCTTTAGAAGCCTTGTATGGGTCCAAACCTGTAGTTCATAATTTGAAAGTATTTCAGTGTAAGGATTTTTCTCATATTCCAAAGGAGAATAGGAGGAAATTGGATGCTAAATCCATTAAATGTATTTTCATTGGGTACTGTTATGATTTTAAATCATACAAACTATTTGATCCTGCTACTCACAAATTATTTGCAAGTAGAGATGTACTTTTCCATGAGCAGGAAGCAAGAAATCATGACGACAACAATCATGAGGAATGGCAAAGACTTCTTGATGAAGGAGTTAAAGAAGAGAAGCAGTAGCCACCATAGAAACAACCACCATAGTAGCAGCCATCACCGTAGTGACAGCAGCAACAACAAGGACTCAGTGATATGGACAATTCAAGCAGTCACAGTTCACCTAGAGGTGAATTCAGATCTTCACAAAGTGGGGAGGAAGATAATCAGTTGAGAAGATAGTCACGATAGATTCAGATTCCTGAGAGGTATAAAGACTGTGCCCTAATGAGTAGCATTTCAAATGCCATATAACCCATGATTTTTGATGAAGCTAATGAACATGATGAATGGAAAAATTCAATGGAGGAAGAATATGAATCTATAATGAAAACCAATACTTGGGAATTGAATGAATGGCCTAAACATAGGAAGCCCATTGGATGCAAATGAATATACAAACCCTAGTTTAAATCAAATGGTAGTATATATAAGTATAAGGCTATACTGGTGGTAAAGGGGTATTCACAAACAAAAAGTATTGACTATGCTCAAACATTTGCACCAGTAGCTAAATTGAATACTATCAGAATGTTAATTGCTTTAGCTACAAAGTACCATTGGAAGCTACACCAGTTAGGTGTTAAATCTTCACGTTTGAATGGTGAGATAAAGGAAGAGGTTTACCTTACTCAACATGAAGGGTTTGTGGAAAAGGGGCAAGAACACTTAGTGTGTAAGTTAAAGAAATCATTGTATGGACTAAAATAGGCACCTAGGTCATGGTATGAGAAGATAGGCACTTTCTTTCTTCAACAGGGTTCTATGAGGAGCAAAAGTGATCCAAATTCGTATACCAAATTTGATGAGCAGGGGTATATAGTATTGATTTCCTTATATTTTGATGATTTGATAATTACAGAAAATGTAGAGAAATTAATTGATGAAATCAAGCAGCACTTGTCAAAAGTATTTGAAATGAAAGATCTTGGTGAGTTACATTACTGCCTAGGTCTTGAAGTTTGGAGAAATGCTGACCAAATTTTTTTTTGTCAAAGTAAGTATGTCAGAGAAATACTTAAGATATTTAAAATGGATTAGTGTAAGTATTCTAGTGTTCCCACGCAACAGATTGTGAAACTTTCTTGTGATGATGGTTCAAAGGAGGTGAATGGCACTGTGTATAGACAGATGGTAGGTAGTCTGAATTATCTCACCACAACCAGACTTGATATTTCATATTATGTGAGTGTGTTAAGTCATTTTATGGAGAAACCTCATGAAATCCACTGGAATGTAGCAAAGGAAGTACTCAGGTATCTAAAAGTAACACTTGATTATGGTATTAAATATATTGATCCATCTGATGTTGAGTTAATAGGTTATTCATATTCTGATTGGATTGGCAATCTGGATGATCGAAGATCAACCAATGGATATGCGTTTGGCATTAGATCTAGGTTTGTTTCATGGAGAGGTGAAAGGAAACCTATTGTATCTTTCTCGTCTACTGAAGCAAAATATAAAGTCTTATGTGCAACAACTTGTGAAGTTGTTTGGTTAATAAGACTTCTTCAAGATTTTGGAGAGGAATGGGAGCAACCTACGATGATCAAATGTGATAATCAAAGTTCAATCAATATTGAGAAGAATCTGATTTTTCATGCAAGGACAAAGCATGTTAAAGCTCAGTTTCATTTTGTTAGAGAAAAGTTGCAGTCAAATGAAATAGCTCTTATGTATTATAATACTAGTGAAAATGTTGTTGATATTTTCACTAAGCCTCTTGGAAATATTAAGTTTGAGCCTCTTAGGGAGATGTTAGGTGTAGAATTCAATCCATTCTCCAGTAAGGGGGAGACTTGGAAATAATGGAGTAAACGTCAGTTTTAAGTGCCAATTCTTAAGAGTTAGTTCGTAGTTGAATTGTCTGTAGATTCTAGTTGTTTGTGGTTTGCATGTAACTGACTCAGTAGAGTCTTTTCCTATTTAAGAATGTAATCAGTCTTCATTCAATAATAAATAAGTGAGTGTAGCCTCACCGTGTGTTTTTTTCACATATTTTAACTATTTCCTGGTGTTAAGAACTAAATTCTTCTCCCCTTGGTGCAACCACCATACCCAGGCTTCTATGCCTCAGCGTCCACCTCCACAGACTCTAGGATTCTAGGATAGCTACTTTCCATGAGACTGTCTTGGGTTTTACCGCAATGATTGCCTCCTCTGTTAGGAATATCTTCTGAGATCCCCTTCTCTGCTTGGACCTTCTTATAATTTGCTTGTCCCTCAAAACTCAGATTCTGGCAGAAGAACACCAACCATTTTTCTTAAGGAACAAGAATCCAATTTTTCCCCAACTCCACTCAACAATTTTAACTGTGCATGCCCAACGTTTTTCCCATTGGCTCAGTACCTTGTATGGGTGCACTATCCCTTCCTTTTATTCCTTCCATATCTTAGTGGTTGGAAGGTGATCTCTACCGAGCCAATCCCACCATCGACCTTGGCCTCTCTAATTCACTCTACATTGAGTTATCTTGCTTAACCTTGATTTTAGATGTGACATGATTATAGATGGTTGTAAGTTCTACTGTCTAGATCTTTGGTAAAATGCCTAATTTATTGTGAAAGTTCGTGTCTAATATTTCAGTTGATTGATGCTAAAAATTATGAAATGTATGATTAGCAATCAAAGCAATGGTTGGGCAATGGTAAATGTTCAAACCCTATAAGAGACTCAAGTACATCAAACACAAAATCAAGAAGTGGAACAAGGAAATATTTTGGAACATAAACCAAGAAAAAAAAAATATCAATGATAGAATGAGGATACTCTAGGAACTCTACATAGATGAAGGTTACACAGAGGATCGGAAAAAGGAAGAGATCCAAATGACCTAGGAATGGGAAGCATGATTCCAGCAACGAGAAACTCTATGGCACCAAAAGTCTAGAATCGAGTAGCTAAAGGAAGGGGAGAGGAATACCAAGTTTTTTCATTGAACCACCATTGCAAGAAGAACCCATAACAAAATCCTGAAAATTAGGGATCAGGATGGAATTGAAAGAGAATCCCACAAGAAAATTTAAAATACATTGGTCAATCACTTCCAGGGGATAGCCTAGGAACCTAACCAATACAGAACTGAGGCCATACAAAGGATAACTCAGCACATCCCTAGGCTAGTAACAGAGGAACAAAATATCAATCTAAACAAACCCAAGAAAAAGGAGGAAATCCACCAAGTGGTCTAGGAGATGCCCAATGGAAAGGCCCTAGGTCCAGATGGCTTCACAGTAGAATTTTTCAAATCCTACAGGGAAGTGGCTAAACATAATGTTTATGGGGTGGTGGAAGACTCCATACATTTGGCCTTTGTCTTGAAAGTGTTAAATTCCACAATGATCACTCTAATCCCAAAAGAAAATGAAGAAAGGACCCCAAATCACTACAGGATGATAGCTTTATGCAATGTTGTTTACAAGACAATATCCAAAGTCATAGCCAACAGACTGAAACCACTCCTACCCACATTGATTTCACAGGAGTAGGCAGGTTTCAAAGAAGGAAGACAAATATTGGATAACATCATCAATGCCCATGAACTTATACACACACTAAAAATACAAAGGAGAGGGGGATGATAATCCAAATTGACCTAGCGAAGGATTACGACAAGATTATTTGGCACTATATGGCCAAAACATTGGAAGACTTTGGGTTTGAACAAGAGTGGATCAACTAGATTGTTAATCTAGTCTCAGTGACAAGCTACTCGCTCCTAATTAACGGAGCCCCAACAAAACTCTTCTGGCCTTTGAGAGGCATCAGACAAAGAGACCGCTTGTCCCCCTTCCTATTCATTCTGATGATGGAAGGGCTCAATAGAAGCATAAAAAGAACAACTGCAACACGGGAAATAAACGGAATTAAACCTTTCAAATATTGTCCAACCTCCACACACCAACAATTCATTGATTACACCCTACTCCATGACACACCCACGATCAAGGAATAAAAAACCTATAAAATAATATTAGAAGACTTTGGGGAAGCCTCAAGGGAAGAGATCAACCGCTTCAAATCCATGATCTATTTCTTCAATACTAATCCTGCAATTCAAAGAAACCTAGCCAACATTTAGGGGTTGAACTCAAAACTCTTCCAACAAAATACTTGGGAATTCCCTTGATGGACAGATCTTGCAAAATGGAAACATGGGAAGGAGTAATCAACAAAATACAAGAGAGGGTAAAAAATTGGACTTATAGAGCTCTCAACTCGACATGGAGGCTTATCCTCACCAAAGAAGTCCTACAAGCAATTCAAAAAGATTTCCTATGGTAAGCTGTTGAAAATAAAAATAAATGGGCCCTCGTAGGTTGGGAGAAGGTTTGTTGACCAAAATGAAAAGTTGAACTTGGGTTACAAGACCCACAAGTAACCAACAAAGCCTACGGGGAAAAAATATGGTGGAGATGGGTCAAGGACAAATCAGTACCATAGGAAAACCTCTAGAAGGCCAAGTATGCCTAAGCATCAATGATCAAGATTAAATTTGACTCATGGGAAAAATGGAGGGATCAACCATCTAGAATCTTGCCTCGCGCAATAAGAACTAGATTCATAAACACAACTTCTGGGAAGTAAAAAATGGTCAAACTGCCAGATTCTAGGTGGATGCATGGCAACAGGAACCCAGAATGGAAAATCCAGATAGGGAGGAGCTCCAACAGGAAATGACAGTGCAAGCAAAAACAACAATCCATCATTACTCGAAGCCAAGAAATGATAGTGATAGATGGAGGACTTGGGACAAACTCAATCCGTAAAATAGAGACTCTGTCGAAACTCTAGCAAAAGAGGTGGAAGAGGAATTGAATTAAAGGAAAATTGCAGTCTCAGAGGATGAGGATAAAATAAGGTAGGCTAGGGAAAATGCTGGGGAATTCAACTTAAAAAAAGTACAGTATTACATCATGGAACGGGATCAAGAGGACCCCGTGCAACAGTGGGGAAAGATCTAGAGCAACCCCCAACGAGCAAAAATCAAAATTTTCAAATGGTTAGTTCTCCACAACAAAATTCTAACCTGGGAAAACCTGAGGAAAAGGGGTTATATAGGCCCTTTGCGTTTCCACCTCTATAAAGATAAGGAGGAAACAAACAATCACCTCCTCGATGAGTGCAGTTACACAAAAAAACTATGGGATTGGGCAAAAGGAATCTATCACCAATCCAATAGAATCTAGGGAAACATCACTATAACCATCAACAATTGTTATGAGAGCTACAACAAAAATGAAATGGTGAACCTCTGTTGGAACCTAATGCTGAGGATGATCATTTGGGCAATATGGAAGGAGAGGTATCGACACATATTCAGGAATGAAATCCTATTGGAAGGAAATCTCAAGGAATCAATTATCTCACAAATAAAAGAAATGGTGCAGAGATGCAACTGCAAGAAGGAAACAATGCAATGCATAGATCATGACTCCCGCATCATGGAGATTTTTCACGTAAAAAATAGGTGTAACAACACAACGGTAGGGCAGGATCCACAACTCCAACTAGGAGACCACAATTGGACCCCTCCCTCCATTAGGGATAATCAAATTAAATTTTGACGAGGTGGAAAAAGGAAACCCAGGAGTGGCAGGGATGGGAGGGGTGATCAGAGAGAGTGATGTTAACATCATCCAGCTGTATGTTGGGAGTATGGGAATCTCAAACAACAACACAGTGGAATTTGGAGCCTTGGAGCTTGGCCTTGAAATCCTAAGGCGCGAAAGGATGAGAAACATTATCGTGGAAGGTTTCTCCACCCTGGTCATCAATACAATGAAGAGACTCCAGAATGGTACTAGATTGGGAAAGGTTCAAAGAAATTGGTGCATGTCTCTCTCCCTAAAAAAAATCTAGGAGAATCTGGAAACTCTGAATATAGTGGAGTTTCACTAGGTCTGCAGGTCAACAAATGGTCTGGCAGAAAGACTAGCTAATGAGGGGGTTGGCAAGGAAGGTTTGGAACTAGACACTACCTAGATCAGCCTCCCAAATGACCAACTCTGAAAAGATTGCATCCACCTAGAAACAAAAGACCATGATGGTAGGTTAAACAAGGAAGGTCACATCGAGAAGGGTAGTGCAAGGCCTCGTGGCAGGCATGCAGGACCTAATAAGGATATGGTTTCTGAACACTCGGTCACCAATGACCATACAGGATCAACATAAACAATTAGCGGGGGTACTGAAACAAGACCCTTGTGATAGAAAGAAATGTGGGGAAAGCATGTGGGAAAGTACAGATCACAAATCGCATGCAAAATGTGATGGAAGGCATGAGGGAGTTACATGGTTCATAATCGATCCTCTAGGCCAAAGTATAGGTACGAAGAGAAGCACAGTAGTATCTCAAGAGAGTAAGGGCAGGGACCTACATATGGATAAAGGACGAGTCAACATGATCATACGAGCCGCCACTAGGAAAAAGGATGGGAGGGATCACCACTATAGACAAGCCATGATTGGAATGGCAAGATCGCAGCAAGAGAAGATCAATAAGAGGAAAGACGATAGGAATAGCCAGAAATAGAAGGAGCGCAATGGTAGGGGATACCAAAGATAGAAGGGCAAGGAAAGGAAGAATCCCTATGAAGTGAGGTAGAGGTTGAGTAACGAGAAAAGGAGTTGTGATAGACCAAGAAGGATGGTGAGAATAAATCACATGCATAGGAAGAGGAATCCCCTTGGAAAGAAAGTTCTAAATAGTCCACGATGAGTGTCAAGAATGGAGGAGGTGGCAAAGCTTGGTAAAGGAAATCAAAGAAAAACACAAAGGCAAAGGAAATCAAAGAAAGACACAAAGGCAAATCTTGGGACGCACTGGCATAGGAAGTGGATTGGGCAACTGATTTGGGGGCCACGAAGCCCATGGAAACCCTCTACCATAAAACAATGGAGATGGCATGGCTAAATAAGATGATGATGAACAACCTCTGATGGGGTGCCACATAGCATAGCTAGGCCACACGGTTTGGAGCCAGGATGGGCCTTAAATACAGGCCACCGACTCCCATCCCCTCACCATTAAGATGGGAGCAAACCTGAGTAGCCAGGTCCATGGGATGAGCCCTCTCATGTGATTGAAGAGGACAGACTCACATGGCACTAGGAGGATAGCCTTAATGGTCGATCCCATCATGATCACCCTTAAGTTTATCAGTGGTTTTGGCTGAGAGAGAATTCATTTTGAGTTCGAACAGCCGAAGGCATAAATCTCTGAGCATTGGTGCAGTGGTAGAAACCCCGTTGATTTTCTGGTCATTGTTTTTCTCATACACATGCCAAGGGAAAGAAGAAAGCCTCGTAGAGGTGCAACCTGGTATACTCTCGATTCTCAGCGGAAGAGACAACAGAGATTTGAACAAGCATTGTCCATGACTTGGAAGAAGCTATTCCACAAAGCTAGGAAACCCAGGACCTATGTGGAGGATATTTTTTCAGAAGAACCCATTCAGGCTCCTTCAGAACATATCCTCTTTATAGTTCCCGACAATTGGAATCCGCAAAGCTGATTTCTGGGTGAGGCTGAGCCAAAGGCCATAGGGACACCGCATAGCTTCCAAATAAAGGATAACTAAACATAGAAACCCACTACTTGCTATGTTGAAGAAGAAATCATGGAAGCTATGGATGTGATGGCGACTTCAAGCACAGGGGGATTCTCCATGTATGCGGACCACCAGAACGCTCAAAGAGGACCGCAAGGAAGGAACATGGTAGGAGAGGAGGAGGCCATCCAACCAGGAGAAGCATTGCCATAGGATAGTTGGGTGAGGGAGGGTGGCATGGCTCCTATGCCGCATCCCCTCTCCATCATGCAAGAAGCATGGCATGTCCAACCACCATTCTTCTAGCCGGAACACTTGGAGATGATATTTGAAACAAGAAGCCTGGTGGAAGACCGAATCCATCGTTCCATCTAAATCAACCAACACATAAGCATGTTGTATGATGCCTACTCCAACGTGCCACCAGGACTACAGTGCCCAACGTGTGCACAACCCTTCGCGCTACCAGCCAAAGCGGGAAAGCAGGGAGGAGATGTTGAAATCACTGGGTAATTGTTACAGTTAATGTTTCTGGTTAGAAGTTTTGTTTTGATTAGAACTACGGATCTAGCACTGTTAAGGTTTCACTATTCTATAAGTAGGAAGCTAAGGGAACATTTCTAGACTAATGGTTGCCATATGTTCTGGTTTCCTTTGGGAAGTACATATGGCAACCCATTTTTTGATACAAGATGCATAGGAGGCCGACTATCCCGGTTTCCATTTTTTCAATGGGACAGTTGGCAGTCTGAACGTATTTGTATTCCTAAATATTTAATACAATAGGATCCTCACCTTTTTTACTGAAGAAAAAAAGATGATGATCAACAAAGTGAGTTCGGAATGGAAGAAGCTAGACGAGAGGCTAACACGGATCACAAGAAAATGTTGGATGAAATCCCGAGTCATTTGAGCATCCTCGAAACCATTACCAAATTGTTAGTTAAGGTTGAGAAGGATCATAAATCCAAGATGGAGTGGTTGACTGCTCAATTTCACCTCTATCTGCACTATTTCCATCACATGGACATCACACCAGCCGATGGACAAGGTGCGCCAGCCCACATCAGGAAGACTCACACGATCTCCAAGAAGGAGGACAACAAGATCCGGGAGGATGACGAGAAGAAACACATCATTGTCCTGGACGAGTGAATGGTTAGTTGAATGGTTAGTTCAACTGTTAGCCTCTTGGGTCTAGTGCATAGTCTCTATGTCTGTTTTTTTATGTTTATGTTGTTTTTCCTTTTCAAACTGGTTATGGTGGGACTGACCTAGTTTCCCTTGGTGGTAGACCAGTCCCACCCTTCGTATATATTAGTAAGTGCAACCCGAGAACACATGTTCTGGTTTCCTACTAGGCACGCTAGAAGGCCCCCCATTTTTGTATCATAATCTATTTTGTAGTACTACAACTCCTTACACTCATAAAAAAAAATAAAAATTAAGTTTATATAAAAAATATATTCTAAATTATTAATCTTTAAGCTTAATGAATAAATATTAAATTAAATTACTTAAGAATTACGGAATTTAATTTCAAATAAATATGAGATTAAATTATGTAGGAATTTAGGGAAATTGGATGGATTTTACAATAACGGAGCATGTACTCCACAACAGAACTTGCGGTACTGGAGTGACTAATTGGAGGAGCCCTTCCTTTGGATATTGGAAATAAAAGGTTTAATTCCCATTTTAAATTATTACTTTTTTGTTGTAATTAACAAATGTTCTATAAAATGAATCTGATTTCTTTGCATTCTTAGTAAATTTCAAAGTAATAATATATATATATATATATATATATATATAATTGTTTATATTTTAATCAATTCAAAATCATAATATTTATTCATAATTATAAATTTAAATTAATATTTATAAATCTATATTAATATTTATAAATTTATATGAATGTACATTAATTTTTTTATATTAAAATGTTCTAATATTTATGAACATTTTTCATTTTTCATAATTATAGTGTCAAATAAAAAAATTGAATATAATCAAACATAACTTTTCCTTATACTTAAAATATATGCTAAATTAAGTAGATAAAGGTTGAGGCATTAAATTTTTTATTTGTTTTTTAATATATGAATAAATTAAGATAATGATTAATTTTTCAATATTTAATAAATTTTCAATTAAAATAAATATATAATAATATAATTTAAGTTGTAATTTTTTTTAATTAATGCATATTTAATAAATTTAATTATTTTTTTCTCTATGGAGTGTCAAGGATGTGGGTCCCTTACTCCCTAACCTAGTCGACCTCTAGATTTGTGGACACCTCTCAGTACCCACCATCTTCCACCTTGCCTCCTTATGGGATTTATTACCCTCTGTCGTTTTCTCTCCCTCGCACTTGAGTATCTGTGTCCTCGAATTCAGGTTATGACTCTACCTTCTCTTTATGAGCTTGAGTCTTATGTTCTTCGCATGCAGTTTGGGAAGGTGGTGAAGCAAGGACATTTGATGGCGGATACGGCCCAGAGATTTCTCCATTTATGGGCCCTCACATTGGATAGCTATGTTATTTGCGTCCCCTTCTGGTTGCATTATTGTTTGTCTATTGTTGTTTGTCTCTCTTGTTCCTCCACAACTTCCCTATTGCACTCTGCAGTGGGAACTTTCTGGCCTTTCTCACTTCTGCATCCTGTTCTCTAGTTCTCCATCTCCTTTTACATGCCTCAGGGTAGCTCTTCTCGTGGTGGCATGGGAGGAGACTATCACCGACCAAAATCCAGTTGGGCTTTTGACTTGTGCATGCGGCTGAGAATTCTGCAGAGACTGATCACTCAGCCACCCCTTCGGAAATTCAGTAGAAATTGGATGTTTTCGAGCAAGATGTTCATGGTCTATGGAAGTTCATCTCGGATGACGAGGTGAAGGAGAACCAACTCGTGGGTTCATGACATTGGTTATGTTCGTGCTCGATCCTCGTAGTACCTGAAAATTGTGGACATTTATTGGCACTTGAAAACCATGATGGGCATAGTTCTCTTCGACCACCATGAAGCCCGTAAAGAGGTCCTCCTGCTGGAGATCAAGCTGATCGGCCACCTAGATTAAATAAGGATAGAAGTTCTCACAGAGAAACTATGAGCTATTCCTATATTTTCTCCCTATCCATAATTAAAAAACTCTCGATTATATATATATATATATATATATATATATATATATATATAAAATTATAATTTTAAAATTATAATAATATATATTCAAATTTTTTAAATTATTTGTTAAAAATTTACATATAATTTTTTATAATAGATATTNAAGTTCTCACAGAGAAACTATGAGCTATTCCTATATTTTCTCCCTATCCATAATTAAAAAACTCTCGATTATATATATATATATATATATATATATATATATATATATATATATATAAAATTATAATTTTAAAATTATAATAATATATATTCAAATTTTTTAAATTATTTGTTAAAAATTTACATATAATTTTTTATAATAGATATTTTAAAATATTTTTTATTTTTTAAATATCAAAATTTTTAAAAATATTTATTAATCCATGTAAATGTATTTTTTTTTATTTATAAATACCTTTTACTTTTACTTTATATATAATTTAAATAAAAAATACGTAAACACAAAACTAAAGAATTCTTTTTTTTTAATTTATAAAAACCTTTTATTTTTACTTTATATGTAATTTAAATAAAAATAAGTAAGCACAAAACTAAACATGTCTTTTGTTTAAAGTTATGTTACAATAGTTTAAAGGTAAGTAGTTGGCTTTGACATTTCATTGGATATAATTTTTGAGAAAATGTACTCTACTTGATGATAATTTGATTTTCAATTTATAATAATTTTAATTTTGAACTTCTTTAAACTTTTGAAGTTATGTTACAATAGTTTAAAGGTAAGTAGTTGGCTTTGACATTTCATTGGATATAATTTTTGAGAAAATGTACTCTACTTGATGATAATTTGATTTTCAATTTATAATAATTTTAATTTTGAACTTCTTTAAACTTTTGAGAAAATGTACTCTAATTGATAATAATTCGATTTTCAATTTACAGTAATTTTAATTTTGAACTTCTTTAAACTTCTGACTTCTATGGTTTTTATACTTACATTTTTTTTATATAAAAGTATTAATATTTGATATAAAAGTATTAATATGTATATGAAAAGTTTGTCTTTATATAAAAGTAATAACCTTTGACAACGAGTTTGATATAAAATTATTAATCTTTGTCATAAATGTTTTTAGTTATAATCAAGCAATATAATTTGAACTTTTATAGCACCAAAATGTTAAAATTCCATTATGCTCTAATCTTTATTCAAATTTAAGTTCAATTTCTATGTTACAACTCCCTTGATATTTTTTATAGCTTTCTTAAATATTTTGAGTGTTCTAGTTTGAGACTTATCAATATAAATTTAATTAAAAAATAATAAACAAGTTTAATAAGAAAAAAGATTTAAGAAATTGATAAACACATCATGATCAAATCCATTGGAGAATTCACCATTTTGTCATAAAATGAACTTTAGATTAAAAGATAAAACACTATTCTAAAATGAACTTAATGAGAAAAAAAATATCACATGGAAGAAAACCATAAAAGTAATTTTATTTCATCATTCACTATCAAAATTGTATATAATTTAAAATAAAAATAACAAAAAATAACATTCTCTACTAATAAATTTATTAATTTTTTTTTTCATATATATATATATAAGATAGTAGGACCACATTGTAGTTATGATTGTAAGTGTGTAAACTAGATTTTTAACATTTTCTTTATGTTAGTTGATTAACTTATGTATCTTGATTTTCAGGGTCTCCTTATAACTACACTTTACTAGAGCACTCTATACATCTGCTCTCTATTATGATCATAAGTTATGGCAGATGAGTGAGGCCTACATACACGATGTTGTGTCCGCTGATATGTGTAAAGCCTAATGCAAATGAAAAAACTACACATAATTTCCATTAAAATATTTCATTAACCTAACAACGAACTTCACATAGTTTCTTTCAAAATATTCTCTTAACTAAAAATATTTCATTCAGACAATAATCAAGTCCACGTAATTTATGTCCTGAGACTTGGTACTCTGGAGGGATGGAGTTATAATTTGATTGAAGTCGAAATCTCTCGGAGCCCCAAAGGTCGGAGTACATCGTGGTCGTTGGTGCAGGAGGACGCATGTCAGTGGATCTTTAGGTCCAAAGGTATAGTACTATGGAGAAATCAAAGTGCAAGGTTGAGGGGCGCCTAAAGCTCGGAAGAACCAGAGTCCATATCAACCCTCCATTTTTTATATGCACATTTTAAATGCACTAGATTTAGAGAAAACTCTCTAAATCCAGTGCAAGGACTCCACTTGAACTCTCTTTCAAGTTCAGAGAAAAGCATGCTAGGTGGGAACACAAAAACAACCTCAACCTCAGAAGAAGGGAAAATTGTGCAAGGAGTGCACTTCAGAGTTGTTGAACACTCTAGAGAAGACATACCAAGGTTACTGAATACTTTGATGGATCTGCAAGGAGTGCATTGAGCATGCACAAGGAGTTCGCGAGAACTCTATTTCGAGTTCTGTGACAAGGTTTCCAAGAGGGCATACTAGAAGGAATAGCTCAGGAGGAGCAGTGCAATTCTACACAGAGAGTGCAAGGAGTGTGCAAGTGAAGTTTTAAGAGTTCAAGTTTGAGGAGGTGAAGCCGTGCAAGGAGTGCACAAAGCCAACCTAATGCTACAATGTTGTTTAAGCTTAGGAGAACGAGTGAAGAAGTGCGAGGAGGGTACAAGAAATCATTTGGAGAGAACAAAGGGTTGATACCCTTAGAAGTTTGAGCGAGTTCAAGCTTGGGAAGGATAATGTAGTTTTGCACAGAAGACCCATGCAAGACGTGCACCAAGGCAACATTTGGAAAGTGTTGAAAAACTCCAAGGAATACATAAAGAAAGTATGCGTTGGGGCCTAAGTCCCGTGAAGTGACAAATCTCAAGAGGAGTAGTGTTTTTCCAAAAATGCAAACCAGGGCCAAGAACACAGCCTTGTAGGAGAAAGGCTCAAAGGCTAAGCCTTTGAAATTATTAATTTTGAAAAATCATTCATTGGAATAGAAAATGCAGCAGCTGAGAGGATAATGTAAAACAATCATTGGATGGGTTGTTATGATCAATTTGGGTCGTTATATCAGATCCCAAGCATAAGGAGGAGCACATACAGAGGATAATATATCAAAATCATTGAATCTAGGTGTGAGGATCGAAATTCGTCAGATCTAGGTATGTTGCAGGGGGTTTAACCCTCTACACCCTTTGAACTTTGTAAGTTCAGAGGTTTTTCAAATTTTGTGATTTGGAGGAGATATGATCCCCAAAGTCTAGGGATCCAGAGTAAATGAAGGTCGTCAAATTGAGAGGAAACATGTCCATGGATCAAACGTATCTGGAAGATCGATAGTCTAGGAGAGCTTATGTGCATGAAGGTTGAAGACCTCCAAAGCTTCGAAGAGTGGAGTGCATATGGGGCATCAGATGTAAAGGGACACATGGATCTAGGTCCTGAAGTTCATAGACTTGGTACTCTGGAAGGATAGACGTATAATTTTATTTGAGTCGAAACCTCCTAGAGCTCTGAGCAGTACATTGTGGTCATCGGCACAAGAGGATGTGTGTCAGTGGATTGTTAGTTTTGGAGGTATAGTACTCTAGAGAAATCAAAGTGAAGGATTGAGGGGACTCCTGAAGCTACGAAGAGCCGCAGTCCATCTCAACCATCCGTTTGAGAGGGATGTGTGTCATCAGAATAGAGGAGGTTCAAAAGTTCGACATTCTGGGGAATTAGAAGTGATATGCAGTGGAGAGCTTCGAAGTCTCGAAGCCTGGAGTCAACACCCACCATCGATTGATGTAGACATGTGGTGTCATATGATGAACTCTATAGAATTGAATCTATAGAATAACTTGGGTGAGTGGATTTCAATCTCTTCAGAGTCCCGAAGTTCACAGTTGATCTGAGCCATTTATTTTTCAGAGGACATGTGGAAGTGGATCCAGAAGTACGACAGTCCAACACTTCGGAGGAAACAAAGTGGAGAGTTGGGAAGATATGCGAAGTCTCAAAGGCTAGAGGTCATCATAGTCATTCAGATGTGGGGACGTATGGCAACAAATCAAGGAGTCTGGAGATTTATCCCTTTGGGAGAACTATGGGATAGTGCTTCAAAATTCACTAAAGCTATAACGTCGAAGCATTGTGGGTCATTTACATTAGTGATGAACATGAATCATTGATACCCTTCGGTTTTTCGAGACTTTTCCAATTCGGTAGTCCAAAGCATTTGTAAGTGTTAAGTGTTGGAAAAGGGTCGAAGCATGCATGTAGGTCATCGATCATAAGGAAGAGTGTCAGTTATCTCATTGACTTATTAAAAATATTCTGGCATTTCGATGTCGAGAGATATGAAAGGTCGTTTGTGTGCATGACCAAAAGAAATAGTCGAAGGCCAAAAGAGAGGCACGTGAATTGTCAATTTGCAAAGCATGAGGTCCATCGATTTATCACTTTGGCATATTCATTGATTTAGATATTTTGAAGATTTGTGGAAAAGCATTGAGCAAAATTGATCGAAGCTAGAATTGTGAAGGATTCATAGATTCGTTGATTTGGTGGTGGGATGGGAACCATCAGATCTGTGTTTTTTGGCAATAAATTTTTTTCTAGAGCTATGTGTATCGGACATGGTTAGAAAATCACTGAAGCTGAATCCCCGTGGAGAGTTTGAGTCATCGATATTGGTTCTTGTTGAGGGTCATTGATCTTGTTTCTTATTCATTTTTACATGTTCACAACTTTTCTGCATTTGAAGGAGTTGAGGGGAAATAAAGGAAGAGATTGTCGAAGCCCGAAGCACCGAAATAGTGTTTGGTCACAGTCGAGGGTCATATGAAATTTCCGCAAGAGTGAAAAGGGATAGCAACCCGAAATTGATTTAAAAGGCAAAGGGGCTTAGTAAGATCCCACGAGCTCATTCATGGACTTGCACACGGGAAATCAAGGACCTATTTTTGATAATGGGAGGCTCAGCAGGGCCTAAAGAGATGATTTAGCTATGATTTGAACGATCTTAGACTGGGAGGTCACACAGACCTTAAGATAGGGTGGGGTATGCATCAAGTGGTATCAGAGCCATAAAAAATTTCTAGTTTGATACCAATAAGTGGTATCAGAGTGATGAAAAGGTTCTAGTTTGATACCATCAAGTGGTATCACTGCAAGATTTTGTCTGCAGGTACTAGGTGAGTGAGGACTGTTTTGTTCTGATACCAGCAAGTGGTATTAGAGCCTAATTTCTGTTTACAGAAAATAGGAAAGAGAGAGGAGAATACAAAGTATTGATGCTCTGTGAAGATTTTTTGCAAGTGTTCAACAATAAATAGAAAACCAAGAGGGATGTAGGAGAGAGCCAATGATTTTCTCAGTTGCAGATCAGGAGAAGTAGAAAGCTAGGTGGGATGAAAGAGAAGAACCATTTGTGTTCTTGGATTTATAAAGAAAAGATGGGTACTGAAGGCCAGAAATAGGGTCATAATAAATACTTCCAGCAGGTGAGCAACGCAGAGAGGGATTAAGAGCTCAAGGAGATCTGAGAGGAGCTCAAAAGGATTATGTTGAAGATGCAGTAGGAAGTGAGAGGAAGTTGGAGGTATGAATGGCCCTTGAAGCAAAAGGTAAGGTGGTCTATCTAGAAGATGGTTTCTAGGAGGTAGTGCTAGGTATTAAGGAGGTGGATGAGGCATGCTAAAAAACTCAGTGCCCCAAAGGAGGAAATGGTTTGTTTTTGTGAGCCAAAGGTTGGAAGGAACCTCGGTGATAAGGAAGAGAGATCAGCTAAAGATATCATAAACATCCAGGAGGGAGGATGTGGTAATGCAAATTTCCAAGAGGGAAATGAGATGAGACTAGTAAAGGATCTCGTGGACTGCCAGGAGGGCAGAGATGAAGGTTAAAATTTCTAGGAGGGAAATGAAGAGAGATCAAGAAGAGGTCTCATAGACTAATAGGAGGGTAGAAGTGAACTTTCATATTTCGAGGTGGGAAATGAGAAGATATTGGTGGAAGATATCGCAGACTACCAGGAGGGCAGGTTAGAAAAATCTGATTTCCAGGTGGGAAATGAGGAGGAGGTGAAATTGTTTGTAAGTCTCAAGAACTCAAAGGAGAGTTCAGATCATCAAGGAGTGCTAACAAAGGAGGAGGATCAGAGGCATATTCTAATCATTAGAGGAATCAATATATTCCTTCCAAGTAGCTCAATAGAGGCCATTGCACATGTTGAAGGTGAAACAAAGGAGAGACAACCAACCAAGACTGTCATAGATGAGTAGGGTAGACATTGGATTCTTCCCAGGATATGGAATAAGAATAAGAGCATACAATTCATATGCTCACTTAGTGGGAGTGGTAGATAAGAATGATAGATGATTGGTTAGGAAATCCAAGAACAAAATAAGATTGCAAGAGGGATACAATTGTGAAGAGTGGAGAAAAATCCCATCCTGAGGAGAATTTAGATGAAGATGCACTTGTACCAACACAAGGAGATAAACTGACAGAAACATAATTGTCAGGGGAGATGGTTGAGAAGAAGCTCAGTAGCATGGTTGCAGAATTTGGACCTACAGTGGAGTGGAAAGCCAATGCCACAGGAGCTAGAAACAACATGGGATATCCGATTGATTTGCCCATTGATTTGTGTGAAGGAGTGGAAGCCCTGGAGGAAATGGTAGTGGTGTAGTTTCAACGCATCTAACAAGTCAAGTTGGAAACTGATGAAGAGGAGTTGCAGCATAGAAGACTACAAAGGAGGAGCCAGCTAGTAGACTGGTTGGACAGAGTGATAGAATATATAAGAACATTGATGCTAGAAGCATGAGAGAAGCAAACGAGAAGTATATATATGTTGATCAAAGGAGATTCTGCAGTAGAAGGACCACAACAACAAAGTAGAGGAGTAGATGGACAACTCTAGAATGAAATTTGGGATCCTAGAGGATCTCAACCTCAATAGCAGGGAAGCTATGATAATTATATCATGATTTTTGTCAGCGTAGGAGTATGATGCAAGAGCATCGATCCACCTCAAAAAATTCACTAGTGCATCAACAAGACAATGCATCCGTGAAAATGGAGGAATGGATTCCAAGGGAAGAGAGGCACAAACCCTCTAATTTTGAACCCAAATTTAATTTTTTTTATGTAATTAAATGGAATTAAATGTTTTAATGGTTAGGGAAAGTTGAGCCATGTGCATTTGTACAGGGTGCATGTGAAGTTTCCTTTAATGGATGACACGTAGACAGGCTTCCTTCTGGTTCAGACTAGTTTTCCATTGATTGTATTTGAATGGAATTCAATGCGAGTAGGTAGCTGGAGGGAATGTTCAAGGAGCCCCTATTTTGTAAAATATCATTGTGTAATTATTGGTTAGTGTTATAAGTTGTTGATGAGTGATTCAAGAGAGAACATGAGAGGAGTGAAGAGAAAGTGTTGAAGACTTTGTTGCAGTCCATCCTTTGCAAATATTTGTACATAAACATTCATATATAATACAAAAGAAGTTTTTCCTACCTATGAGGTGTAATGAAACTCAAATTTACCATAAAAAAGAATTTCTATGACATAATTCAACTTCGTTTAAGCTTAGAGTTTTAAGAGAAGGTAATATTCAATTCGATCCAAATGATATTATTACACTAATCTAGTTTACTTCGAATAGGAAATTGTCAAAGTAATCAGTTCTGCACACTTAGTTATTCTTGTGATTGCAAGTCTGGATCTTCATGACTGCTCGACTAGTAGGTGACTTGACTATCTACTATGTGTGTGCGTAAAGGCGACTATTATCATTTTACTATAGAATTTTTTCTTTAACTCTCTATTAACATCTGTACTTAATTCCACCTACAATTAAGCATATATCTATATCTTCTCCATATAATAATTTAGGTACTGGTCATGGCCCATACACAATGACCTGTAATATGAACTATTATTATTATACTCCTATCCAGGATGAATATCCTCCAACATTTTCTACCAGTCCATTCATTACAGTATTGGATTTGTTCCTATAATAATAATTCCTACTATGTTCCTACAACTTTGTGAAGAAACAGAGGTCAATTGGGTTTCAGTGATCACAAGTGCCGAAAAAAACAAAGGACACTATTGTTTGCCAAAATCTGAAATATGGAACGACTATGGGCCAACATTTCAGGGTTTCAGGATTCGGGGTTTCGTGAGTACAAGATTCGTACATCATCACACAACATTTCCCGAAATTGCGAGACGATGCTGAGCACTTCGGGGTTTCAGGGTTCGGGATTTCGTGAATACAAAAGTCAATCATCAACACACAACAACTCTCAAAATTGTGAAATGTGATCAGTACTTCGAGAATTCGGAGTTTGGGATTTCGTGAGTGCAAGTGCCCAAACAATGACATATATAAACCTACAAAATGTGAAAAAGGAAAGGTGGCTGCTGCACTTTGGGATTTTAGGGTTCAGAACATTGTGAGTTCCGGTGTCCAAACATCGACATAAACAAATTTCAAAAATGCAAAAAAGGAAAAGGTGAGACCCACATTTCAGGGTTCGGGGTTACACGGTTTCCATACTCAACATACAACAATTCTCATATTGCGAGAAAGAAAGGAACTAACATTTTGGGATTTCAGGGTTCTCCAAAAACCAAACAACAACACACAACCACTCCCGAATTCTGAAAAGGTGAAAGGATGTGGGGCAACACTTCGGAATTTCAGGATTTGGGGTTTCGGGGTTTGCAACTACCAAAAGACAACACACAACCACTCTCGAATTCCGAAAGGTGAAAGGATGTGGGACCAACACTTCATGATTTCAGTATTATGGGTTTCAAGGTTTCAAATGCCAAACATCCAACATAAACAAACTTCCAAAAAATGCGAAAAAAGAAAAGGTGGGACCTGCATTTCGGGGTTTCGGGGTTCAGAACTTCGTGAGTTCAAGTGACCCAAACCTCTTATGTAACCAACTTCGGAAATGTGAAAAGTGGAAGCTTCGGGGTTTTGGGGTTCAGAAATTCATGACTTCAGAATCCATACATCAATAATTCAATCAAAACGCAAAGTTAGAGAGTACTCTGCTTCTACTGTAACTCTTCACACTATTTTCATCACTCCTTGTTCTTTATCCTTTGTGGGTACTCTTGATTTTCATTTTCTGGGAGAACTATTACTTTCATTCATGGGAGACTGAAGTTGTAGAAGGATATGATATACCTTTACCTCACAAAATTCTGAAAGCCTAAGGACTTAGGAATTTTACACGCACAAAAGGGCAGAAATGATAAAATCTTCTGTGTAAGGTAAATTCTATAATATTCACTTAGAGCCTCTTTTAATCAATGCATTAAACATCAAAAGTACTAGATCTGTGCATCTATGTAAATACATGATTAAGAATATCATTCCGTCAGATATTGGTCATTATAAATGATGTTCTGAGGGATCTAAGTTTGGTTTCCTAGGGATTTATCTACAGACAGGATCTGCCTCATTGTCGTTAATCTCCTCCTTTATTTACTTACTTATAGAAATATAATTACAGATTTCCTTGACATATATTCCCCACAACAAACAAAAATGGAAAACATTACAGTTCTGATTTAATCAATACAATGCATCAGAAAAATCATTCAGAAAGAGAATGGACATCATTCCAGTTCGAATTTAATGTGACATCGAAATAAAAACATATCCATTCATAATCGAGAGGGGTAGATCAAAATATCAGAATCCAATCCACATGAAGACAAAGGGAACATCCACATTCCTCCTGACCATAGAACAGGGCATGCAAGGTCACTTGACCGATTCACCCCCTAGCCTGATCATGAATCCATGAGGGTGAACTTGAAAAATCCTCCTCAACAATGTCCTTCAATTCCAACAGTTATCCTCTTGCCTCACACTTAGTCAACAATGCTCATAACAACAAGACAAATTTGTTTTCAATAGGCTCCTCTTGCCTCACAGTCAATTTGTAGTGTTCATAACAGCAAGAGAGCTCAAAAATCATTTCCCAGCATACTTGGCAGCGTCCTGCCTCCTCACATATGCTATTTATCAATTTATTTATTTATTTTTTTGCCCAAGTCTCTTACCTTCTTTGGGGATTTTCATAGCTTTCTTAATCCCTAATTTTTAGGGGCTTCCAGTGGCCAAATATTTGATTTTCCACTTGTAATAATCATCCCAGAGGCAGTTCCAACTTGTTCCCCATTCATGGAGTCATGGTCAAATGATTTTTAACATGACTATTCCATTTGTCCTTCTGCAATTAATATAAATATTTTGTTGTGATACAAGTGTCATAGTCAGATAGTTAGATGAGTCTAAAAAAATATCTTCCCAATAGTCACAATAATTAAATACAATTATTAAATTCGAAATTCAGAATTCCCATAAATGGAAAAAAAATTCTAGATTCGAATTTTCCAGAAACAGAGATAAATTTCCAGCACACAAAAATAAAAATATTTTAATTTGGGGGGATGTCACATCCTTTCCCCCTTCAGTAAAACACTGTCCTCAGTGTTCGTTCCTTTTTTGGAATAGGATTGGATGATATTTCCACAAATCTCCCTCCAATTCCCAAGTGGCCTCCTCAGGACTAAAGTGCTTCCATTGCAACTTTACCTAAGCGACGACTCTGTTCCGAAGTGCTATTTCACTCTAGTCCAAAATGCGCACGATTTCCACCTATAACTCGCCCTCAGTTTCCACCTGCACCAAGTTCCAATCAATCATATGAGTAGGGTCATGAATATACTTTTTCAACAAAGAAACATGAAATATATTATGAATTCTTAGATTAGCTGGGAGTGCAAGTTGATATGCTACGGGTCCAATTCGAGCTAGTATCTCGAAGGGACCACAAAACTTGGGTGCCATCTTGGCATAGTTCCCCAACTTCAACGATCTTTTTCGGGCTTTGAACTTCAAATAAACATGGTCTCCCACTTGAAATTCCAAGTGTCTTCTTTTCTGATCTGCATAGCTATTATGTCTGTCCTCTGCTTCTTTCAGGTTCTATTGTACTTTCTTTACCATGTTCTCCATTTCTTGGAGCATCTCTATTCCAACCATGATTCTGTCAGCCAAGTTATCCCAGCTAATTGGAGTTGTACACTTTCTGTCGTACAGTATTTCGAAAGGGCTCAACTTAGCTGAAGTTTGGTACCCGTTGATATATGCAAATTCTACCAAGTGTAGGTAGTCTTCCCACTTGTTCGTCTTTGTTCTTACATACATGTGGAGAATATCCTCTATGATTTGATTTGTCCTTTCGGTCTGTCCATCTATTTGTGGATGATAACTCATACTGAAATTCAAATTAGTATTCATCCCTGCAAACAATTCCTTCCAAAAAGCAGATGTGAATTTTACGTCTCTATCTAAAATCACCATTTTAGGAATACCACGCAGTCTAAAAATTTCTTTCATGAATATTTCATCAATGTTAATAGCTTTAAAAGTATAATTTATAGGAATAAAGTGTGGATACTTACTGAGTTTATCGATTACAACCATGATTGAATCATTCTATTTCTTAGTTTTAGGCAGACCTATTATAAAGTCCAGCAATATGGTCTCCCATTTCCATTCTGGTACTGGTAATGGCTGTAATAGGCTGGCTGGATGCTGGTGTTCGGCCTTAACCTACTTACAATCTTGGCACCTAGCCAAGTACTCTGTTGCTTTGCCCTCATAGTAGGCTAGTAAAATAGTTTTTTGAGTGTTGTTATTTTTTTCTGGTAACCTGGATGGCGAGAGTATGGTTTCTTATGCACTTCGTCTAAAATAGTTAATTTTAGCTCTGCTGAATCTGGTATGTAAAGTCTATTTTTAAATCTTAATAGTCCCTTCTTGTCGATACTTATATCTGGTTTATCTAAGTTTGCAATACTATTTTGAAAATTTTCCATTATCTTAGTGTAATTTCCATCGTTGATACCTGCCATCCCTATTCTTTGTTCCAGATCCCTTTCTTCCCTACTGATGTTTATCTCAAATAACCCATGGATTCTGTGGCTTAAATCATCTGCTACTTTATTTTCCTTACCCTTGAAATGTCTAACCTCGAAGTTGAATTCGCTCAGAAAGGATAGCCACCTTTCTTGTCTTGCATTAAGGTATTATTAGTTAAACATATATTTCACCCCGCTATTATCCATCAATAGTAATAATTTTCTGCCCATTATATAGTGTCACCACATTTTTAAGCTATGTATTACTACTACCAATTCTAAGTCATGAGTAACAGAATTTAACTCGCGTTCTTTTAACTTCCAGGACTCATAGCAAATCACGTGCCCTTCCTGAGTTAGAACATCACCTAGTCCCTCTTTACTTGCATCAATGCATATTGTGAAGTCTTTATCAGGGTTTGCTACCTTCAAAATGGGTGTTGATGTCAATAATTCTTTTAACTTGTTAAAACTATCTTGACACTTTTGTGACCAGTTAAACTTGGTCCCTTTATTTTGTAATGACGTGATAGGGTAGGCTATCTTGGAGAACCCTTTTATAAATCTGCGATAATAAATGGTGATTCCCATAAATGACCGGATATCTGCCACATCCTTAGGCATTGGCCATTCCATAATGGATTTTATCTTTTCCGGGTCTACGACAATACCCTCCGAGGAAATGACATGTCATAAATATTGTATTTGTTTTTGATAAAAATCACATTTGTTGAATTTTGCATATAGTTTGTGTTTCCTTAGTGTTTGTAGAACTATTCATAAGTGTTCATCATGTTCCTCCTACATTTTAGAATAGACCAGCATATCATCGATAAATACTTCTACGAACTTGTCTAACTACTAGCTGAAAATGTTGTTCATCAAGCACATAAATTTGGCTAGTGCATTAGTGAGTCCGAAAGCTATGACTACAAACTTGTAGTGTCTGTATATTTTTCGAAAAGTTGTTTTGTTTATGTCCTATTCTTTTATTCTAACTTGATGATATCCAGATCGTAAATCCAATTTTGAAAAGATATTGGCCCCACCAACTTGATCGAACAGATCATTTATCCTGGGTATGGGGTATTTGTTCTTAATGGTCACTTTGTTCAGTTGTCTATAATCGATACATAGTCTTAGAGTACTTTCTTTCTTTTTCACAAAGAGGACTGGTGCTCCCCATGGCGAGACACTTGGTCTGATATACTCTTTATCCAACAATTCCTGTAATTGTATTTTTAATTCTGTCAGTTTTGGTAGACTCATTTGGTAGGGTGATTTTCAGATAGGGGATGATCCAGGTAGTAAGTCTATGGAGAAATCTATTTCTCTCCTAGGAGGCAATTTTGGTATCTCATCAACAAACATGTCTCTGAATTCACGTAGGAAAGCAAAGTCTTCTAACTTGGGCTTATCCTCTTTTTCTAATAGATTCGTTACTTGGATGGCGTAAACTTGACACCCCTTTCTAATACATTTCTTGAGTTGCATCGCTGAAACTTGTCTGACTGATACCTAGGTTTTGGTATACCTTGGGTTGTTCTAATAGTTCCAAAATTATCTTTATAGCTAAGTATCTTTGTATAACAATCTAGTACTTCTTTGTGTTGTTCCAACCAATCCATCCCAATAATCATATAATAAGACCCTAGTGGTAGGATGTTCAGATTGGTTCTTATCTTTTGACCATCTAAGATGAACTCAAGGTTAGAAATAAAGTTAACTACCTTTCTTTTAGCACCTGTTGCTAGTTGTAGAAGCCAAGATTTTTCATGCTTTTGTTTCTTAAGTTTATTCGACTCTACTACATCGGGAGAAATATAACTTAATGTAGCTCCAGGGTCAATTAAAACAGAAATTTGGGTGTCATGGATTTTACCTTCGACTTCTACCACCGAGGATTGGTGGTCAGCTTGTTGACCATCTATGGCTGCATTTATCCGATGCAAACTTCTGCCCATGTCACCCACTGTTGAGGCTTCCTGCAAATTATGAACAATAGTTCTTTTTGCTGCAATTAAACGTGGATAGTTCCTCCTTAGATGAGGCTCTCCACACTCCCAACACTTTAATGTCTCGTGGGAGTTGTCCCCAAACTTCTTCGTTCCTAGGTTTACTGGTTTACCACTACCTTGCGTGTTTGGATGATTGGAGTGAAAATCCTTCCTTGGGGATCTTTTTTCTGCATTCTGATAAGGAGCTGGCTGATATCCCCTCTTCCACTAGTTTATTCCATCCTGCTTCTTATCCTTCTAGGTCTTGGGCAACTCTACCCACTATTTATACTAGTCATAGAACATTCATGCTTTCCTTAATGCCTCACTCAAGGATTTGGGGTTGTCAAACTCAATTTTTTCCCTGTAGGACTATGGTAAACAACTTAAGAATCACTGGATTTTTAGCTTATCCTCCCGAATGTATGGTACGAACCTTAGTAGTTCCATAAATTTATTTATAAGGTCCTCCATCGTCATTTGTCCGAGTCGTAACTCATAGAATTATTTCGTCTTCCTTTCATAATATCTTTTAGAAAGGTATTATTTCTTAAAATAATTCTTAAAGTCGAACCATTCCAACTATTTCTCCTTTAGGCCCTTGGCCAATTTCAGGTCCTGCCACCAAATGCTGGCCTTCCCCTTTAGATTGTAGATGGCCATTCTGACCTTCATGTTGCTGGAATAGTTGTATATTTGGAATTTTTTTTTGATGTCCAACAACCGTGCCTCTACATCTTCTCCTGTCCTAGATTCTCCATCAAAAGTAGTTGGTTTAATCTTTTTAAATTCTCCTTCAAGGTGGTTTGTTTGTTTTCTTTTCTATCTGGTATGGTTTTGTCTTCAGCTGAAGGTGTCCCTTCAGACGAACTATCTCCTTTTTCTGTTTTCGCACCAGAATTCTTGGAGGCCCTTTTTCTGACCTCTTCCTCATGGTTATCATCTTTTGGACTTTTCTTGGTTACTATACTACACAGCAGGACTTCATTTATCTCTTGTTGTTCCTACTGTGCCTTCTTCAATTTTTCATTTTCGGCCTTGAAAACCTGTAGTTCAATAATAAGGTTCTTAATTGTTTCCAACACCTATGTGGGTGAGAATCCATCATTGTTATGTATTGGATATCTAGGAGGTCCTTGTTGCAAATTCTCTTCCACTCTGATTTCTGCACCTTCTTGAGCTGCCATTGTTCAACACAAAACATAAAAGATTTTTGTTTTTAATCCACAAGATTTATTAGTTTTTTCACAAATCAGAATATATACTAAGCAATTAATGTGGCCCTGTTCAGGCCCAGTGTTGTAACTTTTTCTATGATACCATATGTAATGAACCTCAAATTTACCATAAAAAAAAAATTCTATGACACAATTCAACTTTGTTTAAGCTTAGAGTTTTAAGAGAAGGTAAGATTCAATTCGATCCAAATGATATTATTACACCAGTCTAGTTTACTTCAAACATGAAATTGTCAAAGTAATAAGTTTTGCACACTTAGTTACGCTTGTGATTGCAAGTCTAGATCTTCATGATTGCTCGAACAGTAGCTGACTTGACTATCTGCTATGTGTGCGCATAAAGGCGAATATTATCATTTTACTGTAGAAAATTTTCTTTAACTCTCTATTAACGTCTGTACTTAATTCTGCCTACAATTAAGCATATATCTATATCTTCTCCACATAATAATTTAGGTACTGTTCATGCCCCGTACATAGTGACCGGTAATATGAACTGTTATTATTATACTCCTATCCGGGATGAAGATCCTCCAATGTTTTCTACCATTCCATTCATTATAGTATTGGATTTGTTCCTATAACAATAATTCCTACTATGTTCCTACAACTTTGTGAAGAAACAGAGGTCAATTGGGTTTCAGTGATCACAAGTGTTGAATAAAACAAATGACATTGTTGTTTGCCAAAATTTGAAATACAGAACGATTGTGGGCCAACATTTAAGGGTTTCAGGATCCAGGGTTTTGTGAGTACAAGAGTCGGACATCAACACACAACGTTTCCCAAAATTGCAAGAAGATGCCGAGCACTTCGGGGTTTCAGGGTTCAGGATTTCATGAATACAAAAGTAAATCATCAACACACAACAACTCTCGAAATTGGGTAAGGTGATCAGTACATCGGGAATTTAGAGTACAGGATTTCGCGAGTGTAGGTGCCCAAACAACGACATATATAAACCTCTGAAATGAAAAAAAGGAAAGGTGGGTCCCATACTTTGAGATTTCAGGGTTCGAAACTTTGCGAGTTCCGGTGTCCAAACATCAACATAAACAAATTTCTGAAATGCAAAAAAGGAAAAGGTGAGACCCACATTTCAAGATTTCAGGGTTCGGGGTTTCAAGGTTTTTGTACTCAACATACAACAATTCTCGTATTGCGAAAAGAAAGGAACTAACATTTCGGGATTTTGGGGTTTGAGTTTTTCAGAAAACCAAACAACACCACACAACCACTTCCGAATTCTGAAAAGGTGAAAGGATGTGGGACAACACTTTGGGATTTCGGGATTCGGGGTTTCTGGATTTGCAACTACCAAATGACCACACACAACCACTCCAAAATTCTGAAAGGTGAAAGGATGTGGGACCAACACTTTGGGATTTCGGGATTTGGGGTGTCGGGGTTTCAAATGCCTAACATCCAACATAAACAAACTTCCAAAAAATGCGAAAAAAGAGAAGCTGGGACCCGCATTTCGTGGTTTCGGGGTTTCGGGGTTTCGGGGTTCGGAACATCGTGAGTTAAAGTGCCCCAAACCTCTTATGTAACCAACTTCCAAAATGTGAAAAGTGGAAGCTTTGGGGTTTCGGGGTTCGGAACTTCGCGAGTTCAGAATCCATACATCAATATACACAAACCTCCGAAAGGAAAAAATAAAGTTGGACTAAGTTTTCCTGTTGAAAAAGAATTAAGGTAATGATTCAATCAAAACGCAAAGGAAGAGAGTACTTTGCTTCTACTGTAACTCTTCACACTATTTTCATCACTCCTTGCTCTTTATCCTTTGCGGGTACTCTTGATTTTCGTTTTCTGGGAGAACTCTTACTTTCGTTTCTGAGAGACTGAAGGTGTAGAAGGATACGATATACCTTTACCTCACAGAATTCTGAAAGCCTAAGGACTTAGAAATTTTACATGCACAGAAGGGCACAAAGGATAAAATTTTCTATGTAAGGTAAATTCTATAATATTCACTTAGAGCCTCTGTTAATCAATGCATTAAATGTCAACATTACTAGATCTGTGCATCTATGTAAATACATGATTAAGAATATCATTCCATCAGATATTGGTCATTATAAATGATGTTCTAAGGGATCTGAGTTTGTTTTCTTGTGGATTTATCTACAAGGAGGATCTGCCTCATTGTCATTAATCTCCTCCTTTCCTTACTTACTTATAGAAATATAATTTCAGTTTTCCTTGACATATATTCCCCACAACAAACAAAAATGGAAAACGTTACATTTCTGATTTGATCAATACAATGCATCACAAAAATCATTCAAAACTAGAATGGAAATCATTCCAGTTCAGATATAATATGGCATCGAAATAAAAACATAGGCATTGATAATCGAGAGAGGTAGATCAACATATCTGAATCCAATCCATGGAAAGACAAAGGGAACAACCATGTTCCTCCCAACCATAGAATAGGGCAACCAAGGTCACTTACCTGATTCACCCCCTAGCCTGACCATGAATCCATGAGGGAGAACTTGGAAACTCCTCCTCAACAATGTCCTTCAATTCGAATAGTTATCCTCTTGCCTCACACTTACTCAACAGTGCTCATAACAACAAGACAAATCTATTTTCAATAGGATCCTCTTGCCTCACACTCAATCCACAGTGTTCATAACAACAAGAGAGCTCAAAAATATTTTCCCAGCATACTTGGCAGTGTCTTGCCTCCTCACATATGCTATTTATCAATTTTTTTATTTATTTTTTGCCCAGGTCTTTTCCCTCCTTTGAGGATTTTCGCAGCTTTCTTAATCCCTCATTTTTAGGGGCTACTAGTGGTCAAATTTCTGATTTTCCACTTGTAATAATCAGCCCAGAGGCAGTTCCAACTTGTTCCCCACTCATGGAATCATAGTCAGCTGATTTTTAACACGACTGTTCCATTTGTCCTCCTGCAGTTAATATAAATATTATGTTGTCATACAAGTTTCATAGTCAAATAGTTAGTTGAGTTCAAACAAATCTCTGCCCAACAATCACAATAATTAAATACAATTATTAAATTCAAAATTCAGAATTTCCATAAATGGCAAAAATTTTCCAGATTTGAATTTGCCAAAAACGAAAATAAATTTCCAGCACACAAAAATAAAAATATTTTATTTTTGGGGGATGTCACATGAGGTGTTTGTATTTTTATGTGTGATGAATGTTCATTTTCTTAATGTTTTCTGTGTATATATATGGATGTTGTAGATGTGAAAGTAGACTACATTTGACACACACACAACTATATCCTTAATAAGAGGAGTTGATGTAGGTGACTGTTCCTCGAATTCAAGTGTTATGTTGTCACACATTTCAACAATCTCCACCTTGACGACAAATTTATATGATTTCTTTCTCATTATTTTATTCTATCATTTTTTCTGCAAGCAAAGAGAAGCCAAGAACCATCATAGCTTCTCTAAAAGTACTAGTTTTGTAAACATGTCTACACAGTTCTTTATTGTATGAACTTTTTAAGAGAAACTATGCCTTTATCGATGACCTGTCTTACAAAATGGTACTTAATAGGAATATGTTTTGTTTTACTATGGTAGGCTGGATTCTTGGCCGAGTGAATAGCACTTTGATTATCACAAAGTAGCTTTACTTTGTCCTTCATCCTTCCAAACTCAGCAAACAATCCTTTTAACCAAACCACCTTTTTGCAAGCATGTTAAGAAGCTATGTATTTTGCTTTTGTAGTGGATAAAGCAACAATGTTATGTATCTTTGACATCCAACTAATAGCTCCACCTGCAAGATTAAAGACATATCTTGAC
>JASDQU010100209.1:367274-379817 GCA_032191745.1 Picea mariana | reverse complement strand
ATCATGCACAAAGAATATTGTCAAAAGGATTAGGGTAAATAGGGATTATAAGGATTACATGAGACATTTTTTAAAGGGTTTATGGGATAATGGTTATAAGGATTAGATAAATGTTATTTTAGTTTGGAGTTAGGCATTATCATGGTTTAAGTTTATAGAAGTAATAGGGATTATGGGTTATATGTATTATTCTTTAAGGGTTACAAAATTTACATGGGTTTGGTATATATGTGATAGAGTTTTGCAATTATATGGTTTTTATAAATTTAGGTGATGCAGGAGTATCACTCCACCTCAACAAATGCACCAGCGCATCAACACACATGGAGGAACAGGTTCTAAGGGAAGAGGGGCACCGACCCTCTCATTTTGAACCCAAATTTAAAATTTTTGATGTAAGTAAATGGAGTTAAATGTTGTAAGGCTTAGGGAAAGCCGAGCCATGTGCCTTTGTACAAGCTTCATGTGAAATCACCTTTAATCACTGACAGGTAGATAGGCTTAGTTCTGGTTCAAACTAGTTGTCCATTGATTATGATTGAATGCAATTCAATGCGAGTAGGTACATGGAGGGAAGGCTCAAGGAGCTCCTCATTTTTAAAAGATAATTGTATAGCAATTGGTTATTATCAGAAGTGATTGATGAGCGAGTCGAGAGAGCTCAAGAGAGGAGAGGAGAGAAAGTGTTGAAGACTCTGTTGTAGTCCAACCTTTGTAAATATTTTTACATAAACATTCAGATATAATACAAAAGTGCTTTTTCCTGCATATGAGGTGTCTGTGATTTTATGTGTGATTAATGTTCATTCTCTGAATGTTTCCTGTGTTTATTTATGGATGTTATAGATGTGCAATTAGGCTACATTTGCAGGTTTAGATAGACTTCTGTATATTTGTGAATTTCTGAGTGTTCTGGATTGTTAGTCATGTTCAAGGAGTGCACATCAGATTTAGAGAAAAGTCTGTGAAGCCAGTGCAAGGACTGCACTTGAACTGTCTTTCAAGTTCAGAGAATAGAGTGCCAGGTGGGCACACCAAAACAACCTCAACCTCAGAAGAAGATAAAATTGTGCAAGGAGTGTACATCAGAGTTGTTGAGCACTCTAAAGAAGACATACCAGATTTACTAAATGCTTTGAGAGCTTTGGAAGGAGTCCACTGAGCATGCACAAGAAGTTCACGAGAAATTTGTTTCAATTTCTGTGAGAAGGTTTTTAAGAGGGCACACCATAAGGAATAACTGAGGAGGAGCAGTGCAATTATGCACAGAGAGCGCAAGGAGTGCGCAAGTGAACTTTTAAGAGTTCATGTTTGAGGAGGTGAAGCCATGCAAGGAGGGAACAAAGCCAACCAACTCCTATAGTGTTTTTCAAGCTCAGGAGAATGAGCGAAGAAGTGAAATCATTTGGAGAGAACAAAGGGTTCTGACCCTTAGAAGTTTGAGTGAGTTCAAGCTCATGAAGGATAGTATAGTTGTGCACAAAAGACCCATGCAAGATGTGCACCACGCCAACACTTGGAAAGTGTTGAAATTCTCCAAGGAAGACATAACGCAAGCATGCGCTTGGCCTATGTCTCGTGAAGTGACAAAGTTAAGGAGGAGTAGCGTTTTTCCAAAAACGCAAACCAAGGCCAAGCACGCAGCCTTGCAAGAGAAAGGTTCAAAGGCTAAGCCTTTAAAAATTATTAAGTTTTAAAAATCATTCATCCGAATAGAAAGTGCAGCATCAGAGAGGAGAAGCTACAACAATCATTTGATGGGCTATTAGGATCAATATTGGTTGTTAAACTAGATCCCAAGAATAAGGAGGAGTGTGCACAGAGGATAATAGATCACAATCATTGGATATATTTGTGAGGATCAAAAGTCGTCTGATTTAGGTAAGTTGCATGGGGTTTAACCCTATACACTCTTTGAACTTTCTAAGTTCAGAGGTTTTTAAAATTTTTTGTTTTGGAGGAGACATGATCCCCGAAGTCCCGAGATCCAGAGTAAATCAGGGTCTTCAAATTGAGAGGGCACGTTTCTATCGATCAAACGTATCTAAAATATCGACAGTTTGGGAGAGCATAGGTGTAGGAAGGTTTAAGACTCCAAAAGATTCGAAGAGCAGAGTGCATTTGGGTCATCGAATGTAAAGGGACACGTGGCTCTAGATCCTAAAGTTTGGAGACATGGTTCTATGGAGAGATGGAGTTATAGTTTTATGTGTGTGAAAAGCTCACAGAGCTCTGAATTCCAGAGTACATCGTGGTTGTTGGCACAGGAGGACACATGTCAGTGGATCGTTAGGTCTTCAGGTATTGTTCTCCATAGAAATCAAAGTGTAGGATCGAGGGGACTCTCGAAGATCTAAAGTGCCAGAGTCCATATCAACCGTCCATTTGAGAGGGATGTGTGTCATCAGAATGGAGGAGGTCTGGAAGTTCATCATTTCAGATAATTAGAAGTGATATACAGTGGAGAGCTTCGAAGTCCCGGAGCCTGGAGTCAACACCCACTGTTGATTGACGTAGACATGTGGCATCAGATCCTGAAGTCTAGAGACATGAAGCTCTAGAAGAACTTAGGTAAGTGGATTTCAATCTATCAATAGTCCCGAAGTTCGCAGTTGATCCAGGTCTTTGAGTTCTCAGAGGACACGTGGCAGTGGATCCAGAATTTCAGCGATCCGCAACTCCGGAGGAAACAGAGTGGAGATTAGGGAAGATACACAGAGTCCCGAAGGCCAGAGGTCATCATAGTCGTCTATATGTGGGGACGCATGGCATCAAATCAAGGAGTCCAAATTTTTATCACTCTGGGAGAACTGAGGCATAGTGCTTTGAAATTAATTGAAGATGGAGTGTCGAAGCATTGTGAGTCATTGACATTAGCAAGGAACAAGAATCATCAATATCATTCAGTTGTTTGGGACTTTCCCCATTTGGAAGTCTGCAGAATTTTTAAGTGTTAAGTGTTGGAAAAGCTTTCAAAGCCCGAAGTGCGAAGCACTCATGTAGGTCCTCGAATCAGAAGGAGCAGTGTCAGTCATCCGATTGACTTATTGGAAATCTTCTGGCATTTCGGTGTCGGGAGATATGAATGGTCGTTTGTGTGCATGACCAAAAGAAATCATCAAAGGATGAAAGAGAGGAACTTGAATTGTTGATCTATGGAATGTGAGGTCTGTCGATCTATCACTTGGGTGTATTCATCGATTCAAAGATTTTGAATATTTGTGGAAAAGCGTTGAGGAAAATTCGTTGAATCCCAAATTGCGAAAGAGGCATAGAGTCATCGATCTGGTGGTGGAATGGGAACCATTTGATCTGTCTTTTTTAGTGATTAGCACTTTGTTGGTGCTATGTGTATTGGATGCGATTAGAAAATCCTTGAAGTCGAATCCCTGTGGAGAGTCCGAGTCGTCGATCTTCATGCATGTTGATGGTCGTTAATCTTGCAACAAATTGATTTTCGGAACTTCACAAATTTTTTGCATTCGAAGGAGTTGAGGGGAAATAAAGGTAGATATTTTCAAAGCCTGAAGCACCAAAATAGAACATAGTTCTTAGCGCCTAGTCACAAACAAGGGTCATATCTAATTTTCACGAGAGTGAAAAGGGATAGGGGCTCGAAATTGATTTCAAAAAAATAGGGCTTTAGTAAGATCCCTCGGGTTCGTTCTTGGACCTGCACACCAAAAATTAAAGACATGTGTTTGATTATGTGGGGATTAGTAGGGCCCAAAGAGTTGATTCAACTACTGATCTGAATGATATTAGACTGGGAGGTCATGCAGACCTTAGGAGAGGGTGCAGTTTGCATCATTAGGTTTACAAGTGTTAGTTGTTTTTGAAGTGACAATAGGTAATGGTATGATTGATTAGGGTGAGTGGGTTGAGAGCTTAAGGGTGATAATAATTAATATCATTGGTAATTAGGTTTTATTTTTCCTAATTGTAGTGTGTTGTGTGTTAATGTTGTAGTGGTTATAGGGGTTTGTAGTTATTGTAGTTAAGGGTTATAGCTTATAATACTTAGTGATTATAGGGTTTAAGAAAGGTTAATAGTGGAGGGAAATAATTATTCTAGGGGATATGCTTTAAATGATTTAGGAATTAAATTCCTTAAGGGTTATAGGGACTATGGTTTATATGATTAAGGATTGGAAATTATAAGAGTTAAGAATTAAATGGAGAGGGAATTATAGAGGTTAGGGGTTATATTTGTTAAAGTTTATGGGTTATATGCATTACAAGGGGTTGGCATTAAGGGATGATATATGTTTGTTGTTACCAAGGTTATATGGGCTAGGGATTATGTAAGTTCTGTGTGATAAGGTTATAATTGTTACATGGGATAGAGGTTATTGTTTTAGGAGAGAGAGAATATATGGGTTAGGGTTTTGTAGGGATTAGTGATTAAGGTTTAAGATGATTATATGGGTTATAAGGGTTAATTATTATAATAGACTTAAGGGGTTATACTAGTTAATAGTTTGGGATGGAAGTTAGGGGTGGTAGGTGTTATAGAGGCGAGGGGCTATATGTGGTAGGATCAATAGTAATATGGTTTAAAATGGTTGGTAGTTATATGAGTCATAGAGGTTATAATATTTTAAGTTTTTTAACATTAAACTTTATTAGGGCTACAGGTTATAGGTGCCAAGCAATAGGGGGGTAGAGTATCTAGAGTTAGGGGTGTAAGGGTTTATAGGGATTATGAGTTATATAGGAAATATTGATTAAGAGATAAGGGTTATATGAATTAGGAGTAATTATTATAGGGAATAATGGCTAAGAGGGCTAGCAGTAATAAGTGTTAGGCTTTGGAATTATAAGGTTTAAGGTTTATAGAGTTTATGGGGTAACGTCAAATGTTATTTATGTGTGATATGGGTTTGGTGAAAGGTTTATAAATTTTAGTGGTTAGGGGTATATGAGACAAGGTTATTAGGGTGTCACCGTTAGGGTGTTAGGGTTTACAGGTTATAATAATTAAGTTTTAGGTGTTATAAGGTTTTCAAGGGTTAATGTTATAGGTGATAGAGGTTTATAATTACAAGGTTTCTAGGAATTTCGGTTTATAGGTGCTAGTGGTTTTAAGAGTAACAATATTTATAGCTAAGGGGTATGGATGATTAGGGTTACTAGAGTTGGGGATTAAGGGTTATAATTATCAATATCATTAGAAATTAGATGTTCAATGTTAAGGGTTTTTTTTCTATTATTAGAGGTCATCTTTTTAGTGGTTATTGGGGTTTGGAGTTATAGAGGTTAAGGGTTTTAGGATATGTAAGGATTAGTGATTGTAGATTTTATAGATTAAGGGTTATATAGGCTAATACTTGGGGGTAATATTGATTATAAGTGTTATGTTTTAGATGAGTTAGGTGTTAAATTTCCTAAGGATTAAACTGACTAAGGTTCATATGAATAGAGATTCCAAAATATAGGGGTTTAAGCATCAGGCAAATAATGGATTATATAGGTTAGGGGTGGTAGTGATTATAAGTGGTATGCATCGTAGAGGTTATGGGTCAAGACTTTTTATGGACTTTGAATTATATGGATCATACTCATGAGGGGTCATATGGGTTATAAAGGTTGGTTTATAAATGTGTTGGTTTATAAAGGTTGGTTTATAAATGAATTAATAACTTAAGGTGATAGTAGTTAAATAGTTATAAGGTTTAGGGGTCTTAGAGTTTAAAAAGACTAAAAGGGTGAAAGATTTTTGGTTAGGTTAAAATTGTTTAGGGTTAGAGTATATACTCATTAAGGGTAATAGAGACTAGGGGTGATATGGATTATATTAGTTGAATATTATAAGAGTAGCAAGGGTTGGGTTATATGGGTTAAAGGAACTAGCTTTGATATCGATTACATGAGTTAAGGATTAAGGGTTAGGGATAATAGGGGTTAAGGGTTATAAAGTCATGGATTAGAGATTAAAATTTATATGGCTTATGATTCATAGGGGTTAAACATTACAAAGGTTATGGTTTGTTTGGATTAGAAGGGGTAAGGTCAACCTTCTTTTATTCATATTCTATTTAGATATGTTTTTTTATCTCTATCCCTATTTAATAGAGCCTAAGATAAGACACTTATTGATACTTCTCTCTATATAAGAGATACATATATTGGGCCAAGGAGGCCTAGGGGAACGCCCACCTGGGGCACACAAGTCAATCACCTAGGTGCAACACTTCTTCACCTTTTGAGGATGAATTAAATATATGTAAAATAAATGGTTCACTTGGTATATAAGGTGAACCGGGACTAAAATAAAACATTTTTACCTTTTCTTCTGAAGCTATGTGTCTTGGTTTTTTTATTTTCTGATTTTTCATTTTACATTCATGGCAATTTCTGATCCAGGTGGATATTGGTCATCACCCACTCTTTTCGACTGGCTCAAAACAGTTTTCTGGCAATTTTGGAAATTTACTATTTTTAGTAGTTTTTAACTTCGAGGGCCATTTTGAGGGCCCAAATGAAGGTTTTTCAAGATCGAGGTTCTCAAATATAGTCGAAGCCATCATTGAGCTCCCAAAATGAATCTCCTTGATGATACATTTCCAACAAGATATTATACACCTAAAACGGTGATCGTATGCAAAAGTTATGACCACGGGATGTTGATGTACTAACTTACCCAAATGGCGCCCACATGAATTTTGGCGCTTCATCTCCTAGGTTAGGTTTTTGGATGTTTAGGGTTCTTGGAATTCCTGTTTATTGTAAAAATGGATTCAGAGCCTCATTGTAATCATCTTCTTGCAAATGCGAGTAGCCATCACATCTCTTCTTAGAGATAATCTACCACCATTCAAGCGAGTCTTTCACTCTATATTTTTACAGTCTTTGTACATTTCTTTCACTAATATAAATCATGTATTACTATATATTTGTGTTTATGGTTGCATCTCTAAAACATTTCTGTTATATTATTGAGTATCTGCGATATCTCTTTGCATTTAGTTATTATATCTCCCCTCTCATTTCGTGCTGAAAATAATCCTGATCAATTTTGTTTTTAGGGTTTCCTGAAGAATAACCAGTGTTCCTTCCTTCATGGCTACCTCCTAGTGACACTTTTTTCCATGATTCCACCTCTGAGAGAAATATTATCTCATTATCAAGCCACTCTCTTAGGGATAAAATCATTTCCTTCGAGTTTTTTGAGGTAGAGGGGAGGGCACGCAAACTGGGCTTTGCACCCTTGATGTTTTCTTCTTTGTGAGAATGAAGTGAGTGCACCCTCCTCCATGGATACACTGTGCCTCGTCCACTAATCCATAGAGGTCACTCTAATATCGCCAAAACCTCTTGGCCACTCTCAAGTCACCTCAGCTTGGATTCCCATTTTCTTGGTCACCCAAACTAATGGTGCGCCCTTATTCAGATTTTTGCCCCTAAGGAAATTTTTTGGTCAGAAGCCAAGATATGGCTTGCGTGGTCACCTTCTCATGTAGATCACTTTCTTGGGTAGATAAATTGGTATCAAAGCCTCAATATCCATGGAAAATCTTCCGATCTTGAAGATTAAGACAAATATTTTTGGGGTTTTCATGAAATAATCCAGAGTTTTCCCATTCCAAGGTTCCCATTTTTATGCGAGAAGCTCCACATATATCATAATCCCTAAGGGAGCCCACATATCCATTCCCACAGAGAGCATTTCCACATATGTCTACCTCTATATCAGTTCAAGCTTCGTTGTTTCATGGTTTTGAGTCCTTTTTTCAACATTGCAACCTAGGGGTGCCTTTTCTCTTCAGCTAGACTCACAGTGCCTCCACACAAAGATCCTTTGGTAGTCGACTCATATTCCAACACATCAAATCTCATCCAAGATCTTCCCTCTATCCTCAATGAGCTACTGAGAATGAAACAACAAAACAATCCATATCCCTTTCGGGTGGACACTCGAATCCAACTACCCAAATTTGATGGGAAAACCAATGGTGAAATGGTTGATTCTTGGATCCGTAGCCTATCCACCTATTTTAATACATGTCCAGGCCTTACCAAAGAAAGAAAACTCCAGATTGCTTCCTTGCAATTAAAATGGCTGGAACAAACTTGGTGGGATGCAGAGCAAGAGAAGACCACATTTGTGATAGGGATTGGGGATGCTCCAGAATCCTCTACTTCATAATCCATCAAAACCTGGTCTCAAATTTCTGAAGCTTTGAGAAATCGCTTCTACCCACCTGGGTATGTGCAATCCTTATGGATCAAATGTCACCAACTTTGATAGCTCCCTTCACAAGGAGTGCAAGGCTACATAGACTTCTTCTACAAGATGCACCTCTTACTTCATGTTCCATATCCAGAAGAGGTACTCATATTAAAATTTGTGGCTATTTTATTAATTCAATTCCATCAAGAAGTAGAGCTGTCTGAAAATCTAACTTTAGATAAAACATTTCAGAGATCTTTGGCTATAGAAAGGAAAGTCACTCCTACAGGTCATATTCCTCAGTCCCACCCTTACACCAACCCCCCCACCTCTCAACCATCCATATCCCATCCCTCAACCTACTTTCCACCTCCTCAGACTCAAAAATTCACACCTAATGCAAATACAAGGACACCCTGGTGCTCATTCCACAAAAATACTTCACACAATTCATCAGATTGTCGAATCCTCCAAAATCTAAAAACCAACAAAAATCTACTTACTGATCCCATTGCCCTTCCCATGTAGAAGATACCGAAAAAGTTCTTCTAGACAATCTCATAGAAGTAGATCCCTCATTGATTCTAATGATCCAAGAAGATTTGAATGCATGCACCCAACCCCTTTTCACCCATAATTGCCAAATCAAAAATGCCTTCACTTTACTGTTTATGGACAATGGAAGATAGAAAAATTTGGTCTCTCAAGCCCTTGTCAATCGACTTAATCTTGTCACTACTCCACATCTGCAACCCTATCAACTCAGATGGATCTAGAAGGATGGCCCTCGCCTCCTAGTTTCCAAGCGTTGTCTGGTCACTTTCACCATAGGCCAATTCAAAGATATTTTTCTCTATGATGTCTCCCAATTGGATTGTGTGGATTTTCTGCTCAGTATCCCATATCAAACCCAAAGAAATGCTATCTATCTAGCCCAATCCCGCCAGTACACAATTACCAAAGAAGGCCACACTTATATCTTAACTACAAAAAAACCCAAACCCCCTTTTACCAAAGAAGAAATCCCAGATGTACACTTAAACCAATGTGTCTCTCTTTATTTTGTGTGCCCAATAACACAAAAGAATAGCATGCACCCTGTTCCTGAAACTATGACTCCCCTCCTCCACGAGTTTGTAGAGGTATTTCAATCTCCAGAGGGACTTCGCCCCTCCCTCCACATTGACCATTCCCTTCATCTCATTCCCATATCTTCCTTACCTAACAACCCTACTTATTGGTTGGCCTGAGCAGAAATAGAGGAAATTGGAAGACAACTAACTGACCTCATCAACTCTAGCCACATCCAACCTTCATCTTCTCCTTATGATTCTACCACCTTTGTCATCCCTAAACAAGGTACCTGAGAAATGTGTCTTGTCACTGATTATCGAGCCTTGAACAAAGCTATAATAAAAAACCATTACCCCCTTCCCCAAATTGAGGAACTACTCAACACCCTCTAAGGAGCTAAGTGGTTTACTAAATTGGATTTGACATTCAACTACCGTCAAGTTTGAATGAACCTAGATGATGTTTGGAAAATAGCATTCAAGACCAAATTTGGTCTTTTTGAGTGGAAAGTCATGCCTTTTGGTCTCACCAATGCCCTAGCCACTTTCATGAGGCTCACTAATGACATCTTCAGAGAACATTTGGGTCGATTTGTGGTGATCTACTTAGATGACATTCTCATCTTCAGTTGGACATGGGACACTCACATGAAACATGTCCGACAAGTTCTCCAAATTCTCCAATAGCACAAGTTGCAATTCAAAGAGAAGAAGTCATATTTTGGTCAAAATTCAGTTCCCTATCTCGGCTTTGTGGTCAGCTTAAAGGGTATTCAACTAGATCCAAAAGACATCCAAGCATTGAAACAATGGCCTCTACCTTCTTCAGCTAAGGAGTTGAAAATATTTTTGGGTGGCATCAATTTCTATCATAAGTTCATTCCCTCTTTTTCAAATATTGCTTGACCTTTGCATCAGCTCTCAAATATTTCTTCTACATTCATCTGGACCAAAGAAGAAACTACTCAATTTTTTAAGCTCAAAGATACCCTCTTCTCATCCCCTCTTTTACATCTGCCATACCTCTCCCAACCCTTTGAGATTGAGTCTGATGCCTCACGATATGCTATTGATGCCATACTTAAACAGGGAGGACACCCCATTGCTTACCACTCTAAAATGTTGTCCGAGGCAAGGAAAAATTATTGTACCTATGACAAGGAATTTTATAGTCTGGTGTAAGCGCTCAAAGATTGGAGGCATTATTTGTTGGGTAAAGAAACCATTCTTCATACCGACCACCACCCTATGATTTTCATCGACTCTTAATCAAAGATTCAGGAACAAAGGCAGCTTAAATGGGCCTCATACATTCAACAATTTCACTTAGTCATCATATATAAGAAAGGAACTTCTAATAAAATGGCTGATTTTCTAAGTCAACCTCCCACTCCAGTTCTTTCCATTCAAGAAGTATGTTGTTCTACTTATGAAACATGGAAAGATCAATATGCTATTGATACTGACATTCAAGAGATTTGGGAAGCTTTTCAAAGTCCCACAATGATCAATCAGAGCCCCTTCCTAGACTACACTATTCGGGATGGGTGGCTATATAAGTTGAATTTGCTATGCGTTCCACACTCAGAAGACCACCTCTTGCTCATTAGGGAGGTGCATGCTTCAGCCTATGGGGGCCACTTCGAGACCTCAAAGACCACCCAACATCTACAATTCCATTTTCATTGGCCTTCCATGTAGCCTCAAGCTGAAAAATTTATTAGAGCTTGTGCCTTATGCACACAATCCAATCCATCCTACTGGAAGAATGGGTTGTATCAACCACTGCAACTTCCTTCTCAGCCTTGGGAGTCAATCTCAATGGAATTCCTCAGTGAAATTCCAACAACCCAAAAGAAACATGATGCAATCTGGGTAGTGGTATGTTGCTTCAGCAAAATGGCACTTTTTATCCCATGCACAAATACTACTAAAGCAGCGCACACAACATAACTCTACTTCTGTCGTGTCTGGCCCCATTTTGGCCTCCAAAGCAGTATCATCTCAGACAGAGATTCTCACTTCCTCAATACATTTTGGAAGACCATATGGGCTCTATTGGGGTGCCACCTCAAGTTTTATACAACATTCCATCCTCAAACGGATGGCCAAATAGAGGTTGTCAAGAGATTCTTGGTACATTCTCTCCAAAATCACTTTGGCCGCAACAAATAATGGGACAATTACTTGCACATTCTCTAGAATAGCTACAACAAGGCAACACATTCCTCTACAGGCTTTTCACCTTTTGAATTTTTATTAGGCTTCCAACCAACATCTCCAACCGAGCTCCCACTCACTTGGATTATACAAGATATTGCTTCCTCTCATGACACTTATGAAATCACGTGTTGTGAGACTAAGTAAGTGTTGTCAGAAAAAGTTTCCCTATAGCCAAAGGGTGCTCATGTGAATTTATGGACATGAAGGTGGAAATGGGGTGTGAACAAACATGTGCATGTAGGAACACATGCTTGCATTCTTAATTCTATAGCCTCGATACTTACCGAACTACCAAACACACTTCTTCACTTCGAGTATTTATGAAAGCATGCATGTTATTGTGAAACATAGTTTAATAACACATGCACATTCCTGAAAAAAAAAACAAATGATTTAATAATGTGTGTGTGTTCCTAAAGAATACGCGTTATTAAGAATAAGAATGTGCATGTATTCTTACAAACATAACATTTCCCTCATTTCTCTCTCCCCCCCTCTTCCCCCCTCTATCTTCCTCTTTCTCTTCAATTATTCTCTTCCTCTATCTTGTGTTCCTAAATCATGCACATTATTAGGAATAGAAATGTGTGTGCATTATTATAAACACAAACCAACCCCTTGTCTCTCTCTCTCTCTCCAATCTTTCTCACTCTTTCTCTCCCCTATATCTCTAATATTATGTATATATGAAGAATCAGATTCGATAATGATTCTTTTCTATTAAAATGTTTAATAATATCAATTTTTTTATTGAGAATGTATATCAATAATATGTTATTAACACCACATCAATACCCCATCCATATTGAAATTTAAAATTAATACATTTGCATTCTTCCTCTTATCAACGATCATACTTCCAAAAACAATATTTTCACTCCCAATGCCCAAAGGTGGCACAATCCATTCATTAGCATGTGTCTTGACTCTCTACCCCACTCACTCTCTTTTTATTCTCTCCACCTTCCTCCCTCTCCCACCTTCTAATTATCTCCCTCACACACTCCCTAACTTAATCCCCCCCTCACTTTCCCTCTTGTTATCCCTCTCTCACTCTCCCCCTCTCAACCTCTT
>JASDQU010100209.1:346580-366962 GCA_032191745.1 Picea mariana | reverse complement strand
ATATCTCTCTCTCCTCTTCACTTCCCTCTTTTCCTTTCTCTCTCTCCCTTCCCCTCTCCCTCCATATCGCGCTCTCTCTACCTCCCTCTCTTCCCCCATCCCTCTCTCTTACTTTATCCCCCCACTCTCCCTCCCTCCTACTCTCTCTCTCTAACCCCCCTAGGAAAGTGCCCGACGCACACGACATAAACAGAGCACTAGTACAAGGGATCTTTAGATGCAATTGTCATATCTGACGCACCCACACACACACATGCAAAGAATATAAAACATGCCCAACATTATCCCACTTGTTATTTTCTTTCCATCCAGGGGTCCAGGGGATTATATAGTCAACAATCCAAGGAAGAAATTCCCATTGTTACTCTACACCAGGAATTTTTTTATGTGCTCATAGACTTTGTCAATGAATTTGCAACATTCTTCAAAGTGTCAACCATTTCCAACAACACCTTCTTTTCCTCAACCATGTCTCTCACAAAATGATACTGAACATCAATATGCTTTGTCTTCAAATGATAAGCTAGGTTCTTTGCCTGGAAGATTAGACTCTGACTGTCACAATCTAATCTCACTACTTTTTGTACCAACCTAATACCTGAACACAATCTTTGTAACCATACTACTTCCTTTCTTGCATGAGTGGTTGCCATGTATTCAACTTATGTAGTTGAGAGTGCCACTACAAGCTGTATTTTTCTCATCCAATTGATTTTTCCTCCAAATAGGTTAAACACATACCCACTTGTAGATCTTTTTTGATCCAGATCTCCAGCCCAGTCTGCATCAACAAAGCCATGTATGTTCAACACTCTGTCCAATCTTGGCCTTCCTTGGTAGCACAATCCATAACTGGTAGTGCCATGAAGATACCTGAAGACCCTCTTTACTGTTTTCCAATGCTCCTTCCCTATTTTTGACATATACCTTCTCAAAACTCCCACTGCATGTGCAATGTCATATCTAGTACAAACCATTGCATACATCAAACTGCCAACCACACTGGAATACAGAACATGGGACGTGTCCTCTTCTTCTTCCTATGTCTTGGGACACTGATCTACAAATAACTTTACACATGTAGGAATATGAACCTTCACCAATTTACTTCCATGCATATTAAACATCTATAATATCATCTCAACATATTTTCTTTGATTCAACCAGAGTTTCCTGTTTGAACGATCTCTTTTAATGTCCATTCCCAGAATGAAGTTAGCAACACCACGATCCTTCATGTCAAATTTGGAGGATAGCTGTGATTTCACCTCATTGATAACATCCATGTTATTTCCTACCAACAACATGTCATCAACATATAACACTACATAAATGAAGTGATTACCAACCTGCTTGGAATATACACAGTGATCGTCCCTGCTTCTTACAAATCCCAATCCAAGGATGTATGTGTCAAACGTTTGGCACCACATCCTAGGTGATTTCTTCAGACCATATAGTGACTTCTTTAGCTTAGAGACCATCTCTTTCTTTCCCTTCACTACAAAGCCTTATGGATGCTTCATGTATATTTATTCTTCTATATCCCCATGTAGGAATGTTTTCTTCACATCCATTTGTTCCACTTCAGGATCAAAATCAGCAGTAATAGATAAAAGAAATCTAATAGATGTTAACTTGGCAACAGGAGAAAAAATATCACCAAAGTCAATTCCCTCTACCTGGGAAGAAAATTTTTCTACTAACTGAGCTTAGTATTTCTCCACTTTACCTTATGCATTAAACTTCTTCTTAAACAACCATTTTCTACCAATAGATTTTCTTCCAGCTGACAACTCAACTATATCCCATGCCTCATTCTTATCCAAGGCATCCATTTCTTCAACCATGGCCTTCTTCCATAGTTTACTATCCTTTGAATTCACTGCTTCCCTGACAGTTCGAGGATCATCATCAGTAATAGATAAAGAAAAATTGGAACGGAAATCAGGTGGACTATACCTTTCTAGTTGCCTTGATTCTCTCACTGATCTCCTCAATATTGAGGTATGAAGTTCTTCTTATTCTTCTTTTTCTTCCTCTTCTTCAGATGATTTAGATTTTACATCATCCAACTCAAGCTCTATTTTCTCAGGTTCATCTTGCGTTGGTAGGAATTCCTGTTTGGAAACATCTTTTACCTCTCTGAAAACAACATCTCGACAGTAAATAGTTTTCTTGGTTTCTGGGTTCCAAAGCTTATAACCTTTCACACCATCTTTATAACCAATAAAGATACACTTTTCATCCTTTTTATCCAGATTACTTCTATTTTCCTTCAGAACATGTACATAAGCATCAAAACCAAACACTCTAAGATGTTGAATATATGGTTTCTTTCCAGACCATACCTCATGTGGAGTTTTATCATCCAATGTTGATGAAGGCGATCACTTGACTAGGTAACATGATGTAGCCATTGCCTCTACCCAGAATTCTTGTCCTAACCCGACACCACTGAGCATGCTCCTTTATTTTTCTATCAGTGTCCTATTCATCCTTTCTGAAACTCCATTCTAATGAGGAGTGTATGGAGTAGTCTTCTTCCTTGCTATACCACACTTCTTACAGAATTCTTCAAATTCATTTCCGCAGAATTCTCCACCATTATATGTTCTCAATAGCTTTATTTTCTTTTCTGTCTGATTTTCTACCAAATCCTTAAACTCTTTAAATTTATCAAATACATCAGATTTATTTCTAAGAAAATAAATCCATGTGTTCCTTGAAAAATAGTCTATGAATGAAACATAATACACAGATTTAGCTAGGGACGAAACATGAACAGGTCCAAACACATCACTGTGTATCAGCTCTAAGATCCCCTTTGCTCTTGTAGCACCAGATGGTAATCTTACTCGATTTTGTTTACCATATATGCAATGTTCACAGAAATCAAAATCCAGAGTGAAATTAGACATACCTGCAACCATACCTTTACCGTGTAGTGTTCGAAGGCGCTTTTCTCCAATATGTCCTAGTCTTTGATGCCACAGCATGGTCTTCTTTCCAGGAACAATATTGGTATGGTCTTCTTTATTTCTCTGTTTAGGGACAACATAACTGTTACACCCATAACTGTCTTCTTTATTTCTCTATTTAGGGACAACATAACTGTTACAGTATAAGTGCTTCCCAACAACTTGTAGAGAGTTCCACACTGAACTCCGTCATAAACACCATTTCTCCTCATACCATCTTGCAAGTGCTCTTTCCAAATAAAGTATCCACTCCTGCATCATCCATCTTGCTTATAGATATTAGGCTCCTGGCTAGTTTTGGAATGTGCAGAACCCCAGGAAGTCTTCTAATCCTTCCATCTTTTAGCAGCAACTTAACCCTTCCACATCCCAAGATTTTTGTTCTCGAGTCATCTCCTAGGAATACATCACCACCATCATATTTTTCATATTCATAGAACCACTCCCTGTGAGGAGTCATATGGTATGACACACCTGAATCGATCAACCATACATGATGTTCTACATATGTACTTGTAGGTGCCAAGTAAACATCACCTCCTTCTTCAGTGGAGGTTTTCGCCTTTATGAAAGAGGTACTATCAGATCCCTTTGGTTTTTCAACCTTCTTAGACTTGCAATCTTTGTTATAATGCCCTGTTTTACCACACTTCCAGCATATCCTCAAAGATTTTCCTAGAGACTTAGATCTACCTGTAGATTTAGATCTCCACCCCGAAGGCTTACCAGGGCTCCTATCTTGGGTATTCCCTCTTACAAATAAAGAATTTGTACTGTGACCATCCATGTTTTTTCACCTTATCTCTTCAGATAACAAGGATAAAACTACATCCTCATACTTCAATGTAGATTGAGTGGTACTACCAATTGCTACAACCAGATTATCCCAAGAGTCTGGGAAAGAACATAACAAAGTAATACACTTGTCTTCTTATGAAATCATAATATTAACAGAGACAAGTTGACTTACCAGAGTATTAAAGGAATTTAGATGTTCTGTCACCGAATCTCCATCTTCCATCCTAAGATGATACAACTTTTTTCAAAGAAACAACTTGTTTACCAGGGACTTTAATTGATACAAATTCCCCAACTTATCCCATAGTTCCTTGGTTGTAGATTTTCTCCATACATTCAACAAAACTGAATCTTCCAGGTAGAGTCGAATAGTACTCCTTGCTCTTCTATCCAACTTCTCCCAATATTCCTTCGACATACCAGTAGCTGGTGTACTAGTAGTTTGTGTACTGGTAGGTTGTGTACCAGTAGCCCATGTGTTAGTAGACGATGTACTAGTAGGATATGTACCAGGATCCACAACGATCCATTATTCTTTTTCTACAAGAAGGTCCTCCATATTCAACTTCCATAGCTCAAATATTTTACCATTGAACTTCTCTATCTCGATTCTAGAAGAGCTTTCCATTCCTCTTTCTTCACTTAAATCACTACTGCAAAATCTCCCACTAAACCCAGGTTTATCACAGACCCAGGATAAACTTGATCTATCAAGACCGAGCCAAACCCTCAAAAACAAAGGCATCCCTCTGAAGCCAGAAATGAGCTCTGATACCACTTGTAAATTTTAAACCTATGAATTAACGCAATGCATATAGATTCTTAAGCAAAACATAAATTAATCAATGGCTCATTCACATAGTACACAGAGATTTATACCGGAACCCCTCAATCGGTAAAACCTTTCTTATATTCATTATATCGAATTTCACCATTCACTATCAAATATATATACAATGTTTTTAGGTATTCCATAGATACCAAAACCCTAATCCCTTAATTCGGGATTAATTTACAAAATCGCTAAAAATAGCAAAATCCGGTAAAAATATGAAATACCGCACCAAAAAAAAAATTTGGGGCGCTACCCCGGGCTACCACCCATTGTCGAACGCTGCGCGTAACCAAGGGGGGGGCATACCTGCCTCCCACTGGAACCCCCCTAGGAAAGTGCCAAACACACATGACACACACAAAGAACTAGTACGAGGGATCATCAGACACAGTTGTCATATCTGACGCACCCACACACACACATGCAAAGAATATAACACATACGAGGGATCGTCAGACGTACTTGTCATATAGTACGTTCATCCTTTTTCAGTGTCGTTAGTTTTGATGGGTTCTTAGGATAACACAGCCAAATCAGTTTGTAATCCATTTGGAAATTTTATGATTTACTTTTAAAGATTTTAATAGAAATAAGAAAGCCTCACCCACTATGACAAAGGCTCGGAGACGTAGGAGATATTGCTGAAATTTGTTACCAAATTTGTTTTTTCTTGATGATTATTTCAAGATCTATATATGTTATTATGGATGCCATGTTTCATCATCAATTCTTCGTCTTTCATCAGTTTCCTAAATGGTTAATTAACTCATGTTTTAAAACTCAACCATAGTCTTTAAAAAGATCTTTTTGGATCAAGTGGTATTAGAGCTAGTTGGCAGTTGGTTTTTGAGTTTGCATGATTACCAAGGAAAAGATGGATGATGGTGAAGGTGAGCTTGTTGAAGAGAATCCTAAGATTGGATCAAGAAAGAGAAATTCTCAAAGTTAGAAGATGGCATTGGAAGAGGGACTTTCTCATGAGGAGAAAGAGTTTTGAAAGACTTTCTTTGCCATGCCAGATATGATGAAGGTTTTATATGAGGATTACTTGGAATGAAAGAGACTGATTATAGGTGAATCTTTAAAGGTCAAAAATGAAGAAGGAAAGGATCCTCCTAAAACTCTTCCTTCACTTCCTTCTTCTCCATCAACTTCTTATTCTTCAAGTTCAAGTTCCAAATCCACCGTAAGAAAACTTTCCCATGAAAATAAACATGATATTCCTATACTGAAGCTTGATGTGAAAGACGAATTACCTATGTATGATGGTGAAGTCAATGCATAGAGGCTTGATAACTGAGTCAGATAAATGGAGTTTTATTGCAATGTGCAAAGAATCAAGGATGAGGCAACTCAAATCAATTTGGCATCTCTTCATCTTCTAGACACAACACTCATCTGGTGACAAATAAAGTTGCAAAATGGTACGCAACAAGTGGGTAATGTATTTCCATCATGTAAAGTGTTTGTTTATTCAATTAGAAAGCAATTTTGTCCTTTGGGTTATAAAGATAAATCTTTAATTGAATGGCGAGGTCTTAAACTAAGAAAATGACAAACAATGAAAGAATACACAGATGGATTTCTTAAGATAGCATTAATGTTAGACATTCCATTACATACCCAAGACACTCTTATGAAGTATATAGGACATTTACCTGCACACATTCTTAGCACTTTGGACCTACCAATCTTGATGAGGTTTCTATTCAAGCAACATACATTAAATTAGGGAAAATAGGAATTGGTGTATCAGGGGAATCATATTCGAGGAAAGAGGACAAAAGAAAGTGGATTGTAAAGAAAGAAAAATCAATGGAAAGAAAGGAAGAGAAGCCCTCTTGCAAGCATTGGAAGAAAGAAGGGAATGATGAGGACCTCTTTTGGAAATTGCATCCTGAGAAGAGACTGAAGTGGTTCAAAGAGAGGAAAGGGAAGCAAACAGTTGCAACAAAAACACAACGAACTGAGTTGGGATGGTATAATATATATGATAGATTTTTTTTATTTTTATTTTAAATATTATTTTACTTTCATCGAACACCCACTTAAATCATCCACATCAGAGACACTTATTGTAATCTGGCATGCCACTGTTATGTATTAGGAGGGTGATATTTATTTTAACTTTTTATAAAAGTATTTTGGTGTTTACAGTTTTTCTATTAGTGTATTAAAGTTTAATTTGATTAATCTAATTTTGATTATATAATTTTGATCTTTATAAAATATTATTTTTAATATATATAACATATTTGGAAGAGTCTTTGAAACTAGTTCTCTTCCACCAGAACCGTCAACGGCTGCCAAATTCCTTTTATCTTTCATCTAACACCCACTTAAAGTATTTACTTTATTTTTTTAGAAAAGTATTTTGGTATTTATATATGACATAGCTTTTTTTAATTTATATAAATTTATTAAAGTTTAATTTAATTATATAATTTTGATCTTTATAAAATACTATTTTTAATATGAACACCTCGCTGGTGGGGAAATATTGGACAATTATTGTGATTTGGCATGTCACTGTTATGCTTACCATATATGTCAATAAGCATGTAAAATAAACTAATGGGATGAAGGATACGTATTATCAGGGTGATATTTATTTTAATTTTTAAGAAAAGTATTTTGGTGTTTATTTAGGTGATAGTTTTCTTAATCAGTGTATTAAAGTTTAATTTGATTAGTCAAATTTTGATATTTATAAAATATAATTTTCAATATATATGATATTTTTAATGTGAGAATGGAGGTTACCACAATTAGTCATAATGTTGTAAAAAACTTCTAGATAATGAAACCTCCCACACAATTTTTATCCAAAACCTTTTTACAACAATTTTTATTTTTATTTTTTAACATTATTTTTAATATTCATAATCTTTGATTTTGTATTTTTTATTATATTATATTAATTTTCATCAAAAATTGTTTATTTACAATTATTATTTAAAATTATTATTTAGGATAGTTAATACACTCCTTATGTGTGGGGGGTTTAAATCAACATACTATCATATATGGAAAATGTTCACTTTTAACCTTCTTGTTTTTATGTGATTATATTGTCATTTTTTCTTCTATTGTGGAGAACATGAGTGGACCTTTCTTCCTAGAAATTGTGGGCTTAGAAGTCTATGATCATTTATTGGTCATGCACAAATAATATTGTCAAAAGAGTTAGGGTAAATAGGGATTATAAGGATTACATCAGACATATTATGCTTGAGAGGATTAATGGTAAATTGTTTATTTACCATTATTATTTAAAATTATTATTTAGGATAGTTAATACACTTCATATGCTTGGGGGGTATAAATTAACATATTATCGTATATGGAAAATGTTCACTTTTAACCTTCTTCTTTTTATGTGATTATATTGTTTTTTTCTATTATGGAGAACATGAGTGGACCTTTCTTCCTAGAAATTATGGGCTTAGAAGTCTACGATCATTTATTGGTCATGCACACAGAATATTGTCAAAAAGGTTAGGGTAAATAGGGATTAGAAGGATTACATGAGACATTTTTTAAAGGGTTTATGAGATACGGGTTAATGGTTATAAGGATTAGATAAATGTTATTTTAGTTCAGAGTTAGGGGTTTTCAGGGTTATCATGGTTTAGGTTTATAGAAGTAATATGGATTATCGGTTATATGTATTATGTTTTAGGGGTTACAAAATGTACATGGGTTTGGTATATATATGATAGAGTTTTGAAATTATATGGTTTCTATAAATTTAGGTGATGCAAGAATATCGCTCCACCTCAGAAAATGTGCCAATGCATCAGAAAAACAACACATCAATACACATGGAGGAACGGGTTCTAATGGAAGAGAGGCACCAACCCTCTCATTTTGAACCCAAATTTAAAATTTTTGATGTAAGTAATTGGATTTAAATGTTGTAAGGCTCAAGGAAATCTGAGACATGTTCCTTTGTACATGCTTCATGTGAAATCACCTTTAATCACTGACAGGTAGATAGGCTTAGTTCTGGTTAACACTAGTTGTCCATTGATTATAATTGAATGCAATCCATTGTGAGTAGGTAGTTGGAGGGAAGGATCAAGGAGCCCCTCTTTTGTAAAATATCATTGTATAACAATTGGTTAGTTTCAGAAGCTGTTGATGAGAGATTCAAGAGAGATCAAGAGAGGAGAGGAGAAAAAATGTTGAAGACTTTGTTGCAGTCCAACCTCTGTAAATATTTTTACAGAAACATTCAAATATAATACAAAAGTAGTTTTTCCTACATATGAGGTGTCTATGATTTTATGTGTGATGAATGTTTAGTATCTGAATGTTTCCTGTGTTTATTTATGGATTTTATAGATGTAAAATTAGGTTACATTTGCAGGTTTAGATAGACTTCTCTATCTTTGTGAATTTATGAGTGTTCTGGGTTCTTAGGCTTGTGGAAGGAGTGCACACTAGATTTATAGAAAATTCTATGAATCTAGTGCAAGGACTACACTTGAACTCTCTTTCAAGTTCAGAGAAGAGTTTTCCAGGTGGACACACCAGAGAGAACAAGGAGTGTGCAAGTTAACTTTTAAGAGTTCACGTTTCAAGAGGTGAAGCCATGCAAGGAGGGAACAAAGCCAAACCACTGTTATAATGTTTTTCAATCTTAGGAAAATGAGCGAAGAAGTGCCATGAGGTTACAGGAAATCATTTGGAGAGAACAAAGGGCTGCGACCCTAGAAGTTTGAGTGAGTTCAAGCTCAGGAAAGATAGTATAGTTGTGCATAGAAGACCATTGGAAGAAGTGCACCTGGCCAACACTTCGAAAGTGTTGAAAAACTTTGAGGAAGACATAGTGAAAGCATGTGCTGGGGCCTAACTCCCATGAAGTGACAAAGCTCAGGAGGAGTAGTGTTTTTCCAAGAATGCAAACCAAGGCCAAGAATAAAGACTTGCAGGAGAAAGGCTCCAAGGCTAAGTCTTCGAAATTATTAAGTTTGAAAAATCATTCATCCCAACAAAAAGCGTAGCAGTAGAGAGGAGAAGCTACAACAATCATTGGATGGGATGTTAGGATCAATTTGGGTCATTAGATTAGATCCCAAGAAGAAGGAGGAGTGTGCACAGAGGATAATAGATCACAATAATTGGATCTACATGCGAGGATCAAAATTCATCTGATCGAGGTAAGATTCACGAGGTTTAACCCTCTACACACTTTGAACTTCATAAGTTTGGAGGTTTTTAAAATTTTCTGTTTTGGAGGAGATATGATCCTCGAAGTCCCGGGATTCGGAGTAAATCTGGATTGTCAAATATAGAGGACATGTGTCCATCGATCAAACATATATGGAAGATCAACAATATAGGAGAGCATAGGCATAGGAAGGTTGAAGACTCCCAAAGATTCGAAGAGCGGAGTGCATCTGGGTCGTCGGATGTAAAGGGACACATGGCTCTAGATCTCGAAGTTTAGGGACTTGGTACTCTGGAGGGATGGAGTTATAATTTGATCTGATTCAAAAGCTTGCAGAGCTCCAAAGGACAAAGTACAATGTGGTCATTGGCGCAGGAGGACACGTTTCAAAGGATCATTAGGTCCGGAGGTATAGTACTCCATAGAAATCAAAGTGCAGGATCGAGGGGACTCCCAAATCTCTGAAGAGTCAAAGTCCATCTCAACCGTCCATTTGAGAGGGATCTGTGTCATCAGAATGGAGGAGGTCTCTAAGTTTGACATTTCAGGGAATTATAAGTGATATGCAGTGGAGAGCTCCGAAGTCACTGAGCCTGGAGTCAACAATATAACATCCCACTCTTTCACACACTGAGTGAACTTATTCTTTGAGGACACTTGCTCACAAGTGATCCAGATTATTATACTATTAAACATTTGATTTTGATTATGAGGTGTTATGGGTTGATGACATGTTGTTTTGCTTCATTGAATTAGATAGGGCTATTGACTCGGTTTTATTGAGTGTGCAGTACTTTGGACCTCGAGGATGCAGAGGCATTGATGGAATCCCTTAGACTCTCGATCAAGTCGGGAAGTGAACTATTAGGGTTTGATTGTTTTATATGTGATATTAGTGCATCTGATTAGATGATATGCTTATGGATATATTTCTGACATGATTCATTGATGATGGAGGTTGATGATAGCCTGCCAACTAGACTCACATGTGGAGTAGAGGGGTCACGCAGGGCTACCAGAGATGTTGAGGGAGAGGTGTGGAAAAATCCTCTGCCACAGCCTACTATCACTCCCACCGTAGCTCGATTTATAGCTTAATGATTACCTATTTCGAGAGGACCCACGATGTCATGAGGGAAGACTACGACAGTTTCTCATGATTATTCTAAGTGGCGTGCAATAATGCAGGGGCCTGATTCCGTAGAGGCCCTTAGTCTCCCAAAAGATCTCCTGGAAGAGTATTGACTCCAAGGGTTTTTTATGTCTACCAAGTTATTCAAGAGGCGAGTGGCACCCTTGGAGAATGTGGTGTGTCCTGAAGGGCACATCGCATAAGAAAAATGGAAAGAGGTGAGTGGCACCCTTGGAGCATGTACTGCGTCCTGAAGGGCATGTCGTGCAAGAGAAACATAAAGAGGCAAGTGGCACCCTTGGAGAACCTAGTGCATCCTTAAGGGCACTTCAATTTGTTATTAATAATTGGATTAACCTAGATGGCTTTAGGATGACTAACGTGTTAAGGAAGATTTAAAACTTTTTCCCTAATAAAATGTCGCCTAGCCTAGGAAGATAAAGACTAGGTCCAAATTATCTTGGTGGTAAACTTTTATTTATTTATTTAAAAAAAAATTATATATATATAATAGAAACTAATGATAATATTCATTAATCTTGTTGCAAGAAGGGGGTTAATAAATTAAATTGATTTATAACAATATTTTGGGATAAAAATTAAAAAGGGGAAATAATTTTCTTACTATATTATGCTAGTTAAAAAAAATTATTCATTAAAAAGAAAAAGGGAAAAAGGGTATGTTTCTGCACATGCTTTTTTTAGTTTAATTAAAAAGGGGAAAGAGGGAAATCTAAAATAATTAGGAAACTAGGAAAAAGATGGAAACATAAAAATAAAGGGGAAACACAAGGAAAAAACCAGATAGTCTAACTTAGTAAGTTATCTAGCTTTTAAGAACTTTCTAATTTAAAATCAACTAGTAAATTAATAAGGGGGAAAGTGTTTAAAACTTGTAAGGGGATATGGGGACACCTAGGACCGTTTCTAGGAGTGCCTTTAGGTCAGTGAGGGAAATAGGGGTAATTAATTAATTAATGAAATTAATTTTTGGAGGATTGAAGGGGATGGGTGACACATGTACGGGGAAGATTTTTATGAATTAATTTATTAAACATTAAATTAAATGGGATTTTTGAAAAGTAAGGGACTTCAAAACTATATATAATGGAGGGAGGAGAAGCATGATGCATCTCTTTTGTTTTGCATAACGTTACGCTGGAAAAATATATACTTGACTGACTTAGCTTGTGGGAGTTGGGATACCCAGCTCGGTGAGGAGTGGTAGCTCTGCCTTACGAGGCGAGATGGGAGCTAGCTGATTTTATGGATAGTGTGTGCGGCCCCTTTGCATATTGAGGGGCTAAGGGGGAATAAGAGTACCCCTATCATTGGTTGTGAGGTACCAGTGAAGTCTCATTGGTCGGAAAGAGGGAGTTGCACGAAGCGTGCAGGGCATCAACTTAGAGTGGGAAATTGGGAAACGATACGCTTCCTCATTTCTGCATGGTAGATTGTTAGTATGAATTATGCTTTTAGTTTTGTATGTTTAATTCCATAAATAAAATGATTGTATTAGCATTCTAGGGGATGACAACAATTTTCCCCACAACCTTTAGCTCAATGTTGATTTCCCATGGCCTTCAATCCCTGCATGTATTGACCGTCTTATGGTTGATTGACTGCAATGATTGTGGTTTATTTTTTCCTTCATCCCTAGGTCCTCACTCTGTGCCTAAGCAATTAGCCAGGAGCCTAATCTACGATCATTGCTTCGACGTTAATAGACCTATGGATCTCAATGTCCTTCTTTAATGTGCATGGATGATGAGAGAAGGATGTTCCTGTCATCTGTCCACCTCTATTGTTTGTCCTTGTATGATTGTTGGTCATGCACCTTCTAACCAAAAAAGCTTCTGCGTATGTACTTCCTTGCATCTTTGTTGGTTTATCTCTGTGCTTTTTTTTTTCTACGCACCTTAAGGGCTTCACCATGGATTTTATCTGCTCTTTGGATGACATAATCTCTGTGATCATTTCAATGAATTTCCCAATGGATATTTGCATTTATTTTCCCTATCTGTGTTTTTCCCCTTGGTTACTCTCGTGATTTGCCATTATCAAGACTAGAACCGTGCATTTTAGGACTGCATTTTTGGCCACTGGATGTGACTGATATTTACCCTTGTTACTCTAGCAATTTTATTATTATTTAATGACATAAAATATGTAAATTCCCTTATGGTACATTTGCACAATGATTTTCCTTATATATTAATAATGGCAATGTAAATTCCCTTATTGTACATTTGCACAATGATTTTTCATATATATTAATGATGTCAATGTAAATTCCCTTCTGGTATGTTTTCACAATGAGTTTTCTTATATATTAATGATGGCAATGTAAATCCCCTACTAGTGAATTTTGTACAATGATTTCACTTGTATCTTAGTGACAACAAAGTAATCCCCTTCTGGTGCTTTTTGTATGGTTACCTTGCTTATATATATATGACGATGAATGTGATTCCCTCTCATGTGCATGCACAACATTTTTGCTTATTTAATATTGATGGTGAGTAATAAATCCATTATTGTGTGCATATATATCGTTTTTTATTATTTACTGTTGACAGTGAACAATAATTCCATCATGTACAACATTTTTTCTTATTTACTATTGACGACGAATAATAAATCCATTCTGGTGTGCATGTACAAAGTTTTTTCTTGTTTACTATTGACGGTGAATAATAAATCTATTCTGGTGTGCATGTACAACCCTTTTTCTTATTTACTATTCGTGGTGAATAATAAATCCATTCTGGTGTGCATGTACAATGTTTGTTCTTATTTATTGTTGACAGTGAACAATAAATCCATTATGTAGAGAGGTTTTTCTTATTTACTATTGACAATGAATAATAAATCCATTCTGGTGTGCATGTACAATGTTTTTGCTAATTAACTATTGTCGGTGAATAATAAATCCATTCTGGTGTGCATGTACAATGATTTTTCTTATTTACTATTGACGGTGAACAATAAATCCATTATGTAAAATGCTTTTCCTTATTTACTGTTGACGGTGAACAATAAATCCATTATGTATAGTGTTTTTTCTTATTTACTATTAACGACGATAATAAATCCATTCTGGTGTGCATGTACAACGTTTTTGCTTATTTATTTATGAGGGCAAATATATTTCCATTCTGGTGTGTACTATGCATCAAATGTCCCTTGTCCAGTCCATGATTTTTTACTTCTTACCTAGTGAGATTTACCTCAGGAATGCACTAGTATTCATTATTGCCCTACAATTTTGAAGGGGTTTTATAGCCTGAACTTTTACCTAGATTTTAACTTGACAAGAAACGTTAATTTGATTATGCAACTTGTGAGTTTAATGGTAACAAAACTCACCTATTGATACATCCTTGGACAACATTTAATTGAATAGAATCGCTTGTAATGTTTGAACAACATTTAACAGAGCATAACCATCTTTAATTGGTTTAGACGACATTAAATTGAATAGACAACCTTGATTCATTAGACAAACTTACTTCTTTCATAGACAGTTCTTGATTTAATTTAATTTAGACTTCTCAATTTGGTTTAATATTGATTAAAGAAGACTTGCCGAATTAATGCGAATTTAATGTTATTAGATTGAAATTAATGATTGAATTATAATGCAGAATTGCCTTATTGATTCGAAAGTAATGTTATTTAGATTGAATTTATTGACTAAGGTGTCAATTAGAATGGACGATTGGATTTTTATTAAATGTTAATCATATGGTAAGCTAAACACTAATTTATAATTTAGTCTTGCGAAATTTACATGGATAATCAATGTCAAACAATTGTAATTGTTGACTAGTTTAGACTTGATGAGTGGGTTGGGTCATTGACGAAGTTGTGCTTGGCTTATTTCTTCCTTGGGTGTCTTCCTTTGGTGTCTCGTCGAACTGTTGTTGGGGTATGGGCGTGGTTTCCTTATTGGTAGTCAGTTGCTAATGCATCAGATTATCTAGAGTCCTCGGTCCAGATAGGCCATGTTTGCGCCAAGGTTATTGACGCATCTATCACCCTTAAAAAACATGATTCCTGATGAGGGGATCATGGTGTGCCCTATGGGATAACAGTGAACAAGAACTTGGTTGAAGTTGATTCATTCTGTGTGAATGTTGTCGATCATTACAAGTTTCTTTTGGTGCATGGGTTGAATGCCTTCAGGCATTTGGTTCATGCCCCTTGAGGTTCTAGTATTTGTTCATCTAGGTCGTTGTGTCGGGATGGGGGTGTTTTCCCCTAGTTGTGGGCGAGGTCATGTTGTGTCAAGTGGATAGTCCTTTATCCTTGTTGTGTTATGCATGTTCCACCCAGTTACCTTTGTGTCAGTGCATGGATTCATAGTTGCCTTTTTCTTGGACTGCGTACTTGCGTTCATCGCTAGTTGTGTGGTTAAACTGTTTTGTCTTCTCCTTCTTGACTAAAAAAAAAAAAATGCATCTTTTTTTTTGCTTATAGTTTTAACGATGGGGTTGTTACATGTGGTATCAGAGCGGGTTCAACCCATGAATTGGGATGACTACGGCTTTCGCTGATTGGGTATTTGATTATATTGTTGCTAATTAAGTTGAATTGTATTCATGCAGGTAATCATGGTTAGAGGATGTCACAAAAGAAGACAATGGGGTGCTAGGGGAGGAGGCACGACACCTCCAACAGCATCCATGCTTGAGGGGTCCAACCCCCAGGGAGATGAACAGGTTGTCAGGTAGGAGAAGATACCGGTAGGTGATGTGGTTGGAATGATTATATCTTTTCAGCACATGTATGAGGCACTGATCAACTGTTTGGATAGATATGAGTCAAGAGCACCGACACCCCTTGAGGGTCCATTGCACGCTCCGGTCAGTACTGGTAGCATTCACCGTGCACTCAAGAAGGTCAAATTTCCTGAGTTCTATGGTTCCTTGGAAGATGCAACCACTGAGGTATGGTTGGAGAATATGGCGATGTGCTTTTCACTTCATGACTATACGTCCAACATGAAGTTCCACATGGAAGACTTTCAACTGAAGGGGATCTCTCTTCTATGGTGGAAGACTCTTCTACCACAACTAAACATGGCCATCAAAGATGTATAATGGGAATTGTTTGAGGAGCGGTTCCGAGAGAGGTACCTATCAGAAAAATTCATTGAGATTTAGCTCAACGAGTTCAACATCTTACAACAAGGCATCCATATGCTTCTTGAGTATGAGGCCCATTTTATGGAGTTAATCTGATATACTCTGCATCTTAACACTAATAAACTTAAGGTCAACAAGTTTTTTTTCATCCTTAATCGAAACATACATGAAAAGGTTAGGATTTTGATGCTTCAAAACTTGCATGATGTCATCCAGAAGGCCCTAATAGGATAGGAGGAGATTATCAGTGGGGGTCAGAGAAGGACTCTAGTGCGACCAGGAAGGCAAGTGTCATCTAGTGTGCAACAACATCAGAAATGAACCAGACATATGCCACGATATCGTGGATTCCATAGGGGATCCACTTTCACTAAACCTCGACGATCGGTGCCTCAGAAGATGACACCTTATCAGGGACCACAACATCAGCAGCAGTGTTGACCACAATAGCATCATTTTAAGCCTATTTAGTAGAACAGACCAGGATTCTAGGCCGGTAGGTCATAATATTCTACTTCGCGTACCATGAGTACTAGCATGAAGAAGGGGTTTTGGGCATGTGGGGAGCCACACTACCAGTGCGACTTCCTAGTAGAGAGGAATAGAGCATCTGGATTAGCCAGAACAACTATCGTAGGATATTTGGGCAAGGCCCATCAGATTCATGCAGTGGTTAATAACCGCCAGGAAAAGCATCCGTCGACTATTCTCGAGACATCATGTACCATCGCTGACTAGACCCTTAGTATTTTGATAGATCGTGGTGCTACTGAGAGTTTCATTTTTGGTGCAGTGCTAAAAAGGATTAAGGTAAAGGAAGTCAAACATGATGAGTTTAGCTTCGTAGAGATGGCTTCAGGAGCCAAACAGAAGGTTGGAGGAAAGGTTATGGGCTACACCATCAACTTGGGATATTTTTTCACCAGGGCCAACCTGTACGTCACGATCTTAGGATCTTATGACCTTGTGATCAGTATGGACTATTTGGAATCGCATGAGGTGACACTCAACTACAAGACAAAATGGTTGAGCTTGGTCGATGATGAGAGGAAAAGACACGTGATTGTAGGATGGAACCATGGATTTTATCTGAGGTTCATGTCTTCCTTGCAACTATGGAAGAGCATGCACAAAGGATGTAAGATTTATGTGATTCTTGTGTTAAATGAGAAGGGAGTAGCGAAAGGTCTAGAACACCTTCTGGTGGTGAGAGAGTTTGCGGATGTATTCCCAAAGGAGTTACCTAAGATGTTGCCGGAGAGGGAATTGGATTTTACTATAGACCTAAAACTGTGGAATAAACCGATAGGGAGAATGCCTTATCAGATGTAGACCCTGAAGTTATGGGATTTGAGAATGCAACTGAAAGAATTTTTGGACCTGGGACTGATACATCTAAGTGTGTCACCATGGGGTGCGCCTGTATAATACAATATAAGGATAGGTCGTGGAGGCGTTGCATTGACTATCATAAGTTGACTAAGGAAATGATCAAGAATCCATTTCTGAGGATCAATGATCTGTCTGATCAGATGAAGGGTGTGACAGTGTTCTGAAAGATCGATTTACGATAAGGGTATCACTAGTTATGGATGAAGGAGGATGATGTCCCTAATACCATGTTTAAGACGAGGTATGGACATCACGAGTTTAGTTTTTTACCATTTGTACTGACAAATGCCCCAGGTGTATTGATGATTTTGATGAACAGGTTGTTCTAATAGTAGTTGGAAAAGTTCATCAAAGTATTCATTGACAATATTTTGATTTACTCTCGGATGACAGAGGAGCATGACGAAAACTTACGCTTGGTACTATAGTTTCTGCGAGAGCACAAATTGTATGGCAAGTTTTCCAAATGATCATTTTATCAATCAAATATTCACTAATTAGGGCATGTCGTCTCCGACGAAGGTATCTTTGTGGATCCAGAAAAGGTCGAGGCTATTATGGAATGGCCTACGATGTTGATTTCTACCATAGCCTTCATCTCAATGTTGATTTCCCATGGCCTTTGATCCCTACATGTCTTGACCATCTTGTCTTTAATTGATTGCGATGATTGTGGTTTACTTTTGCCTTCGTCCCTAGCTCCTCACTCTACATCTTAGTAGTCATCCAAGATCCTGATCTACTGTCATCGCTTCGGCATTAATAGACCTATGGATCTCAATGTCCTGCTTTTATGTGCGTGGATGATGAATGAAGGATGTTCCTGTCAATCATCTACCTCTGTTGTTTGTCCTTGTATGATTGTTGGTCATGTACCTTCTAACAAAAATAACTTCTGTGTATGGACTTCCTTGCGTCCTTGTTAGTTTATCTCTGTGAATTTTTTTTTCTCCACACCTTAAGGGATTCACCATGGATTTTCTCTATGCTTTGGATGATATAATCTTTGTGATCATTTCAATGAATTTCCCAATGGATCTTTGCATTTCTTTTTCTTGTCTGTTTTTTTCCCCTTGGTTACTCTCATGATTTTCCATTATCAAGACTGGAACTATGCATTTTAGGACTGTGTTTTTGGCCATTGGATGTCACTGAGATTTACCCTAGTTACTCTAGAAATTTTCTTATTATTGAATGACATAAAATATGTAAATTTCCTTCTGGTATGTTTGCACAACGATTTTTCTTATATATTAATGATGAAAATGTAAATTCCCTTATTGTACGTTTGCACAACGATTTTTCTTATATATTAATGATGGCAATGTAAATTCCCTTCTGGTAAGTATGCACAGTGATTTTGCTTATATATTAAAGATGGCAATGTAAATTCCCTTCTCGTATGTTTGCACAATGAGTTTTCTTACATATTAATGATGGCAATGTAAATCCCCTACTGGTGCGTTTTGTACAACAATTTTGCTTGTATCTTAATTACAACAATGTAATCCCCTTCTTGAGCATTTTGTATGGCTACTTTGCTTATATATTAATGACGACGAATGTGATTCCCTCTTGTGTGCATGTACAATGTTTTTTCTCATTTACTGTTGACGGTGAATAATAAATCCATTCTAGTGTGCATGTATAGCATTTTTGCTTATTTACTATTGACAGTGAAAAATAATTCCATTATGTACAACATTTTTGCTTATCTACTATTGACGGTGAATGATAAATCCATTCTGGTGTGCATGTACAATGTTTTTTCTTATTTACTGTTGACAGTGAATAATAAATCCATTCTAGTGTTCATGTACAACGTTTTTTCTTATTTACTGTTGATGGTGAATAATAAATCCATTCTGGTGTGCATGTACAACGTTTTTTCTTATTTACTGTTGAGGGTGAACAATAAATCCATTATGTGGAGTGTTTTTTCTTATTTACCATTGACAGTGAATAATAAATCCATTATGGTGTGCGTGTACAATATTTTTGCTTATTTACTATTGATGGTGAATAATAAATCCATTATGGTGTGCATGTACAACATTTTTGCTTATTTACTATTAATGGTGAATAATAAATCCATTATGTACAACGTTTTTGATTTTTTAGTATTGACGGTGAACAATAAATCCATTATGTATAGTGTTTTTTCTTATTTACTATTGATGGCGATAATAAATCCATTCTGGTGTGTATGTACAATGTTTTTTCTTATTTATTTATGAGGGCGAATATATTTCCATTTTTGCCTAAAATGAAAAAAAAAATTGCATCTTTTGTTTCACTTATAGTTGTAACGATGGGGTTGTTACATGTGGTATCAGAGCGGGTTCAACCCATGACTTGGGATCGCCACGGATTTCATTGATTGGGTATTTGATTATATTGTTTTTAATTAAGTTGACTTGTATTCATGCAGGTAATCATGGTTAGAGGATGTCACGGAGGTGTAACGTCCCGCTCTGACGCACTTACCAAACTTATTATTTGAGGACACTTTCTCGCAAGTGATCTGGATTTATATGATGATAAAACTTTTCTTTCATTATGATGCTTTGAGTTATATGACAGGATGTTTTTACTACCTTGGTGTAGACAGATGCTGCTGACTCAGTTTCGTTGAGTGTGCAGGGTTTCGGACCTTGAGGATGCAGAGGCATCTGTGGAACTCCCTTGGACTCCGGATTGAGTCAGGGAGTGGGGTATTTGAGTTGTTTCATTTATGATCATATTGTTTCATTCTGATGATGTACTATTGATTATATCATATGTTGCTGACATGATTTGACATGATGGTTGATGATGCAGGCTGACGATAGCTTGCCGACCGTGCTCACATATGGAGTAAAGGGGACACACACGAGAACCAGAGAGTTTGAGGGAGAGGTGTGGACGGCAGCCCTGCC
>JASDQU010100209.1:310901-346560 GCA_032191745.1 Picea mariana | reverse complement strand
AGTTGTCGTAACGAGGCGGTTCGTTACATGTATGTACAATGTTTTTTCTTATTTATTTATGAGGGCGAATATATTTCCATTTTTGCCTAAAATGAAAAAAAAATTGCATCTTTTGTTTCACTTATAGTTGTAACGATGGGGTTGTTACATGTGGTATCAGAGCGGGTTCAACCCATGACTTGGGATCGCCACGGATTTCATTGATTGGGTATTTGATTATATTGTTTTTAATTAAGTTGACTTGTATTCATGCCGGTAATCATGGTTAGAGGATGTCACGGAGGTGTTGGCAACCAATTACTTTTTAATTGCTCTAAAAAGATAAGCTGCCTACACCTCTTGTCTTCTAAACGACAAGTCATCGTCGCATTTTTCAACTAGACATTTATCTTTTTCTTGCGACAATTGCAGTTTGTTTTTGATTCAGTTTTCACAACTAAAAGTGTGAAAACCCCTCTATCGTTGTTTGGACTGTCATCGTCTTTTATTAATTTTCTGGAAAGAACCTATCCTTTGTTTGTTACTTGACTAAAATGATCTTTTCAAACTATGTCCATTTCATTTTGATTGCGCAAATCGATTGATAAGCCATTAAGTATGCAAATTTATTGGCTACATTTGATCCTATAAAGGTCATGATTGATTTTGGTCTTATATGCTTCGATCCTTATTGCTATGAGCACTTGGCTTAGTGATTATGTGAGATCTTTTGTTGCAATGTTCTAAAAAAAAACTTTGAAATATAAACATTTGAATATGCAACAAATGCATTTGTAATATTATAAGTTTGATTTGGTATGAAATGGCAATGGTTTGAGTTTTACAAAGGCGTATTGATCAACCTTTTGGATTTCGATTTTATGGTTTGAATCGTTGCTTGGTGCATTGTTTTGTGAGTTTGATTTTACATTGAACGATCATAGTTTCAAACTATACATTGGCACAATTGGATTAACATTGGTTTAAATGTTTTTTTTCGATTTAATGATTAATACGATGGTGCGTTGATTAACTTTGGGTTTTGATTTGGATCATTGCTTGGTATGTTGTTTTATGGGTTTCGATTGAATGGTTTTAACTTATGGTATGGCGCATTGATGTAATATATACTATGGTGAGTTGATACATTGACCACCACCTAAACTATTTGGTTGTCCGATTCATATAGTTTAAACGTTATGATTATGGATGGAAAAGCACTGTACTCAGTCATTAATGCACTGCATGGTGGTGGTAATCCCACCACCTTCGCATGCATGCAATTAATCCTTGCCTCTTTGAACGCTGCAGCTGTTAGCCGTAACCTTTTTTTTCGACCCTGTGCATTGTTTTGTTCGGTTCAAACCCTACTATGCACAGAATCCATGGCTCCAGTCGTAAGGGCCGAGCCCAACGGGTGCCAATCATTGCTGATGTTTGATGGCGCTTAAAGTGACCTGGAAAAATTTAGATGGCTCTCATTCATAAGGAAATTTGATGGTCATAACCCTAGTGTGGCTCGACAATTTGTGTTATCATTCGATGGCTGTCGAGCCAAAGTTGGATATGTGCAACTCAAAATTAATGAACAGTTTTTTAGCTCAACAACCAGCCTACCTATTACGGGATAGAAGTGGTCCAAAAGTTGAAAGGTGGATGATATCCCGTGGACATTGTTATTCTAGTCTCGAACGGTGAACTCCTGTGACAAAGGCTTGCCTGCAAAAAATGTTAAAACCACGCTGGTATGATCTCCTAATGATAATCAAGCAATTCATTACTTGTGAAGGCAGGTACGGGTTCATTTTTTTGTTTCACCTTCGTCTATTGATGGTTTTTATGGGTTTCGAACTTAGTATGTCCCACTACCTGCATAGAATTTTGTTCAAGATGGCTAAAAGGTACAAGCATAGTCAGGTCGACACCAGCCTCTTCCATTTGGGGTTGATTAAAATAATTATGGTTTATAAGTTGGGGTTACGATGTGATTGTTGGAATGATTTTCTCAGTCGTAATGGCTTTGAAGAATCAAACCCTTCGCAGGTCAATAAACCTATGGTGGCACAAACCTAGCCTATCCCCCCTGTGCATTACAGCGTTTTGCTACCTAAACCACTACCCGACCCACCTACGAATTTGCCTATGGCAGTGACTAAACAGGTTGAAATTGTTAAACCTACAACCAAAAAACCTAAAGCTAAAACTAATGCTAAAGGAAAGAAAAACGCTCGCTTAATCTCTCACATGGCGAGAAATAAACCTAAAACCCCTGCCAACTCTGAGCCTATCATGGTCAGTGAAGACTCTGATTCAGAGATTGAACGTTTTATCGCCGATGAGTATCCTTACTTGGAAGGCTTGTGTGACAAGCCTGTATATGATTTTGTCAATAATTTACCACCTTATCTGTGGGATGATCCTAAGTTCCCTAGCACTAAACTACCTCATGGAACCCTCGGTGAATCATCGAAACCCCCTTCTGCTCAAACTGCTATTACACCTTGCGATCAGTGTGGGTTATGGTTGGAGAGATACTACTTGGATGTGTCGATGTTACAATCCAGAATCCATGATTTGGAAAACCAAGTGGAAAAGCTCACTGGTCGTAACATGAAGGTGGAACTCTCTGACAAGAAACAACGAACAACTGGTTCAATTCTGTTCAAGAATGTCGAGTCAGCCACGACAATCGTCAATTCCAAATTGGCGTAGCCGCAGCAATCTCACTGGTATAACTTTCACCCATTTATATGGCATGTTCATAAACTCTGTGTACATTGTTGACCTGCTCTGTCATGCATTTGTTGTATATAAGTTTTGTTAATTAATTTTTGGATTGGTTTTGATTGGATTTGATTTGAATACTTTGTTATTGATATACAGGTTATTTTGGTATCCTAATCTTGGAACACAGTCAATATCTCTTTTCGATTTGGTTATAGACTGTGCGATATGTGGGACAAAATTGGTTAGTTGTTGTGATTGCATATTCTATGTTCAGACCAATTCGAATATCATTTTGTTACATAATCAAATTACGAATAGATAAGAATAGTGGCTGTTATACCCAACTGACTCAATTTGGACTGTATTCGATTGTAACAAAGATATCATTCGAATTCGATTTGAGGAATGAATTGATCGTATCCCAGTCTTACGATTTGCATATATAATTAAACTCAACATTATTCATTTCGGTTATTTGCCCGATTTATATTATGGATTTTGTTAACTCTATCAAGACCCTGTCTATTGACTGTGTGGTGATCAATAACGAAATGCATTTGATTGTTATTCATTCAGTCTGATTCCATTCTAAATGATTTACCTATCTTTGCATTTATTTGAACGATATCGATTTATTGCTAGGACTATAATGAGTCAACGATGGTTACGATTATTATTTTTGTCATGTCTTTTCACCATGCGATACTCAGCAACCGCATTCTACAAAAAATTTTAACGGATATGTTCCATTTTGATTGTAATTGCAACAACCTGTTCATTTTGAAAATAGAATAAAACAATATGAATTTTACACAGCTGTAACCAATCGATTGTGATAAGGATCGATTATTATCATATCTATTTTGGATTACATCATACGATTGGATTGTAATTGCATCTGGATACGAAACAGTATGATTACTATTTGCCCTGATTTTGTGATAACTAAAAACAGAGCATTCTTTACTCTGTTCCGATTGCATGTATTTTGATATGATTTGATTTAAATGATAAATTCACTTGAATTTTTAGTAATTTGTTTTTGAGGATTATTAAAAGATGATTTGATTTGATTGAGATCTGGTCCTGTTTGCTATTTTTGACTAGCTACAGAATCAGATGATTCTGTAGCTAAGTCTGTAAAGTCAATTTTTTATTGTTTTCCTAGTAAAATATCCTTTTAATTTAATCTTTGTGTTCTATTGCAGGAAAATTCGAATTGGCAATAGATATGCTGAGCAGTTAGGGGATGTTTTACATATTCTACTTGCATTTCATTTCGCTTAGTTTAGTTGATTTTGGGATTATTCCCAGATTATGTAAAACAATTTGCTATTATTCACAAGGATGTTTTACCTTGTGAGAAACCTATATAAACCTATGGTTTTTGTAATAATATTCATCCTCAGTTGTGGGAGAACAAGGATATGGAGTTCTGTTATAGACTGGAGCAGAATTGATGTTTTGTCATAGCTTTTGCTTTTCAATATATCAACATTTTGTTTCAAGTTTTGTATATCATTTTGTTTATGGTTTATGATTACTTTTGCTATCTAAATCAAATTGAAATGATATAATTTTATTACTGTTATCTGTACCTTGTTTCTTTCAAATCAATAAAAGACATAACAATTACTGATTCATTTTAGTGAATGATAGCTTTGTCTTCTTCATAAATTGAATTGTTAAATATAAGTTTTCTGCATAATAGGTCTCCCTTATTGCAGAGATTTATCATCACAAGCTTGTTATGATTTTCTTTTATGTCTTGTTTATCCTGTATAACACTTCGAGGAGCAGCATAGCTGATCGTTTACAAAAAGCTTAAGGACTAAACGGTGTGAATTTCTTCCTCCAACCAGCTTAAGAAGTCATCTTACACAGGGCAGACTTGGAGCGTTTCCAGATCAATTGGTTTATTGTTTACTGTTTTGATTAAATAGTTTAATTAGATTGTTTAATTTCAGTAAATATATTAGATTGTTTAATTTCAGTGATGTTTATTTCTTTTTCATAAAATATAAAAAATCAAAAAGAGATTCTTGGTTGTCTTAGGGCAGAGAATATACATGAGTTTTGTAGGTTTTAATTAAATCTGTAGGTTGTTCATAGTGTACATTTGTGAATAAGAAATATTGTAGCTGATAATTAGATAGTCCATTTGAGTTATTACAAGAGTAATTAGTAGTTTATATATAATAGTTAGAGTAGTTGTATTTAGTTTTAGTTTATTTAGTAGTTTGCTTTAATTAGATTAGTATATTAGTTCCTTTTTCTTGTTTTATTAGTTTCTAGTTTCTTTAATTTTAGTTAGTTTCTTGTATTTAGTTACAGTTTGATTTGTTTATTAGTTTAGTTAGATTACTTAGCTCAGATCAATTCTCTCTTTGGTTTTCATAGGATACCTTAGAGCGGCCAACGGAGCCGTTAAACTTGTCAGGGTGGTCCATTCCAAACGTCTTGGGTTATTTAGACAACCCCGGACTGGTTCCACTCTCCCAGTTGACGGATGGTCAATTTCGGCCGTCAAAAAATGGCACTAGAAGGAGGGCCAAACTAAATTGATGGCACGAGGTGGTCGCAGGACTCCTCCACCCCCTAATCGCTCCCCTATAGTGACTAGAAGTCGTTCATTCGATAGTATTCCCCCTGAAACAACAACTACTTCAACCGAAGATCCTCAGATCACAGTTGAGCCAGCAACCCCTAATCCTACAGGTGGTGATATACAATAAAGTTTTAGACAATCTCTTATTAAATCACATAGAGCCTTTGCTAGCCTTAGGCAACCAAATCGCCCGTGGGGTCAACCTTTAGACTTATCTGAAGTCAGAGAACAATTAGGTGATATAGACCTTACTGTGAATCCTATAGATCCAAACACAAATCCTGCTGCAGGAGCATCTAGGATACCTCCTTCACCACCTCCCTCATCTCCTTCTTCTTCTAGAGGAGATTCCTCTTCTGACGAAGGCAAATCACCTTCTCAGCCTTCTACACCCACTACCCCAATGGCAAACCAGAACAATCCTGCTAGACCTTGGTTGGACGAGGATGCTGTAGCTGTACCTGGAGCCCAACACCCTTTACCTAAGCACCCGAAGAAATGGCTTCCTAAGTTTGATCCCGATTCAAAACAGATAGCAGAAGATCATATCAAAAAATTTATGTTAGCCATCAGACTCCGTAATGTTGAACATGAAAATGTTGTATGTAGGTTGTTTCCTTACACCTTTGAGGGTAATGCATCCACTTGGTACTTTGCCCAGTAGCCTCACACTATAGTGTCTTGGGAAAAGTTTGAGTCATGTTTTTTGGAAAAATTCGGAGATGGAAAACCTCTTGAAGTCTTATTCATGGACCTTTCAAACTTAAAAATGAATGCAAAAGAAAAAGTTAAAGATTTTAATCAAATATTTTTAACACTTAAAAATAGAATCCCTGCAGACTCTATGCCTGCAGAAAGCCTTGTAATAGCTTACTACACTAAAGCTCTACATCAAAGTATAGCTATTTGGGTGAAAAGATCCAAAAAGGCCATGTTGTTAGAAGCCTTTGAAGAGGGTACGCAAATTGAAAAAGACATTCTTAGTCTTAAGGATTCTTCTAGCAACGAAACTGAGACTGTTTCTTCTTCCAAGAAAAAGATTGAAATTCTCCCCAGACCTATGCAAAACAAAACTCAATCCGAAAATTGTGATTTGGAAAATTTAACCAAAGTTGTAAAAAAGTTATCTAATCAAGTTATAGACTTAAAAAGGTCGACTGAGGAAGCCTCTTCGAGTAAAGAACCCTACAAACCCCCTTTCCGAAAGCCTTTTCCCCCAAACTGGCCTAATCCAAACCCTGAAGGCTTGAACCTAGAAAGTTTGCAATGTGCTCTACAGACAATTCTAGGAGCCCAAGATGACTTGATCCCTCCTGACATTCCTCAAGAGGAAGTCGAGCAGGAAACAACCCAAGAAGAAGAGTCTTCTCCAAATATCTTTGGTCACCTATCTGATAGTATCTTTCAAGCCAACTTTGAGACTGTGCACCCTTACAATACTAGGAGCAAGACTGCAAACAAACCTCCTGTCGATAACACCAAAACTCTACCTCCAAAGAAATCTAAATCAGTAGAAACCAAACAGAGTAATGTTAGCCCTAAAATAGATTATGATGTTGTTGAAGATCTTAAGAAATTACGGGCTAACATTTCTATTTATGAGTTGTAGAAATTTCCATTTTTGTTACAGAAGATGTTGCAAAATATTTTAGACAATGGCAAGAATGGTAATTCAAACGGTAATAAGGTTGTGAAAAGCAAAGTTCCATAGAAGACTTCCACAAAAAATAATCCTGATACTCAAGATAAAGGAAGCCTTTTTGTAACTCCTGTAAATAATGTAAATAACAATGTAAATAGTGTAAATAATTCAGATAAAATAGTCTTAGAAAATGCGAGTAAGAAACCTCAAGCTGCAACTCTAAGTACTCGCAAGAATGCACCTCCTTTTCTTTTAACTTTTGAAATATTCAACAGAAATGTGTATATTTGTATGGTTGAATCATGAGCCTTGTCAAATGTGATGCTCTGGTCCGTCTACCAAAAGATTAACGCTAAAGTAGAACCATCTTCTTTGAAAATCATACAGCTTGATCGAACAAATATTAAAGTTATGGGCAAGCTAAAAAATGTATTGATTATATTATCGTCTAACCCTAAGGTTCATCAAGTTATTGATATAATTGTGGTGGATATTTCATAAGTGTATGGTATGTTTTTGAGCAAGGACTGGTCGGAGCAGTTACATGGTTACTTCGCAACAGATTGGTCTCACTTATGGCTTCCAGAAAACAACAAGCCCAACAAGATCAGGGTGAATCGTGAGCGTTACCTCAAGTTCATGGTAACAGACTTGAATGACCCCAATGAACCATATACATCTCCGGCAGATTCACTTGAAGTCAAAGGGATGGACACCTTCTTCAAAAATTTCATGGCTGAAGTTTCGCCTATCAACAATCCTGAACAACAGTCCGAGATCTTAGCATGTACGCAACCAACAACTTCTATCCAACAATCCTGTGAGCCTTATGAAAATCAAATTTGGTCTTTATATTTCAACGGTTCCAAGTCTAAAGAAGGAGCTGGTGCAGGTTGCGTCATTATCGATCCGGCAGGTAATAAAACGTTATTGGCTTGTAGATTAGAATTTGAATGTACTAAAAACATTGCAAAATATGAGGCTTAACTACAAGGTATCAGAAAATCCTTAGACATGCACATTCAAAATCTAATTGTATTCGGCGACTCTGAGATAGTGGTCAGGCAGGTGAGAAATTCTATACATTGTCTTACCCCGCATCTAAAATGTTACCAGTCTGAGGTATGGAGTTTAATAAACAAGTTTTCTGCTTTTAATATAAATTCCATTCCTAGGTCAAATAATGTTGAAGCAGATCTACTAGCTAATGTTGCCTCTAAACTTCTTCTTGCAGAAGGCTTATCTCCAAATGCATTCTCCGTGGAGTTATTGTTTCGACCATCTGTTCCAGAAAATATCACGAACTGGAGAGTATTTGATGATGATAAGCAGATCATTAAATTTTTTCACATGGAAGAAACCTTTCAAGGCGCTGTGATAGATGAACAAACACATGAGGACAATTTGCATGACTTTACGGTAATACCTAATCCGAAATCTCCTGAAGCTCTATCAGACATGGTAAATTCATTACCCAAATCTGTTGCTAGACTAGAAAAGTTTTATGATTTTGAAGATAGATTTAAAAAAATGGTCAATTGTAAAACCAACAGTTTCTCATTATCTTATGAAAAAGTCAATTTAGAAACTAGTGAAAAATCTCAGTGTATCAACTTAGGCTTGGGATGTTCTAGGCAAGAAAAAGTTACTTTTGTTAAATTATTTAAAGAATTTAAGGATGTCTTTGCTTGGACTTACGAAGATCTTAAAACATTCGATCCTAATATTATATAGCATGTCATCCCGATGAAGCCTCAAACCTTGCCTTTCCAACAGAAACTGAGGAAAATGCATCCTAAACTAGAACCGACCGTACAAAAAGAATTGAATAAACTCCTAAGTGCTAAAATAATTTTTCTTGTTAGACACACTCAATGGGTATCCAACCTCGTCCCAGTGCGGAAGAAAAATGGAGAAATTCGACTTTGTGTCAATTTCCGGAACCTCAATAAAGCGTCTGATAAAGATAATTATCCTGTCCCTCCCATGGAAAAGATTCTTCAACAAGTATCTGGTTCCGAGAGGCTATCCTTATTGGATGGTTTCTATGGATATAACCAAGTCTTGATGTCCCCGTCAGACCAGTTAAAAACTACCTTCCGTACCCCGTGGGGCACTTATGCTTATCGCAAGATGCCCTTTGGATTGATTAACGCTGGTGCTACCTTTCAAAGAGCAATGGATATTGCTTTCCGAGGCTTAATCAGTCACTCCGTAGTAATCTACTTAGATGATGTGACCGTTTACTCTAAAAACAAAAATGATCATCTAGCTCACTTACGAGCCGTTCTGTTGCGATGTCGTAAATACGGCATCTCCTTGAATCCTAAGAAGTCCATCTTTGTGGTAGAATGGGGTAAATTACTAGGATTCATTGTGTCTAGCGATGGAATGATTATTGACCCTGAAAGGACCCAAGTCATCGCTAAACTTCCCCCGCCTACTTCCAAAAAATCCATGCAGTCCTTCCTAGGCCAGATTAATTTCGTGAGAAGATTTGTCCCCAGTTTCTCCGAAATGGTAAGACCTCTCAAGAACTTGATTAAGAAGAACACCCAATATCACTGGGGACCCACTGAAAACCAAGCTTTTAACGATATAAAGAAGGCCATAATTGACGCTCCGTCTCTCATGAGCCCTGATTTCTCTCAAGACTTTACACTCTACAGTTTTTCCTCTGATCGTTCCTATGCCGCGGTCCTAACTCAGAAGAATGCCAAGAACAACGAAGTACCCATCGCTTTTATGAGATCTGCTTTCAAAGGTGATGAACTTAACTACCCAGTGGTCGATCGGCAAGCCTACGCTATCTTCAAGGTAGTTAAGCATTTCCGTTCTTATCTGTTGAAGTCAAGGACCAAGGTCATTGTCCCCTACCCTGCCGTTAGGAACTTGTTAGTGCAAAAGGAGTTAGGAGAGAAAAGAGCCAACTGGGTAACCTCCTTGCAGGAGTATGACTTAGAAATCACTCCAGCCCAAATCGTGAGAGGCCAAGGGTTGTGTAAGTTGGTAGTTGATTTAGAAACTGAACAACAAGAAGTTAGTGACACGTCAGACCTAGAAAAACACGATCAGAGTTGGATTTGTTGCACACAAAACCTTGTAAGTCCTTGGTACGACGATATTAGACACTGTCTTCAACATGGATCAACACCTCGTCACCTTGACCCTACCAAGAGAAGAGCTTTGAGACTAAAGTCTGCCTCCTTTCATCTAATTAACGATATACTGTTTCGTCAGAATTTTTATGGCGTACTGATGCGTTGTCTTGAAAAAGATGAAGCAGAAAGAGTCTTGCTTGAGTTGCATGCAGGAGAAGCTAGTGGTCACTTCGGTGGTGATACCACTGCTCATAAAGTATTAAGAGCCAGTTATTACTGGCCAACGCTTTTTAGAGACGCCCACGCCTTGTGCCGTAAATGTATCATTTGTTAGAAAGCGTCAGGGCGATCGCAAAAACCAGCTTTCCCTTTGCAGCCCATCACAGTCGATTCTCCTTTCCAGCAATGGGGCCTTGATATCATTGGTCCTATTAACACTCCATCTTCACAACAGCACAAATACATTGTGACAGCGACTGATTACTTTACTCGATGGTATGAAGCTGTCGTGCTAAGAACTGTTAACACAAGTCAGGTGATCGCCTTTCTAAACTCGCATATCATCACCCGTTTTGGTATTCCTAATTGTCTAGTCTTTGATAACACTTCATACTTTTCCTCTCTTAAGATGAGTGAGTCTGCCTTAGAAAAAGGAATAAAACTTAAGTATTCCGCAAGTTACTACCCCCAGGGTAACGGCTTAGCAGAATCAACAAACAAGAACTTGATCAAGATTACCAAGAGAATCGTGGCTGAAAATCACAAGAACTGGCATAACACATTGTTGAGTGCACTGTGGGCTGATAGAGTAACACCCAAAGCCGCTATAGGTAACTCTCCCTTTTTCCTCGTTTATGGAAGAGAAGCCATTTTTCCACCTCATGTTCTTCTTCCTTCACTCCAATTGTCACAAAAAGTTCAATAAGAAGAATGTCCCCCTTTAGAAAACCGTATTAACGCTCTGATGAAGTTAGAAGAAGTAAGAACCCAAGCCAAGCATAAATTAGATCAACATCAACAACCGATTAAAGGCTGGCTCGATTCTAATTCTTCTTCTAATAGAAATTTTTAAGTAGGCGATCTCGTCTTAAAGTGGGACAAACCACATGAAGGGAAGGGTGAACACACTAAATTTCAAAATTTGTGGCTTGGGCCATTTTTGATTGCTGAAAGGTTGGGTCCTAGTTCCTTTCACTTGCAAAATCTTGAAGGACAGCTTGACACCTATCCGGTGAATGGCCAAGCCCTGAAAAGATACTTTGCCTGATTTCTATCCTTGTATATTATGTAAATATTTCCTTTTGTTTTTATTTTTTTTTCCTTTGTTTTCGTTTTTTATTTTGATTTGATTGATCAATTTGGTGTGTTTTTGTGTTTTGAAACATATGCATGCCTATGCACTGAGCCATTTAGACAAAGACCATGGGAAAATTTCTTCGCTGAAATAATTTCTGAAAAATTGTACAAACATCAATGATATATATTTCTGAAAATGATATTGGAAAATGTTGATTGAAAGAAGTTTACTAATTTCAATCTCTGAGTGAAGTTTATCATGATCATATTTATCTTTTTACGCTATCCCTTTTCCGTAAAGGAATGACTCAAAAGGATATCTCCCTGTCAAAGTAAGTTGTTTTAGAAATAAAACATTTCTGGAGCTGAATAAGGACAGTACTTAAAAAATTATGATGAGGTCTAAAAAATATAAGAAAATATCAAGATTTTTCAGCGTCACCCCACTCAGCTATGTATAAAAGAAGAACAAAATAAAAATATTTATAAGAGCTGTGGGAAGTGTTTGTAGACCCGCCGGGATACTGAACAGGTCCGCTGGCAGCAGGTAAATGCAAGCATGGCACCAAGACAACTTTGCCGGGGTACTGAATAGGCCTGCTGGCAGCGAAGCAATGTCAGGTAAATAAAAATCTGTAAAATTATAAGAAACCTCTTTTGAAAAGTCCTTTATTCTAATATAGAACTTCTTGACAGGATAAAGACATCCGAGTGGGTTAAATGGAAACCCTGTCGAGGCTATGGACGCCTCTTGACAGCAGTGGCCATGCCAACAATATTGAAGATTTTATCATAAAAATCATGACTTGCTGATCTTTAAGATTGTTATTGATTTGCATCTTTTAAAACATCGCTGGAAAAGATAGTTGATGATGATGTTAGTACAATTTTCTGGTTGTTGTTTTAAGTCGAATTTTTCTTTGCTGACCTAATCTGAATTTTTTTCTTTTTGATGGAGATAACTGCTTCTCCCAGCGTGTCGCAATTGTTGGTAGCCAATTACTTTTTAATTGCTCTAAAAAAATAAGCTTCCTACACCTCTTGTCCTCTAAATGACAAGTCATCGTCGCATTTTTCAACTAGACATTTATCTTTTTCTTGCGACAATTCCAGTTTGTTTTCGATTCAGTTTTTACAACTGAAAGTGTGAAAACCCCTCTATCGTTGTTTGGACTATCATCGTCTTTTATTAATTTTCTGGAAAGCACCTACCCTTTGTTTGTTACTTGACTAGAATGATCTTTTCAAACTATGTCCATTTCATTTTGATTGCGCAAATCGATTGATAAGCCATTAAGTATGCAAATTTATTGGTTACATTTGATCCTATAAAGGTCATGATTGATTTTGGTCTTATATGCTTCGATCCTTATTGCTATGAGCACTTGGCTTAGTGATTATGTGAGATCTTTTGTTGCAATGTTCTAAAAAAAACCTTTGAAATATAAACATTTGAATATGCAACAAATGCATTTGTAATATTATAAGTTTGATTTGGTATGAAATGGAAATGGTTTGAGTTTTACAAAGGCGCATTGATCAACCTTTTGGATTTCGATTTTATGGTTTGAATCATTGCTTGGTGCATTGTTTTGTGAGTTTGATTTTACATTGAATGAACATAGTTTCAAACTATACATTGGCACAATTGGATTAACATTGGTTTAAATGTCTTTTTTCGATTTAATGATTAATACAATGGTGCACTGATTAACTTTTGGTTTTGATTTGGATCATTGCTTGGTATGTTGTTTTATGGGTTTATATTGAATGGTTTTAACTTATGGTATGGCGCATTGATGTAATATATATTATGGTGAGTTGATACATTGACCACCGCCTAAACTATTTGGTTGTCTGATTCATATGGTTTAAACGTTATGATTATGGATGGAGCAACACTGTACTCAGTCATTAATACACTGCATGGTGGTGGTAATCCCACCACCTTCGCATGCATGCAATTAATCCTTGCCTCTTTGAACGCTGCAGTTGTTAGCCGTAACCTTTTTTTTCGACCCTGTGCATTGTTTTGTTCGGTTCAAACCCTACTATGCACAGAAGCCATGGCTCTAGTCGTAAGGGCCGAGCCCAATGGGTGCCAAGCATTGCTGATGTTTGATGGCGCTTATAGCGACCTGGAAAAATTCGGATGCCTCTCGTTCATAAGGAAATTCGATGGTCATAACCCTAGTGTGGCTCGGGAATTTGCGTTATCATTCGATGGCTGCCGAGCCAAAGTTGGAGATGTGCAACTCGAAATTAATGAACAGTTTCTTAGCTCGGCAACCAGCCTGCCTGTTATGGGACAGAAGTGGTCCAAAATTTGCAAGGTGGATGCTGTCCCGTGGACATTGTTATTCCAGTCTCAAACGGTGAACTCCTGCGACAAAGGCTTGCTTGCAAAAATGTTAAAACCACGCTGGTATGATCTCCTAATGATAATCAAGCAATTCATTACTTGTGAAGGTAGGTACGGGTTCGTTTTCTTGTTTCACCTTTGTCTATTGATGGTTTTTATGGGTTTCGAACTTAGTATGCCCCACTACCTACATAGAAGTTTGTTCAAGATGGCTAAAAGGTACAAGCATAGCCAGGCTGACACCAGCCTCTTCCATTTGGGGTTGATTAAAATAATTATGGTTTAGGAGTTGGGGTTACGACGTGATTGTTGGATTGATTTTCTCAGTCGTAATGGCTTTGAAGAATCAAACCCTCCGTAGGTCGATAAACCTATGGTGGCACAAACCTAGCCTATTCCCCCTGTGCCTTACAACATTTTTCTACCTAAACCTCTACCCGACCCACCTACGAATTTGCCTATGGCAGTGACTAAACAGGTTGAAATTGTTAAACCTGCAACCAAAAAACCTAAAGCTAAAACTAATGCTAAAGTAAAGCAAAACACTCGCTTAATCTCTCGCATGGCAAGAAATAAACCTAAAACCCCTACCAACTTTGAGCCTATCGTGGTCAGCGAAGACTCTGATTCAGAGATTGAACATTTTCCCACCGATGAGTATCCTTACTCGGAAGGCTTGTGTGACAAGCCTGCATATGATTTTGTCAAGAATTTACCACCTTATCTGCGGGATGATCCTAAGTACCCTGGCACTGAAATAGCTCATGGAACCCTCGGTGAATCATCGAAACCCCCTTTTGCTCAACCTGCTGTTCCACCTTGCGATCAGTGTGGGTTATGGTTGGAGAGATACTACTTGGATGTGTCGATGTTGCAATCTAGAATCCATGATTTGGAAAACCAAGTGGCAAAGCTCACTGGTTGTAACACGAAGGTGGAACCCTCTGACTAGAAACAATGAACAACTGGTTCAATTCTGTTCAAGAATGTCGAGTCAGCCGCAACAATCTCGCTGGTATAACTTTCACCCATTTATATGGAACGTTCATAAACTTTTTGTACATTGTTGACCTGATCTGTCATGCATTTGTTGTATATAATTTTTGTTAATTAATTTTTGGATTGGTTTTGATTGGATTTGATTTGAATACTCTGTTATTGATATACAGGTTATTTTGGTATCCTAATCTTGGAACACAGTCAATATCTCTTTTCGATTTGGTTATAGCCTGTGCGATATGTGGGACAAAATTGGTTAGCTGTTGTGATTGCATATTCTATGTTCGGACCAATTCGAATATCATTTTGTTACATAATCAAATTACGAATAGATAAGAATAGTGGTTGTTATACCCAACCAACTCAATTTGGACTGTATTTGATTGTAACAAATATATCGTTCGAATTCGATTTGAGGAATGAATTGATCGTATCCGAGTCTTACGATTTGCGTATATAATTAAACTCAAAATTATTCACTTCGTTTATTTTCCCGATTTATATTATGGATTTTGTTGACTCTAACAAGACCCTGTCTGTAGACTGTGTGGTGATCAATAATGAAATGCATTTGATTGTTATTCATTCAGTCTGATTCCATTCTAAACGATTTACCTATCTTTGCATTTATTTGAACGATATCGATTTATTGCTATGACTATAATGAGTCAACGATGGTTACGATTATTATTTTTGTCATGTCTGTTCACCATGTGATACTCAGCAACCGCATTCTACAACAAATTTTAACAGATATGTTCTGTTTTGATTGTAATTGCAATAGCCTGTTCATTTTGACAATAGAATAAAACAATATGAATTTTACACAGCTGTAACCAATCGATTGTGATAAGGATCAACTATTATCATATCTATTTTGGATTACATCATATGATTGGCTTGTAATTGCATCTGGATACAAAACATTATGATTACTATTTGCCCCGATTTTTTGATAACTAAAAACAGAGCATTCTTTACTCTGTTCCGATTGCATGTATTTAGATATGATTTGATTTAAATGATAAATTCACTTGAATTTTTAGTAATTCATTTTTGAGGATTATTAAAAGATGATTTGATTTGATTGAGATCTGGTCATGTTTGCTATTTTTGACTAGCTACAGAATCAGATGGTTCTGTAGCTAAGTCTGTAAAGTCAATTTTTTATTGTTTTCCTAATAAAATATCCTTCTAATTTAATCTTTGTGTTCTATTGCAGGAAAATTTGAATTGGCAACAGATATGATGAGCAGTTAGGGGATGCTTTATAGATTCTACTTGCATTTCATTTTTCTTAGTTTAGTTGATTTTGGGATTATTCCCAGATTATGTAAAACAATTTGCTATTATTCACAAGGATGTTTTACCTTGTGAGAAACCTATATAAACCTATGGTTTTTGTCATAATATTCATCCTCAGTTGTGGGAGAAAAAGGATATGGAGTTCTGTTACAGACTGGAGTAGAATTGATGTTTTGTCATAGCTTTTGCTTTTCAATATATCAACATTTTGTTTCAAGTTTTGTATATCATTTTGGTTATGGTTTATGATTACTTTTTCTATCTAAATCAAATTGAAATGATATAATTTTATTACTGTTATCTGTACCTTGTTTCTTTCAAATCAATAAAAGACATAACAATTACTGATTCATCTTAGTGAATGATATCTTTGTCTTCTTCATAAATTGAATTGTTAAATATAAGTTTTCTGTATAATAGGTCTCCCTTATTGCAGAGATTTATCATCAGAAGATTGTTATGATTTTCTTTTATGTCTTGTTTGTCCTGTATAACACTTCAAGGAGCAGCATAGCTGATCGTTTATGAAAATATTAAGGACTAAACGGTGTGAATTTATTCCTCCAGCCAGCTTAAGAAGTCATCTTACACAGGGCAGACTTGGAGCGTTTCCAGGTCAATTCGTTTATTGTTTACTGTTTTGATTAAATAGTTTAATTAGATTATTTAATTTCAGTAAATATATTAGATTGTTTAATTTCAGTGATGTTTATTTCTTTTTCATAAAATATAAAAAATCAAAAAGAGATTCTTGGTTGTCTTAGGGCAGAGAATATACATGAGCTTTGCAGGTTTTAATTAAATCTGTAGGTTGTTCATAGTGTACATTTGTGAATAAGAAATATTGTAGCTGATAATTAGATAGTTGATTTGAGTTATTACAAGAGTAATTAGTAGTTTATATATAATAGTTAGAGTAGTTGTATTTAGTTTTAGTTTATTTAGTAGTTTGCTTTAATTAGATTAGTATATTAGTTCCTTTTTCTTGTTTTATTAGTTTCTAGTTTCCTCAATTTTATTTAGTTTCTTGTATTTAGTTACAGTTTGATTTGTTTATTATTTAGTTAGATTACTTAGCTCAGATCAATTCTCTCTTTGGTTTTCATAGGAGACCTTAGAGTGGCCAACGGAGCCGTTAAACTCGTCAGGGTGGTCCATTCCAAACGACTTGGGTTATTTAGACAACCCCGGACCGATTCCACTCTCCCAGTTGATGGACGATCAATTTCACCCATCAACAGGAGGCAAGTGACAGGGTGCTAGGGGAGGAGGCACGACGCCTCTAACAACATCTATGCCTAACGGATCCAACCCCCAAGGAGACGAACAGATTGTTGGGCAGGAGCAAATAATAGTGGGTGATGTGGTTGGAATGATGAGATCTTTTCAGTGCATGTCTAAGGCACTGATCAGTCATTTGGAAAGAGATGAGGCAAGAGCGTCGACACCCCCTAAGGGTCCACCATGCACTTTGGTATGTACTAGTAGCATTCTCCATGAACTCGAGAAGGTCAAATTTCCCAAGTTCTTTAGTTCCTTGGACGATGTAGCCGCCGAGGTATGGTTGGAGAATATGGCGATGTGCTCTGCTCTCTTCTATGGTGGAAGACGTTCCTACCACAACTGAACATGGCCATATAAGATATATAATGGGAATTGTTTGAGGAGAAGTTTCGAGAGAGGTACCTGTCAGAAGAATTCATTGAGCTTCAACTCAATGAGTTCAACGCCCTACGATAGGGCATCCATACGGTTCCTGAGTATGAGGCATGTTTTATTGAGAAGATCTGGTATGCTACACATCTTAAAACTGAAAAACTTAAGGTCAACAAGTTTCGTTTTCATATTTTGATACCTCAAACCCTGCATGATATTGTCCAAAAGGCCCTCATAGTAGAGGAGGATCTTACCAGCGAGGGTCAGAGAAGGACTCTAGTGAGACCAACAAGGCAGGTGTCATCTGGTGCGCAAAAACATAAGAAACCAACCAGACATATGCCAGGATATAGTGGATCCCATAGGGGATCCACTTTCACTACACCTTGACGACCGATGCCTCAGCAGAGGAAACCTTATCGGGGACCACAACATCAGCAGTAGCATCGACAACAATAAAATCATTTTAGGCCTGTTTAGCAAAACAAACTAGGATTCCAGGTGATAGGCCACCATATTCTACTTTAGGTACCAAGAGTATTGGACCAAATAAGGGGTGTTGGACATGTGGGGAGCCACACTACCAGCACGACTGCCTAGTGTAGAGGAATACAACACCTGGATCATCCGGAACCACTACTGTGGGAGATTTGGGAAATTCCCATCAGATTAATGTAGTGTTGAATAACTACCAAGAAAAGAACCAATCGATTGTTCTCGAGACATCAGGTACCATCACTGACCAAACCCTTAGTATTTTGATAGATCATGGTGCTACCAAGAGTTTCATTTCTAGTGTAGTGCTAAAAAGGATTAAGGTAAAGGCAGTCAAACATGATGAGTTTATCTTCGTAGAGATGGCTTCGAGAGCCAAACACAAGGTTGGAGAAAAGGTTATGGGCTCCATCCTCAACCTGGGAGAGTTTGTCACTAGGGATAACCTGTATGTCATGATCTTAGGATCTTATGACATCGTGATCAGTATGGACTGTTTGGAATCACATGAGGTGATACTCAACTGCAAGACAAAATGGTTGATCTTGGTCGATGATTAGGGGAAATGACATGTGATTGTAGGATGGAACCATGGATTTTCCCCAAGGTTCATCTCTTCCTTGAAAATACGGAAGAGAATGCACAAAGGATGTAAACTTTATGTGATTCTTCTGTTAAACGAGAAGGGAGTAGCAAAAGTTCTAGAACACCTTTCAGCGATGAGAGAGTTTGCGGACGTCTTCCCAGAGGAGTTACCTGGGATTTCACTGGAGAGGGAATTGGATTTTACTATAGACCTAAAACTAGGGACTAAACCGATAGCGAGAATGCCTTATCGGATGTCGACCCTCGAGTTACAGGAGTAGAGAATGCAACTGAAATAATTGTTGGACCTGGGAATGATACATACTAGTGTGTCACCATGGGGTGTGCCTGTTATTTTAATATGAAAGAAGGATAGGTCATGGAGGCTCTACATTGACTATCGTCAATTGAACAAGGCAACGTTCAAGAATCAATATCCATTTCTAAGGATAGACGATATCTTTGATCATATGAAGGGTGCGACAGTGTTCTCAAAGATTAATTTATGATCAGGGTATCACCAGTTATGGATCAAGAAGGATGATGTCCCTAATACCACCTTTAAGATGAGGTTTGGACATTACAAGTTTATTGTTTTACCATTTGGACTGTCAAACACCACAGGGGTATTTATGAGTTTGATGAACAGGGAGTTTTGCGAGTACTTGGACAAGTTCATCCAAGTATTCATTGATGATATTTTGATTTACTCTAGGACTACAGAGGAGCAGGACGAGAACTTTCACTTGGTACTACAGTGTCTACGAGAGAACAAATTGTATGGGAAGTTGTCCAAATGATCATTTTATCAATCGAAGATTCACTACTTAGGGCATGTCATCTTTGACAAAGGTATCGATGTGGATCCATCAAAGGTCAAGGATATTATGGAATGGCCTGTGCTGACGAACATCCTGGAAGTACATAGCTTCATGGGTTTAGCAGGATACTATCAATAGTTCATCAAGGGATTTTCAAAGATAGTGAATCTGATCGGGGAGTTGCAGAAGAAGAACAAGAAGTTTGTTTGGACAGAGAAATGCACGAAAGATTTTAGGAGGCTCAAAGAGTTGTTGACAACAACACCTATACTAAAGGTCCTTGACATGGACATATACTTCTTGGTATGCACTGACGCATCCAAGGAAGTCTTAGGCAGATTCTTGATGCAAGATGGATGAGTCATCACTTACATATCGAGGAAATTGAGAAAGCATGAGAAGAACTATGCAACACATGATTTGGAGTTGTTATCCATTGTATATGCATTGAAGGTTTGGAGACACTACCTTGTTGGATGAAAATTTGAACTAAAGATGGACCACTGTGGACTACAACACATCTCTACGCAAAGCGACCTGAATGCGCGACAGCGGATTTGGCGGAATTACTTAGCGATTATGACTTTGAGATTACTTACATAAAAGGAATAGTGAACTGAGTGGTAGATGCATAGAGTCGGAGACCACGCATCTTTTTCGGTGTTCCCTCTTCAGAGGAATCTATGTGAAAAGATTCTAACTTTATAGCATAATGATGAATTGTACAAAGAGGTCGAGGATTTTATCAGACAAAACAAAATGATGGTACCAAGATTTGAAGGATTTATGTTTTATGACGATGGATTATTGATGTTTAAAAATCAGATTTAAGTACCACCGAACAACGAGTTGAGGAGATTTATCCTAAAAGAGGTTCATAGGGCAGTATACATGGCTCACCCGGGAGTCACGAAGATGAGGGCGGACCTTAAACCCTTATTCTTCTGGGAAGGAATGAAGGAAAACATAGTAAACTTTGTGGCCATATGTCTAGAATGTCAGCAGGTAAAGGTTGAAAATAGACAGTCATCAGGATTACTACAACTGCACGCTATTCTGTAATCGAAATGGGAGGTTATTTCGATGGATTTTATTGTTGGATTGTCACTGACGGAAAGGAGACATGACTCGATTTTCGTATTAGTAGATAATCTAAAAAACAATGCTCACTTTATTACTGTTCGTACAACGTATTAGGCACTTGACATAGCTAGAGTTTTCATCAGTGAGATTGTGAGGCTGCATGGCATGCCTAAGAGGATTATATATGATCGAGGATCTATTTTTACTAAACGATTTTGGACGAGTTTCCAAGAGGCCTTGGGAGACCAACTTAACTTCAGTACTACATATCACCCGAAGATTGACAGGAAGACCGAATGAATGAACCAGACCTTGAAGGACTGGTGGAATTCACTTATAAAAATAGTTATCAAAGCACCATTAAGATGGCACCTTTCGATTTTCTTTACAGGAAACCATGTCAGATGCCTTTTAGTTGGGATTGGATTAAGGATAAGATTCTAGTGGGCCCAGAAGCAATCCAAGAAATGGAAGAGAAAATGTAAACCATAATACAAAGGATTAAGGAAGCACTTGATCGACAAAAGAGTTATGTCGACGTGCACCGTTTCGACCATAGTTACGAGGTTGGAAATCGAATATTATTGTTGGTTAAACCACATAAGAGTTCGATCAAGTTTGGAAAGGGAGATAAACTCTCTCCTAGGTTCATGGAAAGAAAGGGGACCCTGGCCTATCGACTAGCCTTGCTTGATTCCTTGAGGCATATGCACGATGTTTTTCATGTATCTATTTTGAGAAATTATATCAGTGATCCTACACATGTTATTGACATGAGTTTCTTGTAGGTATCAAATGAAGGGATGCTCACAGCTGAGCCAATCCACTTCTTGGATCATCGCGTTCGACAGCTACGGCGTCAAACAATAGAGAAGGTTAAGGTCTAGTGGGACATCTATAGTCCACACTTGGCGACCTGGGAGGGTGCAAATGATATGCGACAGTAGTTTCCATTTTTTTTTTATAGATAGACTTATGATATTGTGATACACATTATTTCGGCACTTATACTGTCAAACTTCGGGACAAAATTTAGACCAAGAGGGTGTGTATGTAACATCCCTCTCTTGCGCATGTTGAGCGAAATTATTCTTTGAGGACACTTGCTCACAAGTTATACAGATTATTATACTATTAAACATCTGATTTTTATTATGAGGCGTTATGGGTTGATGACATGTTGTTTTGCTACATTGACTTAGACATGTGCTATTGACTCAGTTTTATTGAGTGTGCAGGATTATGGACCTCGACAATGTAGAGGCATCGATGGAACCCCTTGGACTCTGGATCGAGTTGGGGAGTGAGCTGTTGGGGTTTGATTGTTTTATATGTGATATTAGTGCATCTGATTAGATGATATGTTTATGGATATATTTCTAACATGATTCGTTGATGATACAGGCTGATCTTAGCTTGTCGACCAGAATCACATGTGGAGTAGAGGGGTCATGCAGGACTACCAGAGATGTTGAAGGGGAGGTGTGGACAACATCCCTGCCACAACCTACTAGCACTCCCACCATGGCTTGAACTGTAGGTTAACAATTACGTGTTTGAGAGGACCCACGATGCCTTGAGGGTAGACTACGACAGTTGCTCATGATGAATATAAGGGGTTTGCAATAAGGTAGGGGTATTATTCCTTAGAGTCCCTTAGTCTCCCACAAGATCACCTAGCAGAGTATTGACTCCAGGGGTTTTTGATGTCTACCAAGTCAGTCAAGAGGTGAGTGGCACCCTTGGATCACGTGGTGCATCTTGAAAGGCACGTCATGCAAGAAAAATGGAAAGAGGTGAGTGGCACTCTTAGATCACGTAGTGCGTCCTGAAGGGAAGGTCATGCAAGAGAAACAGAAAGAGGCGAGTAGCACCCTTGGAGCACCTAGTGCATCCTAAAGGGCACGTCGCATTGTTATTTAATAATTGGATAAACCTAGATGGATTTAGGATGACCAACATGTTAAGGAAGATTTAAAATTTTTCCCCTAATAAAATGTCACCTAGCCTAGGAAAATAGAGTCTAGGTCTAAATTATACTCGTGGTAAAATTTTATCTATTTATTTAAATATCTATATATATATATATAATAGATACTAAGGATAATGTTCATAAATATTGTGACAAGAAGGGGGGTAAGAAATTAAATTGATTTATAAAAATCTTTTGGGATAAAACTTAAAAAGGGGAAATAATTGTTTTACTATATTATGCTAATTAAAAAAAAATATCGTTAAAAAGAAAAAGGGAAAGAGGGTAAGATTTTGCACATGCCTTTTTGAGTTTAATTAAAAAGGGGAAAGATGGAAATCTAAAATAATTAGGAAACTAGGAAAAAGATGGAAACATAAAAATAAAGGGGAAACACAAGGAAAAAAAGAAGATAGTCTAACTTAGTAAGGTATCTAGATTTTAAGAACTTTCTAATTTAAACTAAACTAGTAAATTAATAAGGGGGGAAGTCTTTTAAACTTGTAAGGGGATATGGGGACACCTAGAACCGATTCTAGGAGTGCATTTAGGTCAATGAGGGAAATAGGGGTAATTAATTAATTAATGAAATTAATTTATGGAGGATTGAAGCAGATGGGTGACACATGTACGGGGAGGATTTTTATGAATTAATTTATTAAAGATTAAATTAAATGGGATTTTGGGAATGTAAGGGACTTTGAGACTCTATATAATGGAGGGAGGAGAAGGATGATGGATCTTTTCTATTTTGTGTAACATTATGCTGCAGAAATCTATACTTGACTTACTTAGCTTGTGGGACTTGGGATACCCAGCTCAATGAGGAGTGGTAGCTGGAACTTGTGAGGTGATTTGGGAGCTAGTTGATTCCCTGGATAGTGTGTGTGGCCCCTTTGTGGCTTGGGAGGCCAAGGGGGAAGAAGAGTACCCCTATCGTTGCTTGGAAGGTACTGGTGAAGTCTCATTGGTCGGTAAGTGGGAGTTGCACAAAGTACGTATGACATCAACTCAGAGCGGGCGATTGGGAAATGGTACGCTTCCTCATTTCTACATGGTAGATTGTTAGTATGAATTATGATTTTAGTTCATTATGTTTAATTGGGTAAAGAAAATGATTGTATTAGCATTCTAGGGGATGACTGAAATTTCCCCCACATCCCTTAGCACGATGTTGATTTTCGATGGCCTTCAATCCCTATATGTCTTGACCATCTTATGGTTGATTGATTGCGATGATTTCAGTTTATTTTTTCCTTCATCCCTAGCTCCTCAGTCCACACCTGAGAAATCAGTCAGGAGCCTGATCTACGGTCGTTGCTTCGGCGTTAATAGACCTATGGAGCTCAACGCCTTGCTTTTCTGTGTGTGGATTATGAGCGAAGGATGTTCCTGTCAGTCGTCTACCTCTATTGTTTTTCCTTAGCTGATTGTTGGTATTGTGCCTTGTATCAAAAATAACCTTTGCGTATGGAATTCCTTGCATCCTTGTTTGTTTATCTTTGTGCTTTTTTTTGTTCTCCGCACCTTAAGGGCTTCACCATGGATTTTCTTTGTTCTTTGGTTGATAGAATCTATGTGATCATTTCAATGACTTTCCCAATGGATCTTTGCATTTTTTTCTTGTCTGTGTTTTTCCCCTTGGTTACTCTGGCGATTCTCCATTATCAAGACTAGAACTGTGCATTTTAATAATGCGTTGTTGGCCACTAGATGTGACTGATATTTACCCTTGTTACTCCAGCAATTTTCTTATTATTTAATGACATAAAATATGTAAATTCCCTTCTGGTACGTTTGCACAATGATTTTGCTTATATATTAATGATGACAATGTAAATTCCCTTCTAGTACATTTGCACAATTTTTTTTATTATATATTAATAATGGCAATGTAAATTCCCTTCCTGTACATTTAACTTGGGCTTATCTTCTTTTTCTAATAGATTCGTTACTTGGATAGCATAAACTTGACATCCATTTCTAATAAAATTCTTGAATTGCATTGCTGAAACTTGTCTGATTGACACGGGTTTTGGTATGCTTTGGACTGTTCTAACAGTGCCAAAATTACCTTTGTAGCTAAGTATCATTGCATAACAGTCTAGTACTTCTTTGTGTTGTTCCAGTCAGTCCCTCCCAATAATCATATCATAAGATCCTAGTGGTAGGATGTTTAGATTGGTCCTTATCTTTTGACCATCTAAGCTGAACTCAAGATCAGAAATAAAGTTAACTACATTTCTTTTAGTACCTGTTACTAGTTGTACAAGCCAAGATTTTTCGTGCTTTTCTTTCTTAAGTTTATTCAACTCTACTACATCAGGAGTAATATAACTTAACGTAGCTCCATGGTCAATTAAAACAAAAATTTGAGTGTCATGGATTTTACCTTTGATTTCTACCATCGAGGACTGGTGGTCAGCTTGTCGACCATCTATGGCTGCATTTATTCGATGCAAACTTCTACCCATGTCTCCCACTATTGAGGCTTCCTATAAATTGTGAACAATAGTTATGTTTGTTGTAATTAAACATCGACGATTCCTCCTTAGATGAGGCTCTCCACACTCCCAACACTTTAATGGCTCACGAGACTTGTCCCCAAGCTTCTTCGTTTCCAGGTTTACCGGTTTACTGCTACCTTGTGTGTTCGGATGATCGGAGTGAAAATCCCTTCTTGGGAAACCTTTTGCTGCATTCCGATAAGGAGATGGTTGGTATCCCTTCTTTCACTGGTTTATTCCATCTTGCTTCTTATCCTTCCAGGTCTTGGGAAACTCTACCCATTATTTATACTGGTCATAGCACATTCATGCCTTCCTGAATGCCTCACTCGAGGATTTGGGGTTGTGAAACTCAATTTTGTCCCTGTAGGACTATGGTAAATAGCTTAAGAATCACTGGATTTTTACCTTATCCTCCTGGATGTATGGTATGAACCTTAGTAGTTCTAGAAATTTATTTATAAGGTCCTCCATCGTCATTTTTATGAGTCGTAAATCATAAAATTCTTTCGTCTTCCTTTCATAATAGCTTTCAGAAAGGTATTTTTTCTTAAAGTACTTCTTAAAGTCAAACCATTCCAACTATTTCTCCTTTAGGCCCTTGGCCAATTTCAGGTCCTTCCACAAAATGTTGGCCTTCCCCTTCAGATTGTAGATGGCCATTCTGACCTTCATGTTATTGGAATAGTTTTAGATTTGGAAGTATTTTTTGATGTCCAACAGCCATGCCTTGGATTCTTCTCCTGTCCTGGATTCTCCATCAAAAGTAGCTGGTATAATATTTTTAAATTCTCCTTCAAGGTGGTCTATCTGTTTTCTTTTTTTTTTCTGGTATGGTTTTATCTTCAGTTGAAGGTGTCCCTTCAGACGAACTGTCTCTTTTTTCTATTTTTGCACCAGATTTCTTGGAGGCCCTCTTGCTGACCTCTTCCTCATGGTTATCATCTTTTGGGATTTTATTGGTTACTATACTACACAATACGACTTCATTTATCTCTTGTTGTTCCTGCTGTGCCTTCTTCAATTTTTCATTGTCAACATTAAAAACCTGTAGTTCAACAATAAGGTTCCTCATTGCTTCCAACACATCCATGGGTGAGCTTCCATCACTGTTCTGTCTTGGATCTCTGTGAGGTCCTTGCTCCAGATTCTCTTCCATCCTGATTTCTACACCTTCTTGAGCTACCATTATTCAACACAAAATAGAAAAGATTTATGTTTGTAATCCACAAGATTTATTAGTTTTTTTTCATAAACTAGAATATATACTAAGCAATTAATGTGTCCCTATTCAGACCCAGTGTTGTAACTTTTTCTCTGATACCATATGTAATGTACCTCAAAAAATTGTCACAAAATCAAATTTTGTTTGTACATTTATCCATGAAAAGTTATGAGATTTCAAGCGAGTAAGATTTCTGTTATAAGGCTTGATTCTGAAAGTTTGTTAGAATCCTTACTATCATCAGTTGTCCTCACCATTCAACTTAAAGTTTCCTAATCGACGATATAAAATTTTTTACTCTTCACTTCAATTTTTATCTAATATCCTGCAATTTATAATTACTTTTCTATTTGTTTGTGCCTATAAACACTACCACGGTCTTAACAATACAATTAACTTTGGGATTTTATGGCCAATTCCATACATAAAAATATTACCATATGTTTGTAATACAAACGAATTGTAATACGGTTTGTTACTTACATACCTCTATCTAGAATGAAGGCTCTCCAATAAACACACAACAACTCTCAAAATTCATGAAAAGTGACCAGCACATCGGGATTTCAGAATTCGGGATTTCATGAGTACAACAACCAACATCAATGCACAACAATTCCCGAAATCGCGAAAAATGACCAGCATTTTGGGATTTTAGAGTTCAGGATTTCACGAATACAAAAGATAACATCAACACAAAACAATTCCCAAAATCATGAAAAGGGACCAGCATTTCAGGATTTCAGAGTTCGGGATTTCGCGAGTACAACAACCAACATCAACGCACAACAATTCATGAAATCGCGAAAAGTGACCAGCATTTTGGGATTCTGGAGTTCGAGATTTCATGAGTAAAAAATCCAAACATCAACATATACAAACCTATGAAATGTGAAAGAAAGGGAAGGTTGGACTAGTGCTTCAGGGTTTTGGGATTCGGAACTTCGTGAGCTCAAGTGCCCCAAACTTCAACATATACAAATTTCTGAAATGCGAAAAGAAAAAAGTGAGACCCACATTTCGAGATTTCGGGGTTCGAAACTTTGTGAGTTCCATTGTCCAAATATTAACATAAACAAACTTTCAAAAATGCGAAAAAGGAAAAGTGGGTCCTGCATTTCAGGATTTCAGGGTTCGAAACATCACGAGTTTCGATATCCAAACATCAACATCAACAAACTTCTGAAATGCGAAAGAAAAGAAATGTGCAACTTGTATTTCGAGATTTTGGGTTTCGGAACTTTGTGAGTTCCATAGCCAACATCCAACGTACAAAAATTCCTGATTTGCAAAAAAGAAAGGACCTAACATTTCAGGATTTCAGGATTTGGGGTTTCAGTGTTTCAAAAGCCAAACAACAACACACAACTACTCCCGAATTCCGAAAGGTGAAAGGGTGTGGGACCAACACTTCAGGATTTTGGGATTCGGGGTTTCGAGGTTTGGAAAAGCAAGGGAACTTCATATAAATGTAACCAGCAAGTCTCGAATGCCGAAAATCACATTATTTTCATAATTCTAATATTTTTACCTTGTACTGGTATTCTTACCTTCATTCCGTGAAACAGTAGGTGTAGAAGGATTCAATATCCATTTACTTATCAGAATTAAAAAAAAAAAATCTAACTTCTAAGTTTTATATGCATATATTTTATAAAAGGGGTACAATAGGGTAACAAGTTTTGTAAAAGGTAACTCTTATTATGTTCACTCATATCCTCTTTAAAAAATGCATTAAATGTCAACAGTACTAGATTTGTGCATTTATGTAAATACAAGAATAAGAATATCATTCCATTAGAGTTTGGAAATTATAAATGATGATCTGAGGTATCTGAGTTTGGATTCCGCGGTTCCCAGAATTCTTTAACTTTCCAAATTTTGTACAGTATTTTGACTTCAGATTAAACCTAACCCATAGATGGACCGATTTTCTTAAACTCAGCTTCTATAAAAACAAATTTGCCTAGCACTTCCAGATTTCAGGAGGGACCACTCTAGAATTTAGACTGTGATTGTACATTTAATACTACGATAAACGTCATCCATTGAAAGAATTATTTCAAATTTAGAAACAATTAGATGCATAATAGTAGTTACAAAAAAAACATCCATGAACAGAGAGGGAAGGGTTTACATTAACGCAATTAGATATAATCACGGAACAGATACCTGCTATCAATCAAAACATAGCCATTAAAAATAGAGAGGGGTAGATCAACATATCTAAATCCAATCCACAGGAAGACAAAGGGAACAACCACGTTCCTCCCAAAATTAGAACAGGGCAGCCAAAGTCATTTGCCCAATTCACCCCCTAGCCTGACCATAAATCCATGAGGGCGAACTTGGAAACTCCACGTCAGTAATGTCCTTCAATTCCAAAAGTTGTCCTCTTGCCTCACACTTACTCAACAATGCTCATAATGACAAGGCAATTCTATTTCAGTAGGCTCCTCTTGCCTCACACTCAAATCCGCAGTGTTCATAATAGCAAGAGAGCTCAAGAATATTTTTCCCAACATACTTGGCAACGTCCTGCCTCCTCGCATATGCTATTTATCAATTATTTTTGCCCGAGTCTTTTTCCCTCCTTTGGGGATTTTTGCAGCTCTCTTAATCCCTGATTTCCAGGGCTATCAGTGGCCAAATATCTGACTTGCCACTTGTAATAATCAGCCCAGAGGTAGTTTGATGCAGGAGCATCCGCAACTTTCGAATGTCATCATATGAACCGGCGCGGGAGGAAAAGGAATACAGCTGGATAGTGCCAGCACATATAAATTTTGAATCACTTGGAAAAGATTGTTGCACCGCCGTTTGAAGGAAGAACATTCAAAGAGAGTGCCTTTGTATTATGTTGTAGATAGAAAGGCATTTAAGGGTTTTAATGCTGGTAGATAGGGAATTACTGTATATTAGACAGTTTTAGCTTTAGAGAGGGAAAATGGAGTATAGACACCCTCCCTTGTATCATTGTAGATTTATTATTCAGTATTCGTTATTAGCATTAGAAAAAAAAAGAAGAGAGCAGAGCAGAGAGTCTGTGAAGAACCTCCATGTACAGTTCTTGAGTTAATAGGAAGAGCTTGACTCAGTTCCATGGACGTGTTTGATCTCTGTGTGTTGTTAATCCTGTTCTTGTGCATGTTTTCTTATTTCTATGTTTACCTTTTATATGCTGCTTATGTGATTGCATATCAGGTTAGAAACCTGAGAGAATGAGTTTCAATCGTTTCTCTGCTTAGGCCAGGAGACTCCTGCATCGAGTGCAGTTGAGGACCTCCGCATATGAGTGCGTCGAGGAGGCTGAGCAGTTAGACCTTTGTTTCCCTTCCATTAGAGTTGGGTGGAGAATTTCGAAATGTGCAGGTGAGTGCAGGTCGGAATTGGGTTTCAGTAGCAAGTCTGAGAAGAGGAAGGTTGAAGTTGTTGCAGGCGCGAGCGCATAGGACCCAGAAGACTTCAACGCTTTTGGAAGTGGTTGAAGTTCAACGCAGGAGGTAAGTTCGAGACCTCTCTGAAAGGAGCGAGTAGATAAAATCTCAAGAGGGATAGTCCATTTATTTTCCGTTGCACAGGGCAAAGGTGGTGAAGCATAGATCTCTTCATAGAGGAAGAGAATCGGCGATTTGGATGTGTCGAGAAGGCTCGCGAAGTCCCGTAGATCGTTAGATCTGGGAGAAGGAGAGAGGTGGTTAACACCCAGGCGCAGGGAGGACCATTAGTCATTTCCTATCGGTGAATCGGAACTGGAGAGTGCAAGGGTCGCATGCACGTCAAAATCATGAACCGCGATTCCCCGATTTTATAGGAGCCGTTGATTAGAATGGAGACAGGTGGCTCGAATCCCGTGTATCGGGGATTCGGCATTCGGGGTTTCCAACGGCCAGGGAGTTGGTATCGTGGATCCGCGATCCACGAATTCCCGACGGTTGACGTGGCAGCGTGGGACCCGGAGTCATAGTGGAGTCCAGGTGGCGTGCTCGTGGGACATCGGAGTTTCGGTACTTGGTGGTTTGATAGATCAAGGTTCACACCGCGAGTAGGAGTTCCCCGAGGTTGACCTTTGACTGTCGGGGTTTCGGGGTTTGTTTTCCCAGGGACAGCATCGTGCGTCTCGCGATATCACGAGTTTTGATCTCCCGATACACGAAGGGGTGATTGCCGAGAAGACTGTGGGTAGAACTCCCGAGAGGAGTTGAAGATCTTGGACTCTTCAGGGCCGCGAGAAAGAGAAGGTCCTGGTGGGAGTAACCGCGCCAGTGAGGGCAGGTTGCGTCAGAGTGGTATCAGAGCCCGGACGAAATTTCTCTTTGTAAAGATAGCAGGGAGAAGCGGATACATAATTCCGCCCAGAAGAGAGAGACACTCGCCTGATCGTGAAGACAGGGAGGTCAGAAGAAGGAGTAGGCAACCAGGAAATCCAGCCGGTAACCCAGAGATGGAACGCCAAATACGAGATCTCAGGGCGAGACTTGAGGATATGGAGGCCACCCAGAGGCGTGGAGTGGACGCAGAAGAATTCAGCGATCCTGATATTGAAGAGGAAGCTGGACATGATGAAGGGGAGGTCTCAGCAGAGGACGCTGCAATCGAGAGGTTAATCCGAGCCATTTCAAAGATGGGCTCGAAATAAAAAATGGACATCCCAACTTATGAGGGGAGCCTAAATGCTGAGGAAATTCTGGACTGGATCCGAGAACTCGACACCTACTTCGATTATGAAGATATCGAAGAGGATAAGAAGGTGAGGCATGCTGTCACCAAGCTGAAGGGACATGCAGCCTTATGGTGGGACGAGCTACAGGCAGACAGACGTTCCAAGGGCAAGCAGAAGATAAAGAGTTGGGATCGGATGATCGCTAATATGAAGGCGAAGTTCATTCCAAGGGACTACCAGATCACTCTGTTCAGACGGATGTAGAATCTGAGACAGAAGCTGATGACGGTGAAGGAGTACAGCGAGGAGTTCTATAGGCTCAACATTCGAGTTGGTCATCGGGAGAGTGATGACGAAAAGGTGGCAAGATACTTGAATGGTCTCAGATATGAAATTCAGGATGAATTGAGCATGGTCACCATCCGGACAGTTGAGGAAGCGTACCAGATGGCTTTGAAGGCCGAGGAGAAGCTGAGCCGCAAGCAAGGTCAGAGGGCGAGGCAGAAGCCAGCCATGAGGAAAAGCTGTTGTTCCAAAACGAACACAGAAACCCAAGGAGGATTGGAAGAGGCCTCAGAGTAGGGCTGAGAGAGGTGGGACCTCACAACAGAGACAAAAAATTTCTGAGCCGAGGAGACAGCAAGATGATCAGCAAGGAGGATATGCTGACGCGAATACCTTTCCTCGTATCCGAGGTAGAGGAAGAGGTCGTGGAGGAGTGATCACATGTTTTACATGTGGGAAAGATGGACATAAAGCCGTAGACTGTCCAGAGAGGAATATGGACAGAGGAAACACTCATGTTGCTGAGGCACAGAGGTGCGATGCTGAGGATGAAGACGCTGGAAGTGGGAAGTCACTAACAGTGCATAAAGTCCTGTTGAAACCTGAGAAAGAGGTGGAGGACACAGCGCAAAGATGCAGACTGTTCCGGACGACNGCTGACGCGAATACCTTTCCTCGTATCCGAGGTAGAGGAAGAGGTCGTGGAGGAGTGATCACATGTTTTACATGTGGGAAAGATGGACATAAAGCCGTAGACTGTCCAGAGAGGAAGATGGACAGAGGAAACACTCATGTTGCTGAGGCACAGAGGTGCGATGCTGAGGATGAAGACGCTGGAAGTGGGAAGTCACTAACAGTGCATAAAGTCCTGTTGAAACCTGAGAAAGAGGTGGAGGACACAGCGCAAAGATGCAGACTGTTCCGGACGACTTGCAAGACCCAGGGCTGGAAATGCAAGGTCGTAGTGGACAGTGGGAGCACCAATAATCTCGTTTCGACCGAGATGGTGGAGAAGCTGGAGCTGAAGATGCACAAACACCCGAGTCCATACAAGGTGACGTGGCTGCAGAAAGGACACCAGGTATGTGTTACAAAACAATGCTTGGTAAATTTTAAGATGGGTGATTATAAGGATGAGATTTTATGTGATGTCATTCCCATGGATGTCTGTCATGTTTTATTGGGAAGACCATGGCAGTATGATAGACATGTGGTTCATGATGGGAGAAAGAACACATACACCTTGGAGAAGGATGGGAAAACACATACATTGTTTCCGGGGAAGGATAAGGAGGTAAAACCAGAAGTTAGCAGCACGATACTTCTCATGAGTGGGAAGGAGCTTCTCGAAGAGCTGGAAAGGAATGAGGATCCATAATTCTTGGTTGTCAGAAAACCAAGGATTGTTCTGACAAGCACAAGAATGGATGACTTGCCGGACGAGATTCAGCAACTCCTTGGAGAGTTCGCTGATATCATCGTGGACAAACTACCTCGTTCGTTACCACCGATGAGGAGTGTGAGTCACCATATTGACCTCATACCCAGAGCAAGTTTGCCAAACAAGGCGGCGTACAGGTTGACACCTCAAGAGAACGAGGAGGTCAAAAGGCAGGTACAGGATCTACAGGATAAGGGACTAGTGAGAGAGAGTCTAAGTCCGTGTGCCGTTCCAACGGTACTGAGCCCAAAAAAGGATGGAGGTTGGAGGATGTGTACAGACTCCAGGGCGATCAATAAGATCACCATCAGGTATAGGTTTCCATTGTCGAGAATGGACGACTTGATGGATTGCCTGAGTGGGGCAAATTATTTCTCCAAGATAGATCTCAAGAGCGGATATCACCAGATCCGGGTGAGAGAGGGAGATGAGTGGAAGACAACATTCAAGACCAATGAGGGTTTGTATGAATGGCTGGTCATGCCGTTTGGCTTGACAAATGCACCCAGCACTTTTATGAGGCTGATGAATGAAGTCCTAGGGGAATTCATTGGCAAATTCGTGGTGGTGTATTTAGATGATATTTTTATCTTCAGCAAGACCAAGGCTGAACACTTAAGGAATTTGGCCATAGTGATGAGAAGACTGCAGCAGGAGAAGCTGTTGATCAATTTAAAAAAATGCTCGTTTATGCAGACGGAACTCATATATCTGGGGTTCATTATTTTGGCAAATGAATTGAAGATGGATCCTAATAAGGTGAATGTGATCAGGAATTGGCCATCACCGAGAAATGTTTTTGAGGTAAGGAGCTTCCATGGTTTGGCGAGTTTCTACCGAAAATTCATCCGAAATTTCAGCAGAATTAGTGCTGCGATGATGGATACGGTGAGGAAGCGGCATAAGGTTTTCCAGTGGACAGCCGAGGCTGAGAGGAGCTTCAATTTGTTGAAGTGGAAGATAACCGAGCCGCCAGTGTTAGTGTTGCCAGATTTTCAAAAGACCTTCCAGGTGAAGTGTGATGCCAGTGGGTATGCTGTTGGAGGGGTTTTGAGTCAGGATGACCGACCTGTTGCATACTACAGCGAGAAGCTGGATGATGCAAAGTTGAAGTACTCCACGTACGATAAAGAGTTCTATGCCATCATTCAGGCATTGAAGAAGTGGAGGCACTATCTCATACCCAAAGAATTCGTGCTGTACAATGATAATCATGCACTACAATTCGTAAGTCAGCAGGAGAAGCTAAACCAAAAGCATGCGAAGTGGGTGGAATATATGCAGAATTTCACCTTTGTCATAAAGCACATTTCAGGGACTGCAAATAAGGTGGCTGACGCCTTAAGTCGAAAATGTTTAGTGCTGCAGGAGTTCAGGGTCAAAACGCTGGGTTTTGAAAACCTGAAGGACATGTATACAGCTGATGCTGATTTTGGGGAAGCTTATGAGGCAGCTGAGAATCCAGTGCTCAAAGACAGGAGCCCGTGGATAGATTTCTTGATACAGGATGGATTTCTCTTCAAAGGCAATCAGTTGTGCATTCCAAATTGCTCTATGAGGGAGAATTTGGTAAAGGAAAAGCACAGTGGAGGCTTAGCAGGTCATTTCGGGCATGAAAAAACATTCGCCAAGCTGAGAGAATCGTATTATTGGCCAGGTATGCGAGCAGATGTCAAAAGGTTTGTTGACAGATGCAGAATTTTCCAACATGCGAAGGGACGAAAGAAGAACACAGGGTTCTATCAGCCGTTGCCCATACCTGAGAGGCCGTGGGAAGCCATCAGTATGGATTTTGTTCTGGGATTGCCAAGAACGCAGCGAGGGGTTGATTCCATCTTTGTTGTGGTGGACAGGTTTTCGAAGATGGCACATTTCATTCTGTGTCATAAGACCAGCGATGCCACGCACATCGCCAATTTATTTTTTAAGGAGATCGTGCGATTACATGGTTTGCCACAGAGCATAGTCTCGGATCGGGACACAAAGTTTATAGGCCACTTCTGGAGGACGTTATGGAAAAAGCTGGGGACTGACTTGGCGTTCAGCTCAGCATACCATCCGCAGAGAGATGGGCAGACCGAAGTAGTCAACAGAAGCTTGGGGGACTTGTTGAGCAGCCTGGTGACGGAGCATCACAGCAGCTGGGATCAAATCCTACCGCAGGCAGAATTCGCGTACAACGATTCAGTGAACCGAAGTACAGGTAAGAGCCCATTCCAGATTTTATATGGGACACAGCCGAGAGGAGTGTCTGAACTCAAGGAGCCAGAAGAGACTCAGACTAGCAACGCGAGAGCTGAGGAGTTCGCTGAGGCGATGAAAGAACTTCACACGCAGGTGAAACAGCGACTGCAGAAATCCAATCAAGAATACAAGCGCAGAGCCGACCAGAGGAAGAGGCAACTTYAGTTTGAAGTTGGAGATATGGTTCTGGCACACTTGAGGAAGGAAAGGTTCCCACGGGGGACTTATAACAAGCTCAAGATGAAGAAAATCGGGCCATGCCGAATTCTGAGAAAATTTGGCGAGAATGCATATGAGCTTGAGTTACCCGAAGGCATCGGGATAACTCCGATTTTCAATGTTTCGGACTTATACCCCTACAGGACGGAAGGAACAGACACTGGGACAGAGGAACCAGTGGTCCAGTGGCAGAAGCAGTTACGAGTTGCCCAGAAGCCTGAAATGGAGTGCATACTGGATCAGCGAGCAGGTAAGAAAACCAGGAGGAAGCAGTATTTGGAATACGTGGTGAAGTGGAAGAACCACCCAGTGGAGGATGCCAGCTGGGAGACGGAGGCAGTAATTTTGAAACATGGGCAGACTGTGCAGGACCTCATGAGCAGGAGCCCATGAAATCTTTTTGAGCCGAGGAGTATGATGCAGGAGCATCCGCAACTTTCGAAT
>JASDQU010100209.1:273698-310060 GCA_032191745.1 Picea mariana | reverse complement strand
GTGATTGCATATCAGGTTAGAAACCTGAGAGAATGAGTTTCAATCGTTTCTCTGCTTAGGCCAGGAGACGCCTGCATCGAGTGCAGTTGAGGAACTCCGCATATGAGTGCGTCGAGGAGGCCGAGCAGTTAGACCTTTGTTTCCCTTCCATTAGAGTTGGGTGGAGAATTTCGAAACGTGCAGGGGAGTGCAGGTCGGAATTGGGTTTCAGTAGCAAGTCTGAGAAGAGGAAGGTTGAAGCTGTTGCAGGCGCGAGCGCACAGGACCCAGAAGACTTCAACGCTTTTGGAAGTGGTTGAAGTTCAACGCAGGAGGTAAGTTCGAGACCTCTCTGAAGGGAGCGAGTAGATAAAATCTCAAGAGGGATAGTCCATTTATTTTCCGTTGCACAGGGCAAAGGTGGTGAAGCATAGATCTCTTCATAGAGGAAGAGAATCGGCGATTTGGATGTGTCGAGAAGGCTCGCGAAGTCCCGTAGATCGTTAGATCTGGGAGAAGGAGCGAGGTGGTTAACACCCAGGCGCAGGGAGGACCATTAGTCATTTCCTATCGGTGAATCGGAACTGGAGAGTGCAAGGGTCGCATGCACGTCAAAATCACGAACCGTGATTCCCCGATTTTATCGAAGCTGTTGATTATAACAGAGACAGGTGGCTCGAATCCCGTGTATCGGGGATTCGGAATTCGGGGTTTCCAACGGCCAGGGACTTGGTATCGTGGATCCGCGATCCACGAATTCCCGACGGTTGACGTGGCAGCGTGGGACCCGGAGTCATAGTGGAGTCTAGGTGGCGTGCTCGTGGGACGTCGGAGTTTCGGTACTCGGTGGTTTGATAGATCAAGGTTCACGCCGCGAGTAGGAGTTCCCCGAGGTTGACCTTTGACCGTCGGGGTTTCGGGGTTTGTTTTCCGAGGGACAACACTGTGCGGCTCGCGATATCGCGAGTTCCGATCTCCCGATACACGAAGGGGTGATTGCCGAGAAGACTGTGGGTAGAACTCCCGAGAGGAGTGGAAGAGCTTGGACTCTTCAGGGCCGAGAGAAAGAGAAGGTCCTGGTGGGAGTAACCGCACCAGTGAGGGCAGGTTGCGTCATAGTTCCAACTTGCTCCCCACTCATGGAGTCATGGTCAACTGATTTTTTAATATGGTTGTTCCATTTGTCCTCCTGCAATTAATATAAATATTCAGTTGTGATACAAGTGTCATAGTCAAATAGTTAGTTGAGTCCAAACAAATCTTTTTCCAACAGTCATAATAATTAAATACAATTATTAAATTCGAAATTCGCAATTGCCATAAATGGCAAAAAATTTCCAGATTCGAATTTGCCAAAAACATAAATAATTTCCAACACACAAAAATAAAAATATTTTATTTTTTGGGGGAATGTAATAGATGGGGTTCTAGTACCTCCCAAGAAGTCGAAGATTAAGTCCACAAAAAACTCTACTCACCCATAAAACAAGATTTAACTCATGACAGTTATACATAATAACTTTAATGGGAGACTCAAGTAACAATAAATGGGAATTTGTTTACAAGGGTTCTTTCACTATAACAGAGAGTCGGGACACTTTAACAACCAAAAGTATAGGAAATGAGTGCTTACTAGGGAGGGTAGATGGCGATAGAGGCCCTCCGGTTCTTGTTATCCCTTTTCGGAAGCCTGCATCTGAGAGACATTACACAGAGATTTTCGAGGGGACTCCACAATGAAAGAGAAAACACATTACACCCTTGACGAACCCTAACTACAAGCTATAAATGCTAAGAGTATGAAGGGAAGCTAGACCATGTGATAAGAATAGAGTTGGCGCATCTCAGTTGGATGAAAGACCAGATGAGAACATCGTAATTCGCATAATACATGAATGTCATTTAATGGTGATCTAGAGTCTTAACTTCGCCTGATAGAAGACCATATCTTCCACACCACAAAAGTTACGAAATCCTTTTCATTTCCTTTCACAATATGGTGAGTTGGAATATGCCATACCAACCGTTCAATATAGTTAAACCATCATTCATTGGAATTTTTCGATATAATTTTTATTTAAGATCAAGTCAAACAAGGGTAGGGGATATAGTCTCAACTCTATTACCTTATATATGATGTATGAACTTTTCTCTAAGGTCAATTAAATAGTCTTGCGTGCCAACATAGGAACTCTCGACTAAGGGAGAGAAAGGGACTATAAATCCTAAGCCTAGCATACTACCTATATTTATTTATACATATAAATGGGTGTGGTTTGAGTATAAAGGGAAGGATAGAACCTATGCTACTCAAAGTAAGTTAGACTGTTGTGGTAGTGTCTTCGTGTAGCATATAAATTATCTCATAGAGATTTAGGATAGGAACTAAGATGTCTTCATCTGATCCACAAATTTATTCAATGAAAATTGGAGATTAATGTCCCTTAGAAAAAAACATTTATGACAATTTTGAGGTTCATTACACTAACTAAACCTTCTCGAGCTCATGAACCACCATCTAAAGAGTATGGTATCTCACATTCTCAATGAAAGTTTGACTATGTTGAAACAATACAAAATATTCATTAAAATCTAAATGGTAATATTAGGAAAACCCAAAACAATTTAGAGATTCGATATATAATGTCAATACATTGTAGTCTTGAGCTATCTACCTCACAATCACATCCCTTACTGCTGATGTGATGAAATAATTGGCATATAAGAAACATTGACATATTTTCTTGGATAAGAGCTTGACATTTCTATATTTTCCTTTGTGATAGTAAGGTTGTTGTCATCATTTATGGTATGTTATGAAACTATCCTATTGATATTCTAACATACCTTTGTATATTTTATTTGGCATTTTGATAGTAAGGTTGTTTTCATCATTGATAGTATGTTATGAAACTATCCTATTGATATTCTAACATCCCTTTGTATAATTTATTTGGCTTTTGAGCTTGCCATTTTATCTTTATTGAATTGAAGAATAGTCATTACTGGAATGAATCCTCACTTTTATACTCTTCCCTTACTATCTTTGTCGAATTGAAAAATAGTCCTTATTTGAACAGATTATAATATTCGCTTATTATCTTTGTTGAATTGAAAAATAGTTTTTTCATAACATGTTTGTTATTTTTTCCTTAGTACACATCATGTTATGAAATTTGTAATTTGTTTGTGATATTGTTAAAAACTATTTCTTAAAATACATGATGGGTTGCATCACAATATTTCAAATGTTTTTTCATACCAATTGTGTAAAAAGAAGTGATTTTAACAATATGATTACTTATTTCTAAACTTTTAATCATTTGCATCGCTAAAATTTTCCTAATTATAACGTGAATCCTAGATTTTAATAAATATAGAAGTAATTGACATTTTCTTGCATTAGTTTTTTATTCAAAATATTATTTAATAATTCTGTATAATTGATAATGAATAGTTTGGTTAGATAGCTTACCTTCAGATAATTCTAGGTCATTTTTGCCATGGCAGTTGAATGTGTTTAGGAGTGTTGTGGTGAATTTCCAAGTTTATGTAAGGGTGTTGGACTCATAAATGCTCATGTATGAAAATTAAGTGCAAGAAATGCAATAAATGCTCATGTATTGTTTGAGTAATGTATAAGTTTTCAGGAAGAGATTGAACTAGAGGAACCTCCTCTTGGAAAATTTCTGAACCATTTCCCTCTCTAATTTCATCATCTTTGTAGTTATAGCCGATCAAAATAACCATCATTTACTCATCAAGTACTTGGAATGGCCTATAATAAAATCCTATATGATTTTCCTATCGTGATGGATTAGAAAGGATCATAAGATTTATTGATATATAAATTTGAATGGAATCTGTTCAAAACCTTCAATTCACCATACCTAGCCTTGTATTTTCTCTTCTTTTAATGTCTTTTTAACTAGGTTGCACTATCCTCAAAGGATTTCTTGATTGATTACAGATGCTCCCCATATTTCCCATTCAATTGGTTTGGAGTAGTATAGAATATGAAATTTGAGGTATATTCCATATCCTAAACCTTTTTTGTTCTTGTTGAATTTCAATTCTTCACACGGTCTTACAATTATTTTGGAAAAATCATGCTTCACATGTTTGATTCCATACATTCATGAATGTTTTATTTTATCAATTGATCCATAATTATCACATTTTGTTTCTATAACCTTTCAAATTGTTGGATATAATCATATAAAGAGTCATGTAACTGATTAATTTCTTGATTGACATTTTGCAAATGTTTTCCTCATTTACCCATTTTTAGATATTCAATTGTGTCATGCTCGCTTACTTTATGTCTTGCTTTCTTGAACTTGTCACCAACAACATTAGGGTGTTAGGTGCTACTGATCATGCACCAACTTTGATGTATCTCACTAGAAGACTATTGTGAAAAGACAATGACCTCCGTATTCGATTTTAAGTAGGTATTGATCTCAATTGATTTTTGAATTTAAAAACACCTTATTAACTTTGAAAGGGTTTGTAACTCCACCCTTTGTATAATTCAATGATTCATTTGAATGAATCATATTTGTCTTTTAATTTGTACAATTAAGTGACTTGATAAACTATTGACTCAAAGAGAATTGTTCTCAATGGATTTACGATTTAATTTCACTCCAATGTCTTAAAGTTCAATGGCACTAAATGACACAATCAATAATATGATGTTTTTGAAGATGTGTATTGAACCTTATACCATATTTCTTGTTGAACTTTCAGTTATTTTATGCTTTTTTACTTCATGTGTGTATGGTGTAAGAGCTAGGTGCAATTTTAATTTTTAAGTGTCCAAACTAGACACAAATTAACTTCATCAAGCATCCAAGAAATCATCACCACACATGAGTTGAGTTGATGATCCTCCACACCAAATCATCCCTTGGTGAAAATAAATTAGTAACATCAAGATCACACTCCCTTATATTAGTCCTAGTAGGTATCCAGGGAAAGTTAGACTTGAATTTCCCAATGGATTCTCAAGAAATATTATGAAAGTGCTATTATTAACTAGGGTGGAGGAGGAGTGATTGCATACTTGGATTGATGGTGGAGGAAAATATGATAAATGTGTAGAGTATTTCCCTACTCGTGGGCATAAGTGAAAGACATATCTACATAGAATAACAATCACTTGTCACTATTATTGTTGAGATGGACAATGGGGCGAGCTTCTACCAATATGATAGGTGTTTAGAGACATATTGGATATAAATACACTCAATGGTCCATCACTCACTTTTTCTAGACCAAAAACACATTATAACCAATGAACCAACACACTATACTCTCACCGAGGAACTATATGCTTGTTGGAATTTTATAAGACTCCTACCTTCCTACCAAGTCCTATGCATGCACACATAAGATATTGTTACCCAAATATATTTTCCCATCAAGTCCTATGCATGAGTGTATAATACATTGTTACTAAAATAACAAAACATAGGGAAATTATCCATTCAAAATATAGCATAGAAAATTAGAAACATGACATAATACATATCAAATTATAGTTAGATTGAATAGGTTGGGATTGAGTGAGCTAGAATATGCATGTTAAAAGGTCAGAGGAGATGCATGGAGTGCTATACAATTAGAAATTGGCTAAGAATGAGATAAAATGGGTCGGTTTGAGGTTAGATTTCCTTATTTTTTTTAAGATGAAATCACAATTTATGAGATCATATGCCACAAAGATTATATGGACACTACATTTTGATAAATTCTTATGGTTGTAATTGTTGTTCTTTTCCTCTCTTGGGATAGAGATTAATTTTAATAGTTCTCTCTCTCACACACACACATATATAGTACACATGATATATTACATCAATAAATTACTTCACCACATGATCATGACACAAGAATCTGGAAACCAAATGTCTTTATATTCATCCATAACAGTCACTTAAAGCCTTTGAACATTTTACAGTGGATGGAGAAATTTCCATGCCATCCTTCCCTGGTAGTGTAAAATGATCAACCCTTTGGATTGTGGCCTCTATGGTCTTTTATAATATTTACAAAACCATTTCAGATCCTCAAATGATAGATCTAAAAATTACCAGTGTTTATAAAATCTATCCTATTAAAAAATTATTTTAGATAGATCCTATTCATAAGTGATTGAATCCCTATCAACACTATAGTATTTGACATTTACATAGTCTTTTGGGTGATGACAACGCAACTCGAGATCCTTTTCTGGCACTTGGGCAAATCTTCAACCAAAAATTGGATAATTTTTTAGCCTTTTATCCTTTGTATTAGCCACTAAACCCTGAAAAAGAGGATGATATTTATCCATTTTAAAGTTATAATTCATTTGAAACCTTCATTGAACAATTTGTCAACAAAAATAGTCGGTCTAGGAAAAATACTAACATTGTACCTGTGTCTGTGCTTTCGGTAGATTACATGCCTGAAACAGAGTATAATAAGCTATCAAAAGTCTTGGGATTCAACACCTAACGATGCCTTTTCAAAACCCGGGTAAGCTGCTGAAATTGCAAGTCTTCGAAATCATTTCCAAAATTGCAAAAATGAAATTTCTTCGATCTGTCTACTCTTTAGGATGTTTATTGAGGTTCAAATCAATTACTTCTAGATATTCTAAATCACAATGTGCTCTTGGCTTAGGATATTTAAACATTAGTTTGATCCTTAAGAATCTAACCATTTTATGCAGCTTATGATTCTCCTTGAGCAATTTCTTATTCCTTTTCTTCTCCTTTACATGAATTTTATCTAACCTTTTAAAACAATCTCTTACCTCATCTGATGTTTTCTTTATAGTATGGTTTTGGTATTTAATAACCCTCTCAAGAAACTTTAGCTCCAATATCTCTTCTTTAAGCTTCTTAATATTTAATGATTTTCCAACCTTGCTTCCTGATGTTTCAGGTATTTCGATATCTAGAGATTCAACTTTAGTTTCCTCTCTCTCATCCATAGGTGTTTCAGAATCAGAATCTGAATATGGAAAATTCAAAATGTTCCTATCAGCAACATTGCTTTGGCCCTCAATTCCTTGATCAAGATCAACCTTCTTTTTTTCCTCCTTGAGCCTGGATGAATGAGTTATCTCTTTTGTCTGAACTGGTGACATAGCCCTTCTCTTTATCTTGCTACTCTTTGGTGTAGATGACTTTTTTGTAGGTGTCTTCTTACCCTTAGGTTGGATATCTTGCTCAAATTCTCCCCAAAATAGGAGATATTCCCATGCCTTCTCTCTTCTCTAGACTTCCTCCATCACTATAAGCTTGATGAGGCCATGATGAAAAAGTCTGTTGTGTACCTTATCAGGATTATCTTGAGCTTGGTGTGACATATTTCTCAAGCTTCTATGAAGGTAGTAGGGTAAATTTAGAGGATACTTGCCTGTAAAATGATTCATTAGTTCGAAGTGATAGATCATGAATCTACCATACTCACCTTCACAAGTGATGTACACTTGAATTGCCTTAAGCAAATGCTACCATTTCTCTTCTAGGTAAGACTTGGGAACATCTTTTTGCCAAATAATTCTTTGAAATTCAAGATTAAGGTAAGACCTGAACTCAATATCATTAGTGATAGTTGTTATAAACCATGTATCACCTTGCCCAGGAATATCTATTGTTGTTGTAACACTGGCCTAATCAATTTTCATTATCATTGGACCCAAGGTTACTTTTTCTCCCTCAAAGCTTCGACCAAAGGCTTCAACAACATCTTGGTGATACCCTTGCAATTTCTCACAATACCTGTAGAAACCTGCTTCTTTGAACATTTGGAAAATATCAGGATGATATTCCATATATAAGACATCATTCATCTCCTTCTTGAGCAAATTTCCTCCACTAGCCATTTGCAACAAACGTTAATTCCTGCAAACAAAAAAATTGGGTTCGAGTGGAAGATTAGCGCTGATGTACGGTGAAATGGAAGGCATATGGAGGAAAATGTGTGAGGTAAACTAGCAGTTTGAATGGAAATCTTTGAAATGAACACTTGGCAGACAAGAAACTTAGATCACAATGCTTATTTAAAACTGACTCGGAAAGTGATGATTTCACTCATGAGGAGATAATGGTAATGAATGCTGATCATGGCAGGGTTTTGAATGGACACCTTAGGGTTTCAAATCCTTCATCAAATAATGAATACAAACCAAAATAAATTATTGAGACTAAGCAAATCATATCTAGAGGTGATTTCAGAAGCATTTAAGATGATGATGGTGTATGTACTATCGACGCTTTGAGATTCCGATGGGAAAATATAACCATTAGCAGAATTTGCACTTTTGAAAACTAACTGAGAGTTGTGTCTTCCTTTTTAGCTGCCAAAACTGGGAACTTTCGACAGCTTACAACACATGATAATTTGACCCTTAGCTGCCAAAAGTTATTTCTTGGACACTTTTACACTCAAGAATTCAAACCATCTAGTAAGGCTGCAAATGAATCTTTGAAACCAATATCAAAATCACACTGTCTCAAAACCTTCGACTTCTAATATATTTCTTCTCCTTGTAAATCATGGGCAAGATGCCACATGATTTACAACAAAACATTTATGAAGGTAAAATCTTAGTCATTTGTATGATTCCTATGAAACATAGGGTCACAACAGTTTAAAAAATATACTGAATTTTGATTTGAGTATTTTAGGTAGAACTTAAGTGTTTGAGCTTACAAGTTAAGTTTGTGAAGGTATCTTTATTTCCCTAGATTTTAGATAGATTGATAAGACCTTGATTAGTTTTTATTATTGAACATGTTTGTTATAGTATTCTTTGCAAACATTATATGTATTGGGAATAGTAATTTCAGTAATTGCATTTTGTTGTTTCTAAATTAGGAATTATTCTTACACTTTATGATAGTGCACATTGTATAACTAAGAATTCACTAAAATTTTGTGATGTAATTCAGTGTAGAGAATGTGCATATTGCATCATGTACAAAAAAAATACTAGAACAACTAAGATTTCTCATTGATGAATTAAATTATATTCATAATATTACATGGTGAAATTATTTTGAGCTTGTATTCTACTCATAATTTTCACTATGCCATCGCATGGATTCTTCTTTTAGCTTATCACTTAATGTAAAAATCTGAATAAAAAATATTTAAGGTGAATACTGATAATACGAATGATAGCTTTGTTCTTTATTCAGTGTTTCTATTTTTGGATTTTTATTCATAAACCATAGTTTGTTTAAATGATGCAATATTTTACTTTGTCATAAAATGATACATACAAAAAAATTAATATAATTTCCCATGGACAATCTCACTTAAAAAAAACATATTGGACATTTCAACAATATTAAATTTAGTTTATGGACAATGTTTTCTATGCATATTTTTGATAAAAAAATTCAAGCACAAACTCACCGATTGTGATTCTTTCATCACAAACCCACCGATTGCAATTATCATATACTAATCACTTTCTTATTGTGTTAGATATTTTTTCTATTACACTGTTATAGGGACATAGCCACTACATGGATCTTGTTAATTTAGGATTCAATATATGACTTTTGGCTAAAAACCCATAGGGGACTTTTATGGATAATCATCTATCTCCAAAACTAATTCAAAAGATACTCATGAATAATCTCACTAGGATCTATGTACTAATATCTGCTAATGATATGATATTCTCATACATCTTAACAACATCTATTTATACTACAAAAATGGGTAAAAACCCTTTACATCAAAGACAAAAACCCTTTACATCGTGATGTCCTTATTTATGCCTTTGCATTTTGATGGGAATAGTCCATAAACCCTCCCATATCATTAAGGCATGCAAATATTCTATCCATGTAAAATTTCAATGCATACAAAAACAATTTGGAAAAATTTCAACGTTGGCCCCATTCACATGTCACTCTTGCCCGCCTCTAGTATTTTTATGGTGTCGATTAAGAAATCAATGAAAAAAAGGGATTTTTCATCACAACTATGACATACATACATTTTATATACATTAATGTAGAACCTGAAAGAAAAATGAAGAAAGACTGAAGAAAACTTAAAACTTGCATCAACCAGATTGTGTAGTTTGAAAGAAAATTAGAGTTTATGGTTTACATGATGAACTAATGATGGAAGAAAGTGGCTGTGTGAGTGAAATTTGAGTCCAAAAAACCTCCCATATCATTAAGTCATGAAAATAGTCTATCCATGTCAAATTTCATTTCATACATAAATTGTTTGAAAAAATTTCAAAGTTGGCCCCATTCACAGGTCATTGTCGCAGGTGTCTAGTCCTAGTATAATTTTTGTTCCTTGTTCCTTGTTCTGTGTTCCTTGTTCCTCATTTATTGTTCCTTGTTCCTTTTTCGTTGACCATGGTGTAGTCCCAAAGATCCATTATTTTTGTACAAAACACACCAATGGCATAAAATGTCCCACACGAAGACCAAATTAATATCCGCTACATAAGTCTTTTGTCTTTTTTCAAGGACTATGTAACGAATCTCAATTCTAAGAAGATTCAAATAGGACATAAGAACCTTAAGTTCTTTACTTAACCATGGGTGACATAAAACTCTTATTCAATAGTCAAATTGTTACATTTCATTATTAGGCATCATGTGTACCGAGGGTTTAAGCCACCACAAAGGAAACATAAAAAGAATATTTGTCTTATGAACAAGATATGGTACTATCCATTTTGAGATTTGGCATAGAGATTTTTTTTATATAATACACTACATTGAACCATAATATAATCCATACACTCCTTTCAAACAATGTAACACCATTCAAATTAGACACAATATTCTTGCGACGAATTAGCTATACTATCGATGAAATTTGTTTCGTAGATAGTATAGGTAATTCATCGCAAGATTATTTACATTCATCTCTCTTGAAACAATATCAAATGATGCTTGGATTCATTTCATATTTGGTTTATAAACTTGAAATTAAAATTTTATACTTTGCAAGCTAGATGGACCTTGAGTCAAATACAAATATGAAATTTGGAATCATTAACATATCTACTAGGACATATGAAAAATAGGGTTTATGGTTTCCATGATGATATGATGATCGAAGAAAGTGGGTGTGTGAGTGAAATTTGAGTCCAGAAACCCTCCCATATCATTAAGGCATGCAAATATTATATCCAAGTCAAATTTCAATACATACTGATACAGTTTGAAAAAATTTCAACGTTGGCCCCATTCACATGTCACTGTTGCCCGCCTCTAGTATTTTTATGGTGTTGATTAAACAATCAATGAAAAAGAGGGATTTTTCATCACAACTATGACATAGATACATTGTATATACATTAATGTATAACCTGAAATAAAAATTAAGAAATACCGACGAAAACTTAAAACTTGTGTCAACCAAATTGTGTACTTTGAAAGAAAATTAGGGTTTATGGTTTACATGATGAATTGATGATGGAAGAAAGTGGGTGTTTCATTCAAATTTGAGTCCATAAAACCTCCCATATCATTAAGGCATGTGAATAGTATATCCATGAAAACTTTCAATGGATACATAAACTGTTTGAAAACATTTCAATTTTGGCCCCATTAACAGGTCACTATTGTGTTGTCTAGTCCTCGTACAATTTTCGTTCCTTGTTCCTTGTTCTATGTTCCTCATTCCTTGTTCCTTGTTCCTCTTTCCTTTTTACTCATTCCTTGACCATGGTGTAGTCCCCAAGATCCAATATTTTTGTACAAAACATACAAATGGCATAAAATTTCCCACACAAAGACCAAATTAATATCCGCTACATAAGTCGTTTGTCTTTTTCCAAGGACTATGTAAAAAATATAAATTATAAGAAGATTAAAATAGGACCTAAGAACCTTAAGTTCTTTTGTTAAACATGGGTGACATAACACTATCATTCAATAGTCAAATTGTTACATTTCATTGTGAGGCATCATGTGTACTGAGGGCTGGAGGCACCACAAAGGAAACATACAAAGAATATTTATCTTATGAACAAGATATGGTACTATCCATTTTGAGGTTTGGCATAGAGATTTTTCTTATAGACTTCACTACATTGAAATATAATATAATCCCTAAACTCCTTGAAAACCATGTAACACCATTCAAATTAGACAAAATATTATTGTTGCGAATTAGCTATACTATCGACGAATGTTTTTCGTTGATAGTATAGTTAATTCATCGCAAGATTATTTAAATTTGTCTCTCTTGTGACGATATTAAATGATGCTTGGATTCATTTCATATTTGGTTTATCAACTTGAAATTAAAATTTCATACTTTGCAAGCTAGTTGGACCTTGAGTCAAATACAAATATGAAATTTGGAATCATTAACATATCTACTAGAACATATGAGAAATAGGGTTTATGGTTTCCATGATGATATGATGATCAAAGAAAGTGGGTGTGTGAGTGAAAATTTAGTCCAAAAACCCTCACATATCGTTAAGGCATACAAATAGTCTATCCAGGTCAAATTTCAATGCATACAGATAAAGTTTGAAAAAGTTTCAACGTTGGCCTCATTCACATGTTACTATTGCCCGCCTCTAGTATTTTTATGGTGTTGATTAAGAAATCAATGAAAAAGAGGGATTTTTCATCACAACTATGAGAAAAATACATTGTGTATACATTAATGCAGAACCTGAAAGAAAAATTAAGAAAGACTGATGAAAACTTAAAACTTGTGTCAACCAAATTGTGCATTTTGAAAGAAAATTAGGGTTTAAAAAAAAAATCTATAGAAATGACAAACAGGTTCATCGAAACTTCATTGATGCATGCAATACTGTGACAACAATATTGATGAAATATTATATGATCATGATGGTATAAAAATGAAAGAGATTCTCTTGGTTTGAAGAATAATTTATCCTCTAATGAACAAGGCCAACCACGTGAAGGTGGAAGCTCATATGGCCCCTGCCCTCCCCCTCACATCACTCTCAATTGATCCCCAAAACCCAATCTGTAAAATAGAAAATAATTGAAAGCAACATCCTATTAAGTTTCATGCATAGAAACTACACAAACAAAAATTAATGAAGGTACATGAAATTATGTGTTTCGAATTGATATTTTTAGTCTACCATGTACTTTAGTATATTGGAAAATATTTTTTAGGTTTCAAATAATAATTAAACAACATGTAACATAGGATATAAAAAGGTCACATAAAACTTAAAAACATGTAATTAACCCATGACATTATAAGTAAATTATTTTAAGAGAATAATTCATACAAATTAAAATATTATATAGTCACATACCTAATCCAACCTCAACATCTGTGTAATCATACTTATTCTGTATCTTGATCTTTTTCATCGAACTCGATATCTGTATCATCATTTGGTTCTGAAACAATGTTGAAAGGATTGATGATATCATCATCGTCATCAATGTCATTTTCGATCATATTTTCATCGACATCATCATAAATAATTGCAGTATTGTCTCCTACGCTTGGATCATGATCTTATTCATCTTCTTCATCTATCAACCCTCCATGATCTTATGGCTGTGTCTGATCTGTCAAATCATCTTCTTGATATTCAATATCATCTTCTTCATGTAAATGAGTATACTTATTTGGCCTTCCTCTTGGATCACATCTAACAACAAATGACCAATCCCTTTCACCTGGAACACTTGAGTAAAATAACTATTCACATTGGCTTGGAAAAACATAGCGATCATCTCCTCTTTCAAACACCATTGTTTAAATCATTAGAAATTTGTTGGCATGTTAAATAACAGTTCTTTCCTCATCGTGTTCATTCTTTCGTAACCTATACCATTTGACATTGAACATAACTAATTTGAAGGAATTAAAGTCACACTCAAGTATATCATTTAAATACCCATAGTATATATTTTAAAATTATGGGGGATGTTTGTTACTCCTAGAGGAAGCATTAGTGACCTAGAATACTACAGCTATCCCACTATCAGAATTTTTCCTGGTTTCATCCAATTGTTAGATGCAAAATTTATGACCATTCCACCACATATCCTTGTGGTGTTTCAACTCCAATATGTCAGATATGTAAAAGATACATTGTCAATTAATAAATTAACATAAATTTATATAACTTCGAAAGTATCTGAAAAATAAAGTACACATGTAGTCACATTAATATAATATAAAATAACTCAATAAAATGGGTGAATTTTCTTACCTGTCCATCTTTCAAACATATGCTAAATCAATTTCCCTCTACATAACATTGGCATCTCTGTTACGACGAGCTTCTCTAACAAATTCAGACAGTTGTTGCCATGATAACCTACCTTCATTATGTTGTTTACATCTTTCAATCCATACATTCATCCAGTCAAGATTATTTGCAATGTATAAATGCGGTGCATCCCACTCTTGAGAAACTAAATAAAAAAAACATAATTCACCAATATTAAATATTAGTTATAACGTCCAATATGCAGGTAATTATAAATATTTATAATTTATGAAATAAATTATATTAAGATATTAATGAGTATGATCATATAAAAAAAATGAAACTTTATATGTATTATATTAATATAATTTTTCACAATTATTAATATATTACCTCTCATTTTTTTCATTCTACCTTTCCCCAAAAAATGCTCCTGATATTCAATTTTTTTGATGTAGTTCACATCCCAAATGTGATCAACTACATGCATAGTTGGTGTTTCTAATTTAGGAAGATACTGACTAATATACACCATTGATTGATATACCATATATCCCTCCACTATAGAACCCTCAAGACATGCTCTTTACCTAACCAATCCCGTCAATGATTTCAAGTGCCTCTCCACCATCCACATTGACCTTGTGTGAACAGGTCCACAAATTTCAATCTCCTCAACTTGGTGTATGAGGTAGTGTTCTTGTGCATTGAAAAGTTTTGGAGGTATATACTTTTGAATTTCACACATTAGACAAGGAATTTATCTCTTCCAATACTTTATATCATCTTCATGGATTTATTTCAATGACAACTATCTACATGAGATCATGACACAAGAAAATAACATGTTTCAACATAACATAATATAATATATTACATTACAAGTAAAACACATGTCATTAAGTACAACAATCATTTGAAAGAACATTTTGCATACAAATCAAAACTACTTACCTCACGTGTTTTCCAAGATCATATATAATGTGTTTGGCATTGTGAAAGTCATTTGGGAGAGATAGCAGTAGAACATACTATAACAAAAAAGGAAATCGTTATTTGCTTTGACCAAAGTAGACAAGAAAAAAAAAAAATAATAAAATATGTGTAAGGCCAATATATATAAATATGTATACCAAAATTTTTACGTTAATGAAGGTATGCCAATCATGTGTTTTTACAACACAAAATTTACCTTTCTTCGTTAAGATATTATTTATGTTTGAAGAAAAACCCATGTGAAATTTAATTCTTTGAATGACCTCTTTTATATCATTAATTTGTTACTTTGTTAATAACCATGGAAGGTTATTTTGGTCTAGTACTCCATCTGATCTATTTGAATATCAAATCACATTTCGCATTTCATGATTGGCTTCCTGAATGTTAGTACAAAGTTTGACAATTTTTTCTTTGTCCCTCCTACCATCTATGATTCACCATAACGTTTCAGTCACATTCTTCCCGATATGCATTGTATCAAAAAAATGAGCTATTTTTAGCTCCTCATAGTAGGGAAACCTCATGAATTGAGCGGGATAACATTTCATTCCTCATGGAAGCCCATTATTAATACCATCATGGTGATTGCGGCCTTCATGAAGCATAAAAGAAATCACAAAAATAATTATCAAATACGATAAAATAAATTCAATGATTAAAATAAACATTCAAAACATTACATGATCTATGATACATTATGAAATTGAGTACCTTGACGATTTCTATTATATTCCAACCTCCATAGGTGAGGTGTCATTCTTCTTTGTTTTAAACGAGTCTCTTCTTTCCCATTGAAAAGATGTTTTTCAGTAGTAGGATACCTATGGTTTTTAGGATTAAGATGCCTATACTCATCAAATACCATCTTTCCTAAAATTTTCGAATGACAATACTTCATCTTAGGGCCACAAACTGGACATGAAAATTTACCCTTTGTTTGAAGACCTACAACAAATGGATTAATGTCAATTATACGATGAGATTATCTAAAAATTAAACATGCACCATGATAACATAAAAAAGTTATATAGTATTATAGAGAAATATTAGAATGCTACATACCACAAAAATGTGTTAGTCTAGGGGCATCATGAATTGTCCATAAAATTATTCCACGGAATTTAAATTTCTTCTCCCCGATTGGTTTACATATGTCATACATTGTGATGCCATCCCATAAATTTAGTAGCTCGTCAATAAGAAGCTCGATATATACAATCATATCTTTAACCTGGTACTTACCTAATTGTTTGAAATTACACATAGTTACTATAGGAATGATATCATGTAATATATATAATTAAATAAATAAACAAAAGATATTATGCAAAAATTGAAACAAATGAAAATGTTACATTAAAAAAATTAATGTAAAACAATACTTGGAACAATCGTTGTCAACATTATGTGCTCCCTCTTTATTGACATCCAAGGAGGAATGTTATTGTTGATAGAAAAAATAGGCCACATTGAGTAAATACACCTAATATGTTTGAATGGACCAACACTCTCAATTGCCAATAAAAGCCTAACATTACAAGGTTTATCTTTGAAATCTGCCCATTTTTCCCCAATTTCTTTAAATGCAGAACCATCAGCATGCATTCGAAGAACACCATATCTACTTCTGTTACGTCCATGGTAATCCATAAATTGTGCTATCCTTTCACACCTGAACAATCACTGCAAACGTTGAATTATGGGAATATGATGAACCTTTCAAGACACCCTTTTTGTTACTTGATCGGTTCGATATCTACTGATAAGACATTGTGAACATTTTGTTTCCGAAGCATGTTGTCCATAATATATAATATGGTCATTAGGACATGCATATATATTTTGATAATCCATTCCAATGTCTTTCATAATGGCATGCAAACCTCGATATGTGTGAGGTAAAATATTTGACGATGGTAACATAAATTCACTTAACAATCTACAACATAACAAATAACTAGTTGATGTAAGAATATTAATCATAAAAATTACATTCTTATTTTAGACATTAATTAACAGTAAAAAAAAATAGAAAAAAATCAACATTTATGCATAATATGAGATGAAACATATTACATACCTTAGGATTTGTGTCATACAAGTGTTTGACAAATTATTCATAAACTTTAAGTTCACTAGAAACAATGTAGCAGAGAGAATATTTTCTCTTGATCCTTCATAAAGTCATTTATTTGCCTTTTCTAATAGAGGTTCATCATAAATACCAACATTGTTCCCATCCTCATCTGGCTGCGAAAACAAATATTGGATCATTTGATTTGTCCCATCATCTTCTTCCATGGGATAATTAACTTGATTTTTCCCATCATCTTCTTCCATGAGATCCTCATTTTCTTGGTGATGATGTTCCTTAGCTTGTATAACATCATTTCTACTAATACTTGGTGCAATATTCTGTAGAAAGTTAGAGGGAAACTCTAACTTTATAATAGAAACAATCATGCAAAATTAGTGTATACTATAACAAACATTCAAACAATATATATACATATATATATAATTTTATATAAAATTGACAAAATAAAAAAAAGGATAAAGAATATATAGCTAATTACCATAATAAAAAAAGATAATAAATATATATCTAATTACCATGGGACAATATTCATTCAATCCACCATCAATGTGCCCATATTTCCGAGAATGTTTTGTAACTGTTGCTATTAAAATTCTTACGGGATGCATGAGGAAACATTTTTAGAAGGGGAAATAACATCTACCATCACCCTTTTTACCCGCTTTACTTTTTTCCCCACCTCTAACTATATTATGCGACATTCTTCCACACAAAAACACCCTTTGGGAACCATCATTGTTATAGTAAGATTTTCGAAACATCTTCAAATCGTCAAATATTTATAGGTCAATTTAGGTCACCGTCGTTGTAATTGCGACGAATGCGACCTAAATATTTCTTTTTTTTTGCCTTTTTTTTTGTTATATTTAGGTCACTTTGCCGAACACGAGAATGGTTATAACAATGTATTTGGCGCACTTGTGACAAACATTATAACAATCAAAAGTTAGCGTCACTCTTACAACTAAAACACAATGACACAGATGCACCCTCTACCTCGGCAGAGTCTCTACGTGACCTCCCAGTCTTAAGGATCCTTCGTTCATTTCATGAGCCAGAGTGGTTCTTTCGATTCCCATTGTAATCTTAGCAAAAATTGATCCACAGGTCCTTTGGGATCTCCCCCTGTGCGAACAACACTAGTCACGAGCTCCTATCTCCCCAAGCGACCACAACGCTATGACCAAGGGCCTAACCCAAAGTTGCTTGTCAGAATATCACAATCTCACGAGTTTGTGAGTCGTGACTCTCGCCTCTTCATCTCTAATCTCGCGATACCCGAGATCGTGAAATGGGTATGGCTCTTCCTCTGTCAGCTCCTTCCTTGTGTGACCACCGGCTAGGCTAAGTGCTAGCGCCTCTCGCCTCTCGCACCTTCGCGAGTTCAAAGGTCCAACCTTGGCACCTTTATTTCACAAACCCTCGAGAGGTGATGTTGACTTTTCCACTCTCGTTCTCACCACTCGTGAATTCGCGAGTCGAAGGGTCGAGCTCACGTACTCTTATCTTGTGAATCCTCGAGACGCGAGAGGTCAATGGGGTGCTGACTCTTTCCAATAAGTGACATGTGTCTGCCTATTCATTTCCCCAGGCCCACCTTGAGGTTTTTCCATGTGTCTCTTATGCCCAACTTCAACACTTCATGACTTCGCTTCCCGAATCACTTCCTCCTTTGTATCCCGACACCCGAAGTGCCAATATCCCGAACTCCTTGCCACCCCTTATCGCAACTTGTGACTTTGGGACTTTCGGAACAATAGTCTCGACCTCCTATCCGTCGATGTACCTAAATTTTGAAATTTCGACACGTCATCAATGCGGGTCCCGCAACGAAACTTCCCACCTTTTTGGAGTTCTCAGACTTCACGACTTTGCGAATCTGGATGCTAAGCCTTCATCTCTTCAACTCATGAAACCTCGAGTTGTTCAATGAAAGTATGACCTTCGTGTTGGTGAATATGCCATCTGTCCACTCTCAGATGGACGGTCTTGATCCTTTTCATGACTTTTCCACTAGCGAAGTTGAAGGACTTCCTCTTCTAATCCCCAAGGTCTAAATCCCTAATATGGGTGATCCCGCGACATGCATCCTCCCACAGACGAACGGCTCAGATCTATCTCACCTTCTCACATTTTCTAGTGTCGAGTGTCTAGACTCTCATCCTCTCAACCCTCGAACTCCCGATTGTCGATATCCTGATATCACCCCTTTTGACACTTCGCCCTCCGCTGCTATATGCGTGAGGTCTAACCCTCATGCAACTATCGATAGATCTAACGACTCAGAATATCTTCGGCTCTTGTGCTCCTCCACTGCTCCCTAGACGTGAAATCCTTCAACGGTCTAGATCTTTTTGGATCATCTGACGGCGACTACTGCTCCTCCCAAGCTTTGGCACTTTTCTTCCAACACATGGAAGAATTCCAAATGTTCAAAGACCTCAACCTTTGTTTCTTTTCTCTATGAGCTTCACCACTTTGAATCCTCACCTTCATGTATGAAACGCTACTCCCACTGAGCTTAGCTCTCGAATCCTTGAAGGATTTTGACTTGTGTTCTCTTGTAGAGTCTTCACACAAACAAAGGTGCTATCCCTTCTGAGCTTCTCTAAGACTCAGACCTCTAAGGAAAATAATTTCTTCTTCCTTTCTCCTACAGATGGAGAATTTGGATGCCCTTCTGGTTATCCCTTTACTCAAGCAACCTATTGCTGAGTGTTTCAGGGTGTTCAACAACCCTGCGAAGATCCCTCAGTGGACTCTTCCCCAATCACAGAACTAAACATAGTTCCCTTCTTCTCTGTGCCTATCTACACATTGTCTCAATGCCCTCCTGGCAGAGTATCAAGAATCCTCAGATGATTCTGACTTCTTAAGAACTTACAATAGAGTTCCTTTGTGCACTCCCTTGCACCTACTCAATGCTCACTTGGAAGAACTTTTCAGAACTCCTTAGAGATTTTATCTGCAACTGTGTTCTCCTCCACAACCTTGCCTCTAAGGTCTTCAGTAACCTCAAAGGTATTCCTTTGAATTGTTGATTCCAGTTTCTGTGCCATCCTAGCACGTATTTTTCTGAATCTACAAAGTTCAGAAGTGCATCTATGCGCTGGTATCCAGAGACCGCAGTACTCTATCATGCCCTCCTGGCATGAAACCACAAAAAACCTCTCTAGCCTAAAATAAAAACAATTCCCTGCAAATTTCTAGCATACATCTATAGCATAAATTGAACACACAAAGATATTCACATAACATAGATAATACGTAGGAAAAACTGCTCTGGTTTATATTAATCAAAATGTCTCTTCACAAAGGTGTTCTGAGCACGGACTGTAACAAGGTCTTGGCTCCTTTTCTTATGCTCTCTACTCGCAGACTCTCTACCATGAGATACAATTACAATAATGAAAGATATTTTACATGAGGGGGATCTTTAAGCTCTTCCCTCCAATATGCCTACCCTATTCAATTCCATTGAATGGGTTGTCTAGTCCAGAATTGGATCTAGATCTCAACCCTACAAACTATAAAGGCCTATCTACTCTATGCCTATGCAAAGAACAGCTTCACATCTCACCATTATAAACATTAAATTACATTCAAATTCAAAATGGAAGATGAGGGATATGCATCTCTTTAGGTTTGAATGCACGCGCTGACGTGGATGGCTGGTTGGTTGGATGACGTGGAGAGATGCTCCTGCATCACACAAGTTTGTCGAAATTGAGACAGTAGTCCACCATCTTGACAATCATCCCAAAACCAATGATAGTTTGTTTCCATCGATAGAGCGATGAATATGGGGTGGATTTAGATCAAAATTGAAAAATTGAACTTTTTCTCTTGAATTTTGCGACGAAAGAGTACTTTTGTCGCAAGTAGTCGTCAAATTTTTTCCAATATGTAGTAGTGGTTCCAGATTTTGCTGTGATGGTCAAGCCAATTCATAATCTTCTTAAGAAAGGTCATTCTTTTTCTTGGACAGATGATGTCCACAATGCTTTTGAAGGGATAAAGAAAGTAATCAGTTCCGCAACAGTTTTGGTGAAGACGAATTTTGAGAAGGTATTCACAATATATACTAATGCCACCGAAGAGGCAATTTATACTGTTCTTATGCAAAATGATGAGCAAGGAAATGAAAAACCAATGGATTACATGAGTCAAAGTTTGTTTGATGATGAATTTAAATACTCTTTTATTGAGAAACATGCTTTCTCTCTTGTTAAATATGTTGAAAAGTTTCACCACTTCATATTAGGTAAGCATATGTTGGTAAAGGTACCTTTACCTACTGTCAAGTTTTTTCTCTCACAGACTTATCTTTTAGGAAAGATTGCACATTGACTTGCCAATATCCAAGAGCATGAATTGAATATCGTGAATTATACCACTATTAAGGGATGTGACTTATCCCTTCACTTAGCTTAGCATGATGAGAATGGTGAAGAAATTGATGAAGAAGATAGTTCCCTTTCATCTCTCTTTGACATTGATGATCAGATCCTCCCTGTGTCTAAACATCCCTGGTACAAGAATTTGGTTTATTATTTACATAACCAAAGATGTCCAGATAACTTAGACACTCATCAAAGGAGAAGATTACATCTTGAATCTGCAAGGTAATTTATTATAGGAGACTTCTTATTTCGAAGATCTGTTGATGGTGTGTTGCTTCCCTATGTAAACAATGAAGATGCACATAAATTGTTGCAAGAAGCTCATGGTTCTTCAAGTTCTGTCATTCATGTAGGAGGTCATTTTTCTACAAAAACCACTTCTTTCAATATTATTAGAAAATGATACTATTAGCCTTCAATATTTTGTGACTCTTATTTTTTTTCGAGATCTTGTGGCAAGTGCCAAAAATTTGTTGGGAAAGAATGCCTTTCATCCATGCCATTATTGGGTAAGTGATTTTATTGGTTCTATTTATCCTCCTTCTTCGGTTGGACAAGTTTTTATTTTGACAACCATAGACTATTTTATAAAATGGGCTGAAGTTGCCCCACTTAAGAATTCCACAGATGATCGGGTAATTTCTTTCCTTGAAAATAACATTTTTTCCAGATTTGGTCTTGCATTGGAAATTATTATAGACAATGGTCCTGCTTTCATTTCTGCTAAGATGACTAAATTTTTATCTAAATTAGGGGTTAAAAATTTCACCTCGTAATATTATTGTCCATATGGAAATGGGTAGGTTGAGTCTACCAACAAAAACCTAGTAAGAATCGTCAAAAGGCTCATCGAAGACAAGTCTCGTCAGTGGCACACTCTCCTCAATTATGCCCACTAGGCAGATAGAAATACCACCAAGGTAAGCATTGGTTTCACTCCTTTCCATATTTTTTATGGTCAAGAATCCCTCCTTGCAACTGAGATGGAACTTTCTTCCTTAAGGTTAATGCTACAGATCGAAGAATTAAATTCTTCAGATGTTTCCAAAAGGATAAACATGCTACTAGATTTGGAAGAGCACAGAATGATTTCTTTGGATAACATTAAACGGAGACAACAAAATGTTAAGAAGTATTTCAGCAAAAGTGTCAAGACTGTCAAGTTTAAGGTCAATGAAATTTTTTTGCTATGGGATTCAGCTCACGCTGATAGGGGAAGACATTCAAAATTTCAGGAAATTATGGCTGGGTTCTTTCAAGATCGCTTTTGTCTTAGGTACCAATTCTTACATTCTAAAATATTTATAGGAGCGATTGTTTCCCTACAATACTAACAGTTCTGACTTGAAGCATTATGTGGAACCAACCTGAAAATCTCTAACACAGTTTGGATTTTCTATATTTTAGTAGTCTAGCTATGCTTTGAGTTTTCATTCTTTTTCTTTTCTTATTACAACAGTTGATTTATGTTTTATGTTTTAAGCATCTCCTACTACTTTTACATTTCTGTCACTTTATTTCTACTATTTTATTTTTCTGCAATTTATTTTGTTAGGATTTTTATTTTCCTTTCCATCTTTTTTTATTTTGGACAAGAATAAGATGTTGGATCAGTTCTGCCACAATGACACTCCTGCAAGATATTGTTATTCAATAACAATCAAGCTTACACAACTGTTATGATGTTTCCCCTCAATACATACTTGAATTTTTTATCTTCTTTCACTTCTGTCTTATAAAGAGATTGGTTATCTCCTACTTCTTCTTTCCATTTCTTCATCCATTTGAAAAATAAAAGAGCAGGTCCATTATTTTTTCTCCTTGGAGCAAGAGCCAATTTTGGTTGAATGATTATGCATACAGGGATAAACCCCCTCATACTTAACATTTTTTATGAGTTATTCTGAAATTCCCGATCCTTTTTCCGTTAAATCTGATCACATCTCCCTATTGCATAATTATTTTGGTTATATCTTCTAAATTTATTATTGTGGTCTGAGAAACCATGATTTATGAGTTCTAAATATTTTGAAAAAAAATTTCCCTGTGGAGTCATCGGTTTGTTGACGATTAAAATCGAAACGAGAATTTCGCCTGCAAAGTATTGTTAAAGCCTATTAACTAGAAGCTAATAATATATATATACTAGTAGGTGAGACCCCCTTGTAGGTTGGAGGATCAGATCTGGGTCTTATTTGATGTTTTACTATTGTTCAACACTTCTTACAGGATTAAGAATGATTGATTATCGATGTAGGTCCTATTGACGATAGATGGATGAGGGATAATACATATTTGTTCTCTTTTTTTAGACTCGAATTCCATGATGGCTTATGATATATGTTGTTTTCATTTATATATGTTCTTGGATTCGTTACTTTGACACCTGGAAAAAACACATGTTAGTAACGAAAAATAAAGAGCAATTGAAAATAAATAAAACAATATAAAAAAAAAATGCAAAATGAAGGAAATGGTTTATACTAACATTTTACACTATATGCATTAAAACGATCATTCTAGATCCTAGATAACAAATAATAGCTATGTGATTTATTGATTTCTATGGAAATATAGTTGTTATACATTACTGTATAGCTAGAAATGGTAATATGTGGATGGTGCTCTTGGCAATTAAGGGAATTTGATTTCCATGCATGGTTCAATTGGGTGAATTAATGGATTAGTGGCTGGCACATACGAAGGAATTGAATGAGTTGAGCATTGAGGTGATGTGCATCTACTGCATGTCACTCCTAATCCTTCCACTGGCTGCCACCCTAGTTGGGCTATTGTTTCAACTGAGTTTGTTGTGGTTAGGTTTCAACTTTCAAGCAGGGGAAGAACCACTCAGCCAATTCACATTTTTAAGGTGCCCTTGGTTACAGGTATGCATTTTTGGCCATCCATGAATTTACTCTGGTTATGAAATACATAGTGGCTCTGTATGTATGGGTTCATGCTTTCTTTAAAGTTTGGATACTGTGTATTTTGGTGATATTTTTATGGATGATTGGTGTGGGTTTTCATCACAGTAATGTGTGAAGTTACAATGTATTGGTTTGTTCTGAGTGTTAGCAGCCATAAAGGCTCTTTTCCATCCATGTTGGTTTGGTGGAGGGTTTCGTTTGGTCTAGACTGGACAATTGTTTCCATGCATTCATATTACCATACCTGGTCATTTGCAGTTATGGGGTTTACTAGGTTTTTGGAATACCTTATTTCATTGTGCTTCACTTGGGTATGAATTCGTTCATGTTTCTGATGTCACGCAGGGGTTTGTGATGATTGTTTTCCAAGGGGATTTCTTAATGTGACTGTTATTTCTCGGCCCTATCCTGTCTCAACATTCTTGGGTTGATTGGGAAGGACACGAGGGTTATACCCTACGTTTTCTAGGTTTCATTACAAAATCAAAATGGAGCCTTTCCCCTCTGTTCATAGTCTCTTCTATCATGTGTATTTTTACCTTGTCTGCGAAGACATTTGTGGTATAGCATGTGCATGCACCATGAGTCTCGGAGGTTTTCACCTGATGTTGGGAGTCGATTCCATGTCTCCCTATGTTGGTCCATAGAGCCAATCCTTGATTACTCAAAGCTCAATTTTGATAAAGGAAACCATTTATGTCATGTTGGATACATGGTCGATGGTTATGAGTTGGTGATGCATTGTCGATAATGTTCTATTTTCAACTCATTTCTATTGATTATCCTGAAAGTAGATTTTGGTTATAGTCACTACAATTGGTTATTATGACAGTCAAATTGATAAGCCCAACATTGAAATTGGTTGGTTGAAGAATGGGGTTGATACACAATCACTTTATTTTTCATTAGGATTATTGAAATGTTTACCTAGAATTAGTTTACAATTGATTAATGCAAGTGATTCCCTACGCATGATGCATGGTATGTGTGGTGTTCCTACAACATGAGTTAATGATTATTGTGACTGTGTGTTCTTAATTTCTAAATGGATAAGTGAGATGAACAGAGATCCCCTACATGTTGTTGTGGAATGCATATTGTCTTTTTTGATGAAAATGTGTTAAATATTTGATTACAAATACGGAGCAAGTTAATGCAAAAAGTTTTTTGGACTATACACAGTAGTGGTTTTTTTTGGGTTACAATGGCCATTTGGTTGGTGTATTTCCTTTTACTAAATTCTTTTATGGATTACTTAATTAATTTTATGAACAATACCCACTCTCTTTCCCCACCATTATTTCACTTTTCACTAATTAAAACCCTATCACCTTCCCACATTCATTTTTCACTTCGTGTTATAAAATTGATTACAGTCAAGGAGAATTTTGTGTTGAAGCAGTTGGAAGTTACATTTTCTTGGTTGGATCACAGTGATGTTTTATTTGGTCTGCATTACAGTTGATTATTTGTTGTCTGTGAGAAGTAACTGTGTTCTTTTCCCCTTCATTTTATCATTTTTCGCTAAATACAAGCCCCTAGCATTTTCCAGGACCTTTTGTTCACCCCTACTCATTGACAACAATTAAACAATTTGTATGGATTGGATTGCATGAATCTGATATGTTGTTGAGCCAAAATCTATTTCATATTTTTAAAGATTTGTCATGTATGGATGTTAAAGGAACTATTTTCTAATCAATATGCATAGAGGAATGAGCTATTCAAATAAAACGTTGAAAACTGAGGCCTACTATGCCTTTGTCAAAGAGAAAGTTGTTATTACCTCTTCCATATCTTCAAATAATTCTGAAAAATATGTGTCCTCCCACATGCATTGGAAGGACGATTGTTCTCAGGTGATCAGCAAGATTAGTCCTAAAGGCTCAGCACAACAAAAGGCAAATTCAGGAAAATCTAAGGGTGACAACAACAATCAAGGAAATATTACATCTCAAAGTGGTAAATCCAACTTTTGAGTTTTTATTTTATCTATTGTTGATGACATTTGACTTCAGAAGTCTTTGGGCAACATGTTTTATTTTTGGATATATGAGTAATTCATTTTTGAGAACAATGTCAAATATAAATGAGATAAATTCTCAAATGTGCATGTGATGATGGGAGTCACAAGGAGAGATGTTCTTGTTTAATTGACTAGTTATGTTATAATTGTTAAGAGCTAGATGGGAGTCACAAGAGGTCCCACCTACTAGTTATTGTTTATTTAAAACACTTATTATGATTATTTGTTTTCCCCCTAACTAAGAAGTTGGTTGAGTCTTTAGTTAACTTAACTAATGAAGTAGTTCAACTACCTCAACCAATTATGATTTTCTTAAAGGAAAAAGGAAAGGGAGGAATAAAAGGAGGATAGAAGGAGAATCATACTAAGGCTTTCTCTTTGAGTTTATGTTGATATAGTTCAATTTTCATTCATTCCATAATTTATCACAAGCCTAATTATTTTTTATGATACTAGGGTATTATTGTAGGCAACAAGGTTCATGGTTGAATTACATCATTGAAACACTTGTTTCTCAGAGGTGTTGATCTATCTTTGATAGTCTGTGTAGACTTGTCTATTTGTGAATTAATTTTCATGACTGACAAAGGCTATTGTGTAGATTCGACTGGGGAGCAATCTATGGCAAGATGATACAACTTTTAGAGTTCATTTTTTGATTTTTTGTCATAGATCCTTTTGTATGTTCCATCAGGGATGTCTAAGTTTATAAGGAAAATATCAAGTATGATGAACCCAAGACCTTGAATGAAGCTATCAAAAAGGATAAATACCTGTATGAGCAAGGCCAGGGAAGAGAATCCCTGTAGAAATTTTGGAAGGACAAGAAGAATGCGAATTATGATCACATGAGGAAAGGATTCAAACTTCCCTTCAATAGGAATGAGCCTAATAGAAATAACCAAGATCAGTATGCTAAGGGGGATTCCATGAAGGAAGATTCATTGGGAAAAAGGGGAAGACCACCAATCAAATGTTGGGGATGCAAGGAAGATCACATGTACAAGGAATTCCCACAAAGAAATGACATAATGAATATTGTGAACAACATCTAAGAGGCTACAACAGTCAAAGATATGGGAAGAATCTATGCAACTTAAAATGATCGACAAGCATAGTACCAGTCCAATATGATCGATGTGGAAGACAAGATCATAAATCATCCTGCTGCTATTTTGATTAATTCAGGAGCAAGTCATTGTTACATTGATCATAAGATAGTGGATAGATTACATTTGGAGAAAAGTGAACTTGGAAAATCAAGTTTGGTTTAGTTAGCCACTGGAACCAAAAGAAGAATCCATGATATGGTAAGAAGTTGTTCCATAAGTCTTAATGGGGTGAATACTAGTATTGATTTAAATATCATACCATTGGGGTCTTATGGTGTTCTGATTGAGATGGATTGGTTGGAAAAGCATCATCTTGTCCTAGATTGTCATAACAAGACATTTACATGTCTTGATGGAAATGGAAAATAGATCACTATGAAAGGAGTTCCAAGATCCATCTCTATAAGGGAGATTTCAGCTCTACAACTGAAAATATGTTTTAGAAAAGTATGTCAATTGTATGCAACTCATGTGGTGCATCTAGTTGATACAAAGGGGCCAGGCCTTGAATATTTCTCGATGTTACAGGAATTTGAAGATGTATTCCAAGAAATACCCAGATTCCCACCAAGGAGGGAGATATATTTCTCAATTGATTTAGTGTTAGGAGATTCCCCAGTGTCAAAAACACCTTACATAATAAGCACACCAAAGTTGAAAGAATTACAATTGCAGTTGGAAAATTGTTGAAGAAATGGTACATACGTCCAACTATTTCACCTTGGGCAACACCAATACTATTTGTCAAAAAGAAGGATGGAACCTTGAGGCTGTGTATTGACTTCTGACAATGGAATAAGTACACTATAAATAACAATTATCCGCTACCCCAAATTGATGACCTCTTTGATCAGCTAAGAGGAGCAAAGATATTTTCAAAGATTGACCTGAGGGCAGGATACCATCAGGTAAGAATCAAGGAATAAGAAAATCATAAGACAACCTTTAGGACCAAGTATGGGCATTATGAATTTGTAGTGGTGTCATTTGGACTGACCAATGGACTAGCTGTCTTCATGTGCTTAATGAATGGCATATTCAAAAATTATTTGGACAAGTTTGCCATAGTATTCCTGGATGACATACTTATCTATTACAAGTCAGAAGAGGAGCATGAACATCACCTGAGATTGGTATTGCAAGTACTAAGAGAAAATCAATTGTATGCCAAGTTGAGTAAGTGTTCTTTTTATCAAAAGAAGATCCATTACTTGGATCACATTATTTTAGAGAAGGGAATAGTAGTAGATCTAGAGAAGATCGAATCCATTAGAGGATGGGCAACACCTAGAAATGTGTCAGACGTCAAATATTTTATGGGATTAGCTGACTAATACCAAAGGTTCATAGTTGGGTTCTATAATATTTCTCATCCCATCACTTCTTTGCAAAAGAAGGGAACTAAATTTGAATGGACACTGAAGTGTGGAAATAATTTTAATCTATTGAAGGAATTACTTACTAGTGTGCATGTGTTAAAGATTGCTGACCCAAATGAAAGTTTCATGGTATGTACAGATGCTTGTAGGGAAGGACTTGGGGGAGTCCACATGAAAAATGGACATGTCATTTGATATGATTCCAGAATGTTGGGTATGTTTTATATTCTTTCCATGTGTGTGTGTGGGCACGTCAGATTCGACAACTGTGTTTGACGATTCCTCTAGTAGTGTTCTTTGTGTCGTGTGCGTAGGGTGCTTCCTAGGGGGGTCCCATGGGATGCAAGGTATTCCCCACCCTAGTTACACACAGTGTTTGACACCAGGTGGTAGCCCAGGGCAGTGCCCCAAAATTTTTCTTTTGGGTGTTTTTTTCTATTTTTAGCCAATTTTTCTATTTTTTAGCAGTTTTCTAAATTAATCCTGGATTAAGGGATTAGGGTTTTGGTATTTATGAAATACCTGAAAAAATTCTATATATTGTATGGTGAATGGTGAAATTCGATATAATGAATATAAGAAAGGTTTTCCTCAGTTAAGGGTTTCTGATATAAATATATGTGTACTATGAGCCATTGATTAAATTGTGTTTTTCTTAAGAATCTATATGCATTGCCTTACTTAATAGATTTAAAACTTACACAGAAAGCTTAAGGAACATGAGAGGAACTATGTCATGCACAACTTGGAACTTGCTTCCATTGTTCATTCCTTGAGGATGTGGAGGCATTATCTCATGGGGAAGAAATTTGAATTAAGGACAGATCACATTGGTCTAAAGTATCTTTTTAAACAACCTTCCTTGAATGCCAAGAAAACAAGATGGCTGGAATTTTTAACTGAATATAACTTCGATATCAAGCATATAAAGGGAAAGGATAATAAATTTGCCAATGAACTTAGTAGAAGAGTCCATCCCATGCATGCTACTACTGTCATTATGCATTAGTCTGACTTGAAGAGAAGAATTTTAGATGGTCTTGTTACACATCGACATTACCTACATGTAAAGGAAAACTTACAACAAGGAAATGTAGAACATAAAATAGAGGAGTACAAGGTAAAGGGAGATGAATTGCTCTTGCATAAGAATAGATTATATGTTCCTAGTTCTGGAAAACTGAGGAATTTGGTACTGAAGGAAACGCATGATGTTCCTTATATAGGACATCCTCGTTACCAGAAAACAATTACAACAATAAGAAGCCATTTCTTTTGGTCAGGAATAAAGAAGGATGTTGTTGATTACATCGCTTGATGTATGGAATGTTAGAAGGTGAAGGATAAGCATAGGCACCCAACGGGTTTGCTGCAACCATTTCCAATTCGAGAGAATAAATGGGAAGTGGTCACCATGGATTTCATCACAAGATTACACAGAACAAATAAGAAGCATGATTCAATCATGGTGGTGGTTGACAAATTAACAAAGGCTGCTCATTTTTTGCCTATGAAGACAACACATACAACAACTAATATTGCAGAAATTTTCATGAAGGAAATTTCTAAGTTGCATGGGATACCTAGGACAATTGTCTTAGACAGAGATATGAAGTTTACCTCCAATTTATGGATGGTTTAAGGTATTTGGCACAAATATAAACTTTATCACATCATATCATCCCCAGATAGATGGGAAAATAGAGAGAGTCAATCAAATAATTGAAGACATGCTGAGAATGTATGTGATGGATAAGCCATCTAAGTGGGAAGATTACTTACACTTGGTTGAGTTTTCATATAACAATGGGTATGACACTTCATTGAGAATGAGCCCATTTGAAGCCTTGTATGGTAGGAAATGAAATACTCCAATGAGCTGGGACAACCCAACAGACAAAGTGGTACTTGGGTGGGAGTTGCTCAAGGACATGGAAGACCAGGTGTCTAAGATCAAGAAGAACTTAGAGGAAACTCAGGATAGACAAAAAGTTTATACAGACAAGAACATGATAGCTATATAATTTAAAGTAAGGGAGCTCGTACTTTTGAAAGTGCCTAAGAAAAACTCTTTGAAATTGGTTAGTTGTACAAAGTTGGCAGCCACATTCTATGGTCCATTTGAAATATTGGACATAATAGGGCCAATTGTAGACATGCCTACATTGCTTGCTTCCATGAATGTGCATAATGTATTTCATGTATCTTTACTAAAGAAATATGTGCATCATCCTAACCATGTTATTGATTGGCATATGATTCAGGTAGATATGGAGGGAGACTTTCAGGTTCACCTAGTGTCGGTATTGGACAAAAAAGTCAAAATTATCTGGAATCGAGTTATAGAACTGGTAAAAGTTCAATGGACCTACTATGCTATTGAAGATGCTACCTAGGAGCATGAAGATGCCATGCGGGCAGAGTACCCACATCGTTTTGAGTAAATTTGAGATTTTGATCTCTATTTTGTATATGCACTGAAGACAGTGCCAAAATAAGGAGCATGGGATGTAACACCCCAGGTTTCGAACCCCATTTTAAATAATGTATTTTTACAATGCTAAGAGGCATGAGTGCCCAAACAATTATTAAAGCGCTAGTATGCCCCATAAATGTAATTTTTTTATCATTACTAATAATAAACACATCGTTGGGTGCTAGATGGACAAGGACTAGAGTTAGAGGGAGCTTTAGGGACTAAGTGTTTATTTCTTTTTTTTTTAATTACCCTTTTTGTCTAAGGGAGGGGATCGATAATGTGAGACTCTTGGGAAAGGTCGGGAGTTTCTTATTTACCTATGAGGTTATTTAAACTTCCCTCTAGTCTGATGGGGAGTTTTGACCAGTGACCTGTTCATTGATTTCTTGTTCACTCATTCATTTTCCATTCATGCACTCCCATGCACACACTCCCATGCACCCCCTGAACCATTCATCGACTCACCCTCACCTACGTCTTGGCTTGGCAAAGGAAACAGAGTTGTTGAAGAAGTAGCCATAGGAATGTTTGTTGTAGTGGTCACTGGTGTGATCCAGCCGGACCTAGGGCCCGCATGTCTCAAACGCATTGGCATGTGCCCTGGTTTTCTCACAACTGCGAGTCTTGAGAGTCCCAACAATGGGATTCCGTACCAGCTGTGTTGGAGGCCCTGAAAATAAAGTAGAAGGATTTCCTTAGGGACTATGTAGAAAGGAAAGGTGGAGGTCTGGTCTCTTGGGGAAGTACAGGCTAGGTAGAAGAGAGATGGGTACTTGGATTGTTGTGGGTGTCGGGAAACCTATGAGAGCTTGAGAGTTGACTGGTTTGGGAACCCAATTACTCTCTGGAACCATCCTTGAGGAACATAGACCTGTCTCGGGGGTGACACTACATGCTTGTTGGATATTGCTATGCATGTCGTTAAATCTGTTATCTTATGCATCCTTAATATATAAATAAGGTATCAACATGAAAAAGAAGTCTGAGGGTGGGCTTGCATGTAGCATACCCCAGCTTGTGGCTGGCCAGGTATGTTACAATCCAATTGGTTCATCAAACCATATATAAAAAATAAGAAAATATCCAAGTGAAGTATAAGGCTAGGTATGCCAAGCATCAGGTTGATAATTACTTACAAGTTGGTGATCAATTTTGGCTATAAATTAGCACAAAATGCCTTAAAGGTGAAGATACAAAGCTCAAGATAATACGATATGGTACATTAAAAATTTTGGAAAAAGATGGTGACAATGCTTTTTGGTTCAAGTTACCTCCATATATGTAGATATATTCCATGGTTAATGTTGAAAATTTGAAACTATATGAGCTTCCTATGATCATGGATCAAGGTGAGAATGTTCAAGTTCCTTACGATCATGATTTTTCTTCTAAATATATTGATGAGTTGTAGGAGATGTTATTCTTGACAAGAGGGTGATGAATTCATGGAGATATGATGTGAAGTATATTCATGTGGGTCTAAAAGGAATGCATAAAAGTAAATCGCGATGGATGGAAACTAGAAAAGTGAGGGAGTTGTACCCTCACTTATTTCTGAATGAAACCAGATTTTTGGTGGTCCAAAATATTCTTAGTGGGGAGGATTGATATAGGAGTATACCCAAAACCAATACGATAAAATATTGCAAAGGATTCACATCCAAGTTTTGAAATCTATGTTAAACCTTTCAATGCAAGATGTGGTGCCATTCCCTGATTTCTTGGAGCATTGGTGATCAAGTTGAGAAAAATAAAGAAGCTATGGATCCTAATTTATGCATATTGTTTGATTTGGTATTGATAGCACATGACTCCATCAAGAAAGAGAAAATGGAAGAATATTTTATTGGAAGGAGGGTTTGGTTTTTATGACATAATTAACATACTGTGATTGAAGCATTCCCATGTTGAGTTCCTGTATGTATGAAAATTTGCACAATTGTTGATATATGAAGATCCACCAATATCCAATCCCTTCATGTTAATGAAGATACAGGTTGCATTATTCATGCATAAAGAAAAGGAATAGATTTTGTGTTCAAATGCCACACCCATCATGGGAAGGGACCTACACGGTTCAAAATATTTGACTATGGTGAGAACAATGGCTACATCATAGACGTCATACATAACCCTAACCATGATACTCCCCTCTGCAAGGTAACCTTCATAAACACATTCTATTACAAGCATTTAAATACTCGATTGGGTGCATAAGAAGGGGTATGTGTTTATAGTAGAAGAAGTAGAAGGATGCAAAAAAGGGTTGGTAAATGTTCTCAACATAAATGCATTCATATTGGATGCAATAGTGTAAATATCTTACTCTGGCCATCTTTGTTTGCAATCTTTACAACTGATGACTTTCTCCTAATGACACAATTTAGCTATGGGATTGATATTTTTGGTCCTTAGTGCCAAGATCTTCATCTTGGAAGTGTTTCAAGATTTGGATGCTTGCTTTCTTGGTGAGTGGCATATGAAATGCAGAGAATATGCTTCTAACACTAGACAAGAAAATCCCTCAACTCATATTTGGAGGATAAGTCCCTTTATTGGGAGAATATATTGAAGGGCATTATTTGCTATAAAGAGGAGTAATGATGTATTTTGCATCCTTTTGAATGGATTTATTTTTCATTTAAATTGGAACTGGAGACTTAGTTCATATGGGTGAACTCCGTTATTAATTTGTCGAGTATTTCTTGTGTTATTTCTATTCTTGTTTTAAATTTTTAGTTTTTAAATCCCAATTAAACCAATTTTTAATGAAAATTATGAAAAAATTGAAAATCTTTGTATAAGAATTTGAATTAGTACAATGAATCATTTAGCACTAGTTTCAGATCACTCTTAGTCGCACAAGGCCCTATGTCCCTAAAATATAATAGAAAAAAAATATCATCGATAATGGGCCTACTCATTGTTACCATATCTTTTGACACCTTCATGACCTAGATTCCTAATTGGACACCATGCTCCCATCTTGCTAAGTTTTCTCACTATGAAGACCTTCTAACCTACCTCCTTGGAAATGCATGTGCTCTTCATACTCACAAAGGAGCGTGCACCTCAAAAAGTGGATAAAAAATTATAAAATTCACAAAAAAAGACACACTTATGAGTGGTTTTATAGGGAAACTGCTTATATCACTCTCTAAAACCCTTTCCAATCTACCTCAAACAACTTAAATTAGTATAAAACAAGGCCTAAATTGAAGGAAAGACTAAGCACTAATGCAATAGTAGAGATATCATTTTTATTTGTTGCCAATCATAGGTGGATGATTCCCTTGCTTTTTTATGACCTTCATCCCTTAAGAATTCCTTTCTTGGTGGATGATTCCCTTGCATTTTTATGACTTTCATCCCTTAATAATTCCTTTCTTTCTGAGTGTTTCTCTTTTTCATGCATTTGAGGCCTAAACCCCCTCAATTTTCCTCATCCTATTGGATGGAGAATAGTTGAAGTCTTGACACAATCTTAAGTGGCCTAGGGATGAAGAAATCTTGATGATAGTTACAGAAGGTGCCGACAGAAAATTAGGTAAAACTTTGTATATTGTTGTTTACTTTAATTGAAAAGGAATATCTCTCTTATTTCCCTACCCCAATTTTAGTGTTTGTTTTCATTAATTGATCTCCTTTTGTATTTGGTTGTGGAACTCACTCTCCCAATTTGTTAGTTCGGATTAGCTATTTCAATTTATTTTTCATTCTTCTCCATTTATTTCAACAAGGTACTTATCTTCTTGTGCCCATGTTTGTAAATTTGTATTGGAGCAAGGCGAGTGGATCAAGATCAATGCTTGATATTTCATCTCCAAACAACCATTAGGACGAGGTAAGTGCTCCTTGTAACCAAAATTTAGTTATGAAAGTTAGTTCTAGACTGATATTTGAGAAACAAGTGCGTTATTCTTTGAATTTTATATGTTATAGTCCACTTTGAGTATAGGACAACTTTTTCCCACAACATTTAGTCTCAGAACACCTAATTTCATACATTTCATCCTTTTACACCATATTTTAATAGGTTGTGCATGTACCTTGAATAATTCCTCCTAGTGAACATATTGTTGTGTTTATAAAATTCCATTACAACTAATGTGTCATGAGAGGAAAGCGATATGTTGTAAGAAAACGAGTACAAAGGTAAAACAATTCTTTATAAATCTTGTTTTTACTTTAAACTAAATCTCTTAAAGAAAATATGAGTTTTATGTGTTTGAAATTGAAGAAACAATCAATTTTTCACTTTTCAATGTAATGTTTAAAGAAATAATTTTAATCAAAAATGGTTTTAGAAACATAACATTTAAATGACTCATTTTATAAAAAATTCCTTTTAGAAACATAGCATTTAAATGACTCATTTTATTGAAAAAAATGTATTTTTGACAAAGATTCCTTGTCCATGTCCAATAAATGAAAATAAACCTGTAAATCCATAACTTCTAATTAGAATTTTAATTGTTTGAAGTTGAAACATTCTTTTACTTTTCAATGCAATGTTTAACGAAATCACTTTATTCAAAAATCCTTTTAGAAACATAATCTTTAAAGGAATCATTTTGTTCAAAAACTCTTCTTTTTAACCATTTTCTGTTAATTTTAATTCAAAATCCCACCCAGTTTCAGTCTCGCTGATTTTTCAGTCAAATTTAAATGCTAAATTCAGTTTCAGCACTGTTTCATCATATGCTACAGCCTGGTGTTTCAGCATCTGCTCACAGCGGTGTTTC
>JASDQU010100209.1:226251-271897 GCA_032191745.1 Picea mariana | reverse complement strand
TTTCTATAGATTTTTTTTTTTTTTTCTTCTGGAGTCACTTTTCGAGGGCCATTCTTGCTGCTTTAAATGATGCATGTTGTCTGTATGCATTATGGAGAAATCCCTCTTAAAAATTCAATATCAAATCAATAATGTTTCTAATTAAGTTAGTGTTTAGGAAATGATAGTTGTGAACACCATTTTGATTTAACATTGTAATTAAGTGTAGAATGAAGATATTAATAAATATTACAAATGGAAAAATGTGATACATATTAAAATTACATAATTTTGAATATAATATTATAGATTTGTTTTAGTTTTAGGAGAGGGATCAATAATTTGAGATGTATAATAAAAATTAATTTTAATTTGATATTTTTGAGAAGAGTAAAAATTTCAAATACATTAGTATATGCATTTTAATTTTGAATCTCTTAAGTATAGAGAAATAACTATCTTATATTAGGCTCTATTAAATAGCTAGAGAGATAAAAAAGATATTTAAATAAAACATCAATAAAAAAGGTTTACTTCAAATACCATTATTTTTCTAAAACAATTTGCTAACCATATTAAATAGAGAGAGATAAAAAATATATCTAAATAAAATATCAATAAAAAAGGTTGACTTCAAATACCATTATCTTTCTAAAAACATTTGTTGACCATAACCATGTTTCCATGTTATTGAATCCCCTAACACCTTACACCTTTTAATCCAAAGAAACCATAAACTTAGTAATGTTTAATCCCTATGAATCATAAGCCATATAAGTTTTAATCCCTAACCCATGATCTTATAACCCTTAACCCTTAACCCTTAATGAGTATGTCCTCTAACCCTAAACTAGTTTAACCTAACCAAGAATCTTTCACCCTTATAGTCCTTAACCCTTGTAAACTCTAAGACCCATAAACCTTCTAACTATTAAACCACTATCACCATAATTTCTTAATTCCTATTGACACTAAAGAGTGTAAACACTAACTAACCCATTTATAACCCAATCTTTATAACCCATATGACCCCTAACGAGTATGATCCATATAATCCAAAGTCCATAAAATTATAAGTCCTAACCCATAACCTCTATGACGGATATAACTTATAATCACTAGCACGCCTAACCTTTACAATCCATTATTTTCCTAATGCTTAAACCCTTATATTTTGCAATCCCTAATCATATAAACCTTAGTTTGTTTAACCCTTGAGGACTTTAACACCTAACTCATCTAAACCATAGCAATTATAATCATTATTACCCCCAAGTATTAACCTATATAACTCTTAAACCTTAAAACCTATAACCACTAAGCCTTATAGCCTATAACCCTTAACCTCTATAACTCCAAATCCCAATGGCCACTACAACATTACCCTTAACCTCTATAACTCAAAACCCCAATAGTCACTACAACATTAACAACTCACCCATAATAATAGAAAAGTAAATCCTTAAAATTAAACATCTAATTTCTAATGATATTGATAATTATCACCCTTAATCTCCAAAGAGATGCTAAAAATTATGAAATGTATGATTAACAATCCAAGCAACGGTTGGGATAACGCAATATTAAAGGCTGGTTATAAAATTAAATACCAAAGTTATTATACCAGACTAACTTGGCGTGCATGTTTTCACGTTAGCAAAGTTGTCCTCCTTTAAATAACAAGAATTGGTTGTACCACATTTATTATTGTAGGTAAGAAGTACTTAGTTTTTGCAACAGTTTTTTTTAAACATGCTTGAGCCCAATGACAAAATTTTGTCCGTAACTTAGGACCGAGGGGATTATTTCCAACTTAGGAAGTTTGCATTTTTATTTACTTTAGTAATTTTCATTACTATGTGTCTTATGGTCATTCCACCCCTTTTATTACCCTTGTTTAGTTGGTCCTTTCCTTAAAAATGTTGTGCATGACACTTTTAGTTTATTGATGCTTAGAATGTCGATTTTGATGATGAAGATTGGGAATAGTGTCCTCACTTTAAGAATTTTGCATGTGGGTTACCTTTTTACTTGAAATGATAACAGATCATTGAAGGGTGTTTACCTACATATTGTAGTAGCGAAATGAGGATGGCTTCACCAATTTTAAATCTCACCATATTGTATTGTGGATTCTTGAGCGAGAGTCTTTTTCTAGTTTATTCAAAATTGAGATATAGAGTAATGAGATTTTCTTGTGCCTTTTATTTAATGTTCAAGTATAATTGCTTAGTTTTTGTATTTTTGTGTATTGAACAAATAAAGTTTTCTCTCCTGTCCTTTTTTTGCTGGCCAATGATTGTCTAAGAAATTTATTTACTCTTGCGCTTTCATTACTTGGTGGAGTAGAATTGCTTTAATAATGAATCTACTCTCGCGCCTTAATCTTGTGAAAATTATGTTGTTTTAGAACACGTCCTTTGCACCATCAATTTAATTCAAAATTATATTGGTGTCCTAATCTGTATGGATGGTCGTGGGTGTAGTCCCTTCATGCATGTCAATGGTTTGACCTATGAATTCTAGCAATTAAATGCTTGGCGTCTTGAAGATAAGACATAGTTGAATACGCGACCTCTTATCTTGCATCGTTATATGAATGATGAATGATTAAGTGGTTAGCTCACTTGCACAATGATGCATGACTGGTTAAGTAATATTAATTATGTGTGTGCCTTAATTTAGTGGCATGCGATTACTTCGCCATTCTCCCTTGCACCTCAGAATTAATTATAATTGTGTTGAACTTAGGTGATTGATTCACTTGCGTAATAAATTTAATTATTGTTTAATCTCATGCCCTTTCTTAAGTTCACATGAGGATGTTTAGGGATTATTACTCTCGCATGCAATGAATTTACCCGTTACACGTGCGCCATGTTTAATTGCAAGTTAGAATTGATGGTCCTTACAAGATGCGTGGAAGGTTAAGATTTGTACTGTATTGCGTCATTTTTAATGGTAGAACACAATGAAGTTGGAATGTTGTTAATTAATATGTTAATACATTGATGTGTGTGTCATGATCCATGGTGACAAGGTGTCAGCCATGTTTTTTATTCGATTATTAATGCATTATTTTTTTTTCGTTAATTTATGTGATTGATGTGCCAACGATGTTGTTGTTTATTATGACGTTTAAATTTTCCTAACACAACATTAAAAAAATAGAAAAAAAAGGGTTATTTTTTACCTGTTGCACGTCATTTGGTTGTTGTAATGGTGGGGTCGTTACAAATGGTATCATTGCGGGTTTAACCCTGCCACTGTGGATATCCATGCCTTCCACTGAATTAGGCCCTTGATTTATACTCAACACTAATTGAATTATTAACATGTCCTTGCGGTAATCACAGTTAGAGGACATTGTAGATATTCACAACATGGTGCCAAGGGAGGAGGCACGACACCTCCAGGTGCACTCGTGCTATAAGGGTCCAACCCCCAAGGAGAAGAACAAGTCTTGAGCATGAGAGGATTTTCATGCAATATGCGTTGGGTCTGGAAAGGTCCTTCTGGGGAAATGTCAGAGGCATTTACTAGTCGTCTGTGATGGGATAAGGCCAGGGCACTTGTACCCCTAAGGGTCTACAGTGTGGCCCAACCAATAATGGTACCTCTCATGTAAAACTCAAGAGGGTTAATCTCCTGAGTCCATGAGTCCCATGGATGACTCAACCGTCGAGGCATGGCTGGAGAGCCATGCGATGTGCTTCATGCTTCATGATTTCGACCTCCAACACAAAGGTCTGCATATGCGATCTTCAACTAAAGGGGAGATCTCTTTTACGAAGGAAGACACTCCTACCTCAACTAATAATGGTCATCGAAGCTATGTTAGGGGAACGGTTCGATGAATAGTTTCGAGAGAAGTGATTTCTCAGAGGAATTCATTGAGATCCAACTCGATGAGTTCAATGCCTTGTGACAGGGTGATCGTATGGTGTAGGATTATGAGACCAGATTTATGGAGCTACTTCGGTATGCCCCGCATTGAAACAAAAAGAAGCTAGAGATCAGCAAGTTCATGACTATAATGAACTCCAACTTTCGTGCGAAGGTGAGGATATAAATGCCTTGGATGTTGCACGGTGCAGTCTAGTAGGCCTCTTAGATAAGGAAGATTTGACTGTGGGAGTCTCGGTAGAACTCCTACAAGACCGTCTAGATTGACAACATCCGGTGTGCAGTAGCATCAAACGTCATCCAGACTAGACCTCTTGGTATCAAGATGCATCTCTAGGACCCTTGTTCATGACACCTTAACGATGGGTTCCTCAGCAGAGGGCTCTCTGCATAGGACCACTGCATCCACGACAACACCGCTAACAACCATCGTTTAGTCTTGTCAGCAAAACATACCATGATATTAGGATGGTGGGAGAAAAAATTCTATTCTGAGGCTAGGAGTACTGGACCGGAGGTGGATAGTGGACATGTGGAGACTCACCTTACCAGCAAGACTGTCTATTTGAAAGGACGAGAGTGACCAAGTCAACAAAACACACTACCATGGTGGAGATGGTAAAGGGCCATAGTATTCATGACCACAATAAATAACTGCCAGGACAAGCACCATTCCACTGTCCTCGAGGCCTTAGGTTCCAGTACCAAATGAAATTTTATTATTTGTTAGAACTCGGTGCCACGAAGAGCTCTAATTCTAGTATAGCGTTGAAGGGATTTAGGTAAGGGCTTCGACAATATGAGTTTAGATTCGTCGATGTGGCTTTGGGTACCAACCTGATGGTTGGATGAAGGGGTATGCATTGTCTCTTTAACCGGGGGATAGTGTAATGAAGTCTAACCTGCGTCACGATCTTAATATCTTATAATGACATGATCGATATGGACTGGTGGAATCACATGATGTGATACTCAACGATAAGATGAGGCATTTGATTTGGACTGATGATGACAGACATAAAAGTGTGATTATAGGAATAAACCAGGGAGTATCCCAGAGGTTCATTTATTCCCTACAGCTATAAGAGAGCACATGCAAGGATGAAAGTTATATGAATACTTAGTGTTGAACATCAAGGGCAAGACAAAAGGATTATAAGAACTTCTGGTAGTAGGATATTTTGTGGACATGATTCCCAAAAGAATTACCAGGTGTGTTGCTCAAAGCCAAGATGGAATTTACCATCGACCTAAAACTTGGAACTGAACTGATGGAAAGAGAGCCTTATGGGATGTCGACCCCTGAGTTACTGGATTTAAAAGTGAAACTGAAGGAGTTGTTGAACCTAGGAATTATACGTCCAAGTGTATCACCTTAGAGTTCTCTTGTTAATTTCATACAAGAGAAGCATGTGGCATGGAAACTCTACTTGACTACCATTGAGTATTCCTCGATGACATTTTGATATATTCTCGGATGACAGAAGATCAAGAATAAATTTTTCACCTGGTACTACAGTGTTGCGAGAGAAAAAATTAGAGGAAGCGGTTGCAAAGCTATCGAGGATTCATTGCTTAGGGCATGTTATCTCCAGAAAAGGCATTGTTGTTGATCCAACGAAGGTAGAGGATATCGTGGAGTGGCCGACACTAACAAATGTCCCAAATGTGAGTAGATTCATGGTTTTACCAGGATATTATTGACAGTTTGTCGAGGGTTTCTCCAAGATAGAAAATATGATTAAGGAATTACGAATGAAGAAAAATAAGTTTGTGTGGATCCATAAATGTGCAGAAGCATTTTGAAGGCTCAAAGAGCTCTTGGAAACAATGCCAACACTAAAATTACCTGGCATGATTGAGGGATTCTTGGTATGCACTGATGCATCCAAGTAAGGTGAAGACAGAGTCTTGAGGCAAGGCATTCGAGTGATCACTTACATCTTGAGGACATTAAGGAAGCATGAGGAGAACTTCACGACACATGATTTGGAGTTGTTAGACATTGTATATGCCCTAATAATGTGGAGACACTACCTGATTGGATGGAAATTTGAACTAAAAATGGACCACTATGGCTTACAACAGCCTTTTTTTTAATGTAAAATAACTTGAACATGCAGCAAAGGTGTTGGGAAGAATTGCTTATTGAGTACGATTTTGAGGTTTCCTACTTAAATAGAACAATGAACAGAGTAGAAGACGTGTTGATTCGGAGACCATGCATATTTTCAAGTGATACATGTTCAAACGAATCTGCGTGAAAATATTCTAACTAAAGTGCGATGTTGACTGGTATAAAGATGGTAAGGAATGTTTTTCTTCTGGGAAAGACACCATAATGGTACTAAAATTGATGGATATACTGTGGACAATGACACATACTTGTGATATAACAACTAGATTCACTTACATCCCAATGATGAATTGAGAATTTTCATCTTATACGAAGCTCATAGAGCAGTGTACGTGTCTCATCCAGGAATTAGGAAGATGAGGATTGACCTTAAGACCTTATTCTTCTAGAAGAGATAAAGGCATACATTGTCCACTGTGTGGTGAGATGTCTAGAAGGTTAAAAGGTGAAGGGTGAACATAGACATACAACATGATTGCTATGACCACATGTTATTCCAGAATTGACATGGGAGGTCATTTTGACAAACTTCACTATTTAATTGATACTGACGACAAGGAGGCATGATCTAATTGTCGTGACAATTGACACTCTAATGAAGAGTTTACATTTTTTCCTTATGCGTACGACGCATGAGGTGCCAAGTATAGCTAGAGTTTATATCAAAAAGATGTTGAGACTGCCATATGTACCAAAGGAATCATATCCAATAAGGGATTTAGTTTTTGCAATATGATTTTGGACAAGTTTTCCAAGAGGCCTTGGGAATACCATTGAACTTTAGTACAATAGGTCCTTGATATAGACGGGCTGACTGAAGTAACGAACCAATTTGGGAAGGTTGTGTTGTGTATGTGTGTGTTGGACCAACAAAAACATTGGGAATAGTTTTGGCCACTGGAAGAGTTTGCATGCAACAACAACCATCAAAGCACCATTAAGACGATGCCATTTGAGTTGCTTTATGGGAAACCGTGTTAGACGCCTTTGATTTTGTATCAACTCGATGATGGTATCCTGGTAGGACTAGAAGCGATCCAATAATTGAAAGTACAATTACAAATGATACGAAAGGGGATGGAAGAAGCCCAGGATCGACATAAGGGTTTGACGATGCGCAACATGTCGATCATAATTATAAAGGGCCTAACGACTAGTCATGCCTCATTCTTTGAGGTGTTGCATGATTTTTATCTTGTGTCCATGTGTGACTTTAGGTCAGTGATCCTAAGCATGATATTGATTGAGTTCTTGGAAGATGTTGGGCGAGGGTACGCTCACGGCAGATCTAATCCACTTTTTGGACCATCACATTTGACAACTATGAGATCGAATTATCGATCAGTTCAAGGTCCAGTAGGAAAATTATAGTTCACACTCTGCTACCTAGGAGGACACATATGATATGCATCATCAGTTTCCCTTTGTTGATAACTAGACATTTAGATATTGTCAGATACTTTATTTTTTCATTTGTATACTGTGAAACTCTGGGACCAAGTTTAAAACAAGAGGGGGTGTATGTAACATCCCGCTCTTTCATGTACCCAATGTGACTTATTCTTATGAACACTTCTATGCAAGTGATCCAGTTCACTAAAGGATTGACTGATTTGATTATGGAGCATGATGATGTTTGGGAATGTGATGATACATTATTTTATGTTATTTATATCGACAGGTGCTATTGACTGGATTTCCTGAGTGTGCAAGACTCAGGATCTTTCAGGACGCCGATGGCATTGATGGATCTCCTTGTATTTTGGATCGATTCAGGGAGTGAACGGTTATGGTTTCAATGTTTTTATATTACATATGTGACATATGACTAGATATTATGATGTTGATTGTTATCGCTGATACATTTCATTGATGGATGCAGACTGACGGTATCTTGGTAACCAGACTCACATTAGGAATAAAGGGGTCACACATGAAAACTTGAGATATTGAGGGAGAGGTGTGGCAACAGACCTACCACAACTTACTAGCACTCCTGTCATGGCTCAAACTGTAGGTTAACAATTATCTAGTTAGAGAGATCCACAATGTCATGAGGATAGACTGTGACAGTTGCTCACGATGATTCTAAGGGGTGGGCAATAAGGAAGGGTCCTTACTCCTTAGAGGTCCTTAGTCTCTCACAAGGTCACCTGATGATGCATTGACTCTCGGGGTTTGACGTCTACCAAAATCATTCAAAAGGTAAGTGTCACCCTTGGATCATGTAGTGCATGTTGAAGGGCACGTCGCCCAAATAAAACAGGAATGCTAGCAAGTGGCACCCTTGGAGCATGTAGTGTGTCTTGAAGGGCACATCATGATTTTAACTCTGGCAAGTTAATAAAACTATTACCTAGAAAACTATGCCTCCTTAGGACCTCGTCGGCCTTAAAATGAATGATGGTATGAGTAAAGTTTAATAACTATTTTTTTTCCCTTAAAAACTATCGCCTAGCCTAGTGAATTTAAAACCTAGGTCTAAGTAGAGCATTGAAAAAAAAAAAATGGACATGTAACAAGAAGGGGGTAAATAAAATTCAAACATTAATAATTAAAGTGAAATTTTAATGAAGGATTAAATTATTTAAGGGGGAAATTGTTGTTTATGTCTAAAGTTTCTAATTTTGAACTTAGATAAAAAGGGGAACTTAAAGAAAAAGGGAATGTCTAACTTAGTAGGTAATCTAGCCTCTGGAACATTCTAATAGTGAACTCAACTAGGATTTAAGTAAGGTGTCAGTCATTTAAGAAATGTAAGGCAATAAAGGGACACCGAGGAGCGCTTTTAGGAACACTTTTAGGTGGGTGAGGGAAATAGGAAAAACTGAATTTATTTATTTATTTATTTCTAGTGCAACTAAGGGATTGGGTGACAGGTGTTCTGGGGAGGTTTATCTTAACTAAATTTAAGAAAAAGAATCTAATGAGGGTTTGGGAAACTAATCACTAAAAAAACTCTATAAAAAGGATGGCAAAGGAGGAATATGGATCACGCCTGGTGGGAGTAAGGTTACGTTGTCGATATTTTTCTTGATTAATTTTCCTTGTAGGAGTTGGGATGCTCAACTCGATTAGAGAATGGTAGCTAGACCTTGCGAGGTGAGTTGGGAGACATATTTTATCTAATTGTGTGTGTGGCCCCTTTGCGGATCTGGCGGATGAGGGGGAATAAGAGTACCCCTAGAGTTGGCTTGGAGGTATCGACGAGGTCTCAATGGTCAACAAGCGAGAGTGAGGAGGATTGCCAACAGTTGAAGAATGTCCCCGAGCTCAGCATCGTTGGTAACTATACCGTTTTGAAGAATTGAGTTGTAATAAGATTTGAATGCACATGCTTAGGTAATTTTATTTTTGCAGTAGTTGTATTAAAATTTAGGATGTCTTGTAAGTTCCTTTGATGATGGAGTACCATAGTAGGTATATTTATTTAGTGAGATTAGACTAAGGAAGGAAAAAAAAAATTCTCTTTTCCACTATCTTCCATCTACCCAATTTTTTAGGCTCCCATGCTTGGGTCTTTGTTAAATGAAGATATCTGGAGGTTTCAATGTTTAATGAAGGGTGGAAGTTAGTGAATTATTATTACCAATTTCAGCCCTCGTGGTCGCTTCCTTGGGTTGTTTCTCAACTTAAATTCCTTAAATGTCTGGTGTTTTTACTATTTTATTGTTTACTCTTCCACCTCGGGATTCCTTAACACTAGTGTGTCTCGCTGCCCAAATCAAATATTTTCATCCAGACAAGATCGCTTCCAGTCCAACTGTTTTGGAACCTCCTTAATCTCTCATTGGTTCTGTACCCCCTACCCCAACAAATTTATTCTTTGTGATGTTGATCTCGAGTCCTACCCTCGTCATTTTTTTTCATAGGGTAATTACCAAAGGAGGTACGAATTTTTCTGTGTTAGACACTTCTGGGCGATTGAATGGGCCCCTAAACTATCTTAACACCACCCTCACTTTCCCTCCATAGAGATTTTGTTGGCCAGTGATTGTCTAAGAAATTGATTTACTTTTGTGCTTTCATACTTGGTGGACTAGAATTGATTTAATAACCAATCTACTGCCGTGCCATAATCTTGTGAAAATTATGTCGTTTTAGAGAATGTCCTTTGCACGATCAATTTAATTGAAAATTATAGTGTCATCTTGATGTGTATGGATGGTCATGGGTGTAGTCTCTTCCTATGTGTTTTCATGGTTTGACATGTGAATGCTAGCAATTAAATGCTTGGTGTCTTGAAAATAAGACATAGTTGACTACGTGGCATCTTATCTTGCGTCGTTATATGAATGATGAATGATTAAGTGGTTAGCTCACTTGTGCAATGATTTTTATAATGATGCATGACTGGTTAAGTAATATTAATTACATGCAGGCCTTAATTTAGTGGCATGCGATTACTTCGTCATTCTTCCTTGCACCTCAGAATTAATGATAATTGTGTTGAATTGAGGTGATTGATTCACTCACGCAATAAATTTAATTGTTGTTTAATCTCATGCCCTTGCTTAAGTTCACATGAGGATGTTTAGGGATTATTAATCTCACGTGCAACAAATATTTAATTTTGATAATGATGATAGTTCCCGGTGCGCCATGTTTAATTGTGAGTTAGAATTGACCGTCCTTACGATATTGGTGGAGGGTTAAGATTTGTACTGTATTGTGTCATTTTTAATGGTAGAATGCAATGAAGTTGGGTTGTTGTTAATTAATATGTTAATACACTGATGTGTGTGCCATGATCCATGGTGTCAAGGTGTCGACCATGTTTCGCATTGGATTATTAATACATTATTATTTTTTCATTAATTTATGTGATCGATGTGTCGACAATGTTGTCGTTTATTATGATGTTTAAATTTTCCTAACCCAACCTTAAAAATAAAGAAAAAAAAGGGTTATTTTTGACCTATTGCATTTCGTTTGGTTGTCATAATGGTGGGACCGTTACATATGGTATTAGTGTGGGTTTAACCCTACGACTGTGGATAGCCACACCTTCCACTGAATCAGGCCCTTGATTTATACTCAACACTAATTGAATTATTAACCTGTCCTTGTGGTAATCATAGTTAGAGGGTTTCATAGAGATTCACAACGTGGTGCCAGGGGAGGAGGCGCGATGCATCCAGTCGCACTCATGCTAGAGAGGTCCAACCCTCAAGGATAAGAAGGAGTCCTGAGCATGAGAGGATTGTCGTGTAGAATGCGTTGGGTCTGACAAGGTCCTTTCGGGGAAACGTTAGAGGCCATGACTAGCCATCTGTGTTGGGATAAGGACAGGGCACTTGTACCCCTGAGGGTCTATAGCGTGGTCGAACCAATACTGGTAGCTTTCACAGAAAAATCGAGAGGGTTAATTTATCGAGTCCATGAGTGCCATGGATGACTCAACTGTCGAGGCATGGCTGGAGAGATAGGTGATGTGCTTCACGCTTCATTATTTTAACTTGCATTACAAAGGTCTGCATATGTGGTCTTCAGCTAAAGGGGAGAGATTTTCTATGGAGGAAGATGCTCCTACCTCAACTAATCATGGTTGTCGAAGTTGTGTTAGGGGAACGGTTCGAGGAATAGTTTTGAGAGAAGTAATTTGTCATGGGAATTCATTGAGCTCCAACTCGATGAGTTTAGTACCTTATGACAGGGTGGTCATATGGTGCAGGATTATGAGACCAGATTTATGGTATGCCCTGCATCAGAACACAAAGAAGCTAAAGATCAACAAGTTTGTGACTAGAATTAACTCCAACTTTCATGCGAAGGTGAGGATATAAATGCCTCAGATGTTGCACGATGAAGTACAATAGGCCTCTTGGATAAGGAATATTTGACCGTGGGAGTCTAGGCATGAGTCCTACAAGATTGTCTGGACTGACAACATATAGTGTGAAGTAGCATCAAACGTCATCCAGACCATACCTCTTGGTATCAAGATATGTCTCTAGGACCCTTGTTCATGAAACCTTGATGATAAGTTCCTTAGTAGAGGGATCCTTGGAGGGAACCACCACATCCACGGCAACAATGATCGCAGCCACCATTTAAGATTATCAGCAGAACATACCATGATCTTAGGATGGTGGGACAAAAAATTCTTTTTCAGGGCCAGGAGTACTGGACCTGATGTGGGCAATGGACATGTGGAGAGTCACCTTACCAGCAAGACTGTCCAGTTGAAAGGGCTAGAGTGATCGAGTCAACAGGACACACTACTGTGGTGGAGATGGGCAAGGCCCATAGGATTCATGACCACGGTAAATAACTGCCAGGCTGAGCACCAGTCCACTGTGCTCGAGGCCTCAGGTGCCATCACCAAATGAAATTTTAGTATTTGTCTATGCTACGGAGAGCTCTAATTCTAGTACAACATTGAAGGGATTTGAGTAAGGTCTTTGACAGGATGAGTTTAGATTCATCGATGTGGCTTCAGGTACCAACCAGATGGTTGGAGGGAGGGGTATGAATTGTCTCTTTAATCGAGGGATAGTGTAATGAAGTTCGGCCTACCTCATGATCTTAATATCTTATAATGACATGATCAATATGTATTGGTGGAATCACATGATGTGATACTCAACAGTAATATGAGGCGATTCATTTGGACCGACGATGAAGGAAAAATAAGTGTAATTATAGGAATAAAATAGGGAGTATCCCCGATGTTCATTTCTTCCCTACAACTACAAGCGAGCACACACAAGGATGCAAGTTATACACATACTTAGCGTTGAATGTTAAGGGAATGGAAGAAGGATTAGAATAACTTCTTGTAGTACGAGATTTTATGGACATGATTCCCAAAAGAATTACCAGGTGTGCCACCCGAAGCCAAGATGGAATTTACCATCGACCTAAAACCTGGAACTGAACCAATGGAAAGAGAGCCTTATCATATGTCGACCCCTGAGTTAATGGAGTTGAAAGTGAAATTGAAGGAGTTGTTGAACCTAGGACGTATACATCCAAGTGTATTGCCTTGGAGTTCTCATGTTAATTTCATACAAGAGAAAGACGGGGCATGAAGACTCTATTTGACTATCGTTGAGTATTCCTTGATGACATTTTGATATTTTCTCGGATGAAAGAAGATTAAAATTTTTTTTACACTTGGTACTACAGTGTTGCGAGAGAACAAATTATGGGAAGCAGTCGCAAAGCTATCGAGGATTCATTGCTTAGGGCATGTTATCTCCAGCGAAGGCATCATTGACGATCTAATTAAAGTAGAGGATATTGTGGAGTGGCCTACGTCGATGAATGTACCAAATGTGTGTAGCTTCATGGTTTTAGCGGGATATTATCGACGGTTCGTTGAGGGTTTCTCATAGATAGAAAATTAGATTATGGAATTGCAAAAGAAGAAAAAGAAGTTCATCTGGACCATGAAATGTGTGGAATCATTTCGAAGGCTCAAGGAGTTGTTGACAATAACACCAATGCTAAAATTCATTGGCTTGCAAAAGGGCTTCTTGGTATGCATTGATGCATCCAAGGAAGGCTTAGACAAAGTCTTGAGGAAATACGTTTGAGTGATCGCTTACATCTTGAGAACGTTAAGGAAGATTGAGGAGAACTATGTGACACATAGTTTGGAGTTGTTAGAAATTATGTATGCCTTGATAATGTGGAGACACTACCTGATTGGATGGAAATTCAAACTAAAAACAGACCACTATGGTTTACAACAACTTTTTTTTTTACGCAAAATGACTTGAACGTGCAGCAAAGGCGTTGGGAAGAACTGCTTATCGAGTACTTTTTTGAGGTTTCTTACTTAAAGGGAACAATGAATAGAGTAGAATATGAGTTGAGTCGGAGACCAGACATATTTTCAAGTGATACCTCTTCAAACGAATCTATGTGAAAATATTCTAACTACAACACGATGGTGACTGGTATAAATAGGGTAAGGAATGTTTTTCTTTTGGGAAAGACACCATAATGGTACCAAAATTGATGGATATATTTTGGACAATGACACATCCTTGTGATATAATAATCAGATTTACTTACATCCCAATGAAGAATTGAGAAGTTTGATCTTATGCGAAGCTCATAGAGAAATGTATGTGGGTCATCCAGGAGTCAGGAAGATGAGGACTGACCTTAAGCCCTTATTCTTCTAGAAGGGATAAAGGCGTACATTGTCAACTGTGTGGCGAGATCTCTAGAAGGTCGAAAGGTGAAGGTTTAACATAGACATACAACAGTATTTCTACAATCACACACTATTCTAGAATCAACATGGGAGGTCATTTTGACAGACTTCGCTATTCAATTACCGCTGACGACAAGGAGGCACGACCCGATTGTCGTGAGAGTTGACACTCTAACAAAGAGTTCACATTTTTTCCTTGTACATACAATGCATATGGTGCCAGGTATATCTAGAGTTTATATTAGCAAGATGTTGAGACTGCCAGACGTACCAAAGGAATCATATCCAATAAGGTATTTAGTTTTTGCAAGATGATTTTGGATGAGCTTCCTAAGAGGCCTTGGGAACAACATTGAAATTTAGTACAACATGTCCTTGAGATAGATGGGTTCACTAAAGGAATGAACCAATTTAGGAAGGTTGTGTTGCGTATGTGTGTGTTGGACCAACATAAACGTTGGGAATAGTTCTGGCCACTAGACGAGTTTGCATACAACAACAACCATCAAAGCACCATTAAGATGATGCCATTTGAGTTTATTTATGGGGGATCGTGTCATATGCCTTTGAGTTTGGACCGACTCGAGGATGGGGTTATGGTAGGACCATAAGTGATCCAAGAATATAAAGAACAATTACAAATGATACAAAAGGGGATGGAAGAAGCGCAGGATTGACATAAGGGTTTGTCGATGTGCATCGCATCAACCATAATTATGAAGGTCCTGACGGCTATTCATGCCTCAATCTTTGAGGCATTGCACGATGTTTAGCTTGTGTCCATGTGTGACTTTAGGTCAATGTTCCTATGCATGAGATTGATTGAGTTCTTGGAAAATTTTTGGCGAGGGTGCGCTCACAGCGGAGCCAATCCACTTTCTGGAACGTCGCATTTGAAAAATATGACATTGAACTGTCGATCAGGTCAAGGTCCAGTAGGAAAACTATAGTCCATAATCTGCTACCTAGGAGTATGCATATGATATGCATAATCAGTTTCCATTTGTTGGTAACTAGACATTTAGATATTGTCGGATACTTTTTTTTTTCATTTGTATACTGTGAAACTTCAAGACGAAGTTTAAAACAAGAGGGGGTGTATGTAACATCCCTCTCTTGCATGCACCCAATGTGACTTATTCTTATATACACTTGTATGAAAATGATCTGGTTCATTATATGATTGATTGATTCAATTATGGAGCATGATGATATTTGTGAATTTGATGATACATTATTTTATGTTATTTATATCGACAAATGCTATTGACTAGATTTCCTGAGTGTGCAAGACTCTGGACATTTGAGGATGCCGATGGAATCGATGGATCTCCTTGGACTCTGGATCGAGTGAAGGATTAGACAGTTATGGTTTGAATGTTTTGATATTAAATATGCGACATATGACTAGATATTATGATGTTGATTGTTATCATTGACATGTTTCATTCATGCATGCAGGCTGGCGATAGCTTGCTAACCAAACTCACATTAGGAGTAAAGGGGTCATGCATAAAAACTAGAGATATTGAGGGAGAGGTGTCCCAGCAGCCCTGCCATAGCCTACTATCACTCCCGCCATGGCTCAAACTGTAGATTAACGATTACCTAGTTCGATAGATCCACGATGTCATGAAGACATACTGTGACAGTCGCTCACGATGATTCTAAGGGGTGCACAATAAAACAAGATCCTTATTCCTTAGAGGGACTTAGTCTCCCAGAAGGTGGCTTGACGAAGTATTGACTCTAGGGATTTGACATCTACCAAAATCAGTTAAAAGTCGAGTGGCACCCTTGGAGCACGTAGTGCTTCTTGAAGGACACGTCATGCAAATAAAATAGGAATGCAAGCAAGTGGAACCCTTGGAGCACGTAGTGCATATTGAAGGGCATGTCGCACAAATAAAATAGGAATGAAAGCAAGTGGAATCCCTGGAGCATGTCGTGCATCTTGAAGGGCATGTCAGGATTTTAAATCTGGCAAGTTAATAAACCTAGTACCTAGAAAACTATGCCTCCTTAGGACCTGGTCGGCCTTAAAATGAATGATGGTATGAGTAAAGTTTAATAACTAATTTGTTTCCCTTAAAAACTCTCACCTAACATAGTGAATTTAAAACCTAGGTCTAAGTAGAACATTGAACAAAAAAAAACTAAATGGATATGTAACAAGAAGGGGGTAAATAAAATTCAAACATTAATAATTAAAGTGAAATTTTAATGAAGGATTAAATTATTAAAAGGGTAAATTGTTCTTTATGTCTAAAGTTGTTAATTTTGAACTTAGATAAAAAGGAGTACTTAAAGAAAAGCGGAATGTCTAACTTTATAGGGAATCTGTCCTTTGGAACATTCTAATAGTGAACTCAACTAGGCTTTAAGTAAGGCGTTAGTCATTTAATAAATGTAAGGGAATAAAGGGACACCGAGGAGTGATTTTAGGAATGCTTTTAGGTGGGTGAGTGAAATAGGGAAATTTGAATTAATTAATTAATTAATTTCTGGTGAAACTAAGGGATCGGGTGACATGTGTATGGGGGAGGTTTATCCTAAGTAAATTTAAGAAAAATAATATAATGAGGTTTTTGGAAACTAATCACTAAGAAAACTCTATAAAAAGGATGGTAGAGGAGGAATATGGATCACGCCTGGTGGGAGTAAGGTTACGCTACAAATATTTTTCTTGACTAAATTTTGTTTTGGGAGTTGGGATGCCCAACGTGATTAGAGAATGGTAGCTTGACCTTGCGAGGTGAGCTGGGAGCTATATTTTCTCTGGTTGTGTGAGTGGCCCCTTTAAGGATCGTGGGGCTCAGGGGGAAGAAGACTACCCCTAGCGTTGGCTTGGAGGTATCGGTGAGGTCTCAGTGGTTAGCAAGCGAGAGTGAGGAGGATCGCTAGCAGTCGAAGAATGTCCCCGAGCTTAGCATCGTCAGTTACGGTACCTTTTTTAGGAATTGAGTTGTAATCAGATTTGAATGCACATGCTTAGTTAATTTTATTTTCATCATAGCTGTATTAGAATTTTATATTTCAAATTGTAAGTTCCTTTGATGACGGAGTACCATAGTAGGTACATTTATTTAGTGAGATTAGACTTAGGAAGGAAAAACAAAACTTCTCTTTTCCACTATCTTCCATCTACCCAAATTTTTAGGCTCTCACACTTGGATATTTGTTAAATGAAGATGTATAAAGGTTTCAATGTTTATTGAAGGGTGGAAGTTAGTAAATTATTATTACCAATTTCAACCCTCGTGGTCCCTGCCTTGGGTGGCTTCTCAACTTAATTTCCTTAAATGCTTGGTCTTTTTACTATCTTTTTTTTTTCTCTTCAACCTTGGGATTCCTTAATACTGGTGTGCCTCACTGCCCAAATCAATTTTTTTCATCCAGGTGAGGTTGCTTCTAGTCCAACTATTTTGGAACCTCCTTAATCTCTCACTGGTTTTGTACCCCCTAGCCCAATGAATTTATTATTTGCTTTGTTGATCTCGAATCCTACCGTCGTCTTTTTTCTACATAAGGTAGGGGCTGAAGGAGGTGTGAATTTTTCTGTGTTAGATACTTCTGGATGATCGAATTTGTCCCTAAACTATCCCCACACCACCCTCACTTTCCCTCCATTGAAATTTTGTTCCAGTTCGGGATAAAATATCTGAGCAGAGCAATCATGGTCTCGATTACGACCCTCATGACCCAGCTTGTGCATTCATGCTTTACCAAGGATCCATGTGATTGGGTCCATTGATTCTTCTCTACAGGTTCAAACAATGGTGGTATTTCACTTAGAAATAATGGAGTAAGCTCTAGTTGTGAGCACCAGTTCTTAAGAGTCAGTTCGTAGTTGAACTATCTATAGAGTCTAGTTTTTTTTGGTTTGCATGTAACCAACTCAGTAGAGTCTTTTCCTATTTAAGAATGTAATCAATCTTCATTGAATAATAGAGAAGTGAGTGTAGAATCACTGGGTGTTTGTTTTTCATATTTTAACTTGGTATCAGAGCCACAGGGAGAGGTGCAAAAATTCATAGAGGTATGCAGGTCCCTCCTCTAGAAGGGTGCGGTGGCACACTACTCGGCCTTTCGGTGAATCGAAAACTCAGAAATTTATGGGGTTGAAATTCAGTTACACTGAGGAAGGATTTAACGATTTCCGCACCCAAGCCATTCATAAGGTGTGGAATCCCCGCAGTCGACTGGAGTGTGAGGTGCGGAAACCATAGTGTTTACGCATGCGTGGATTTGAAGGAAAATATTGAATTTTAGTTTGCATGTGTGGGTTTGAGATGGATTGTTGTGTGAGTGGGTGAGTGTACGGGAGATAGAAATGGTCTTGCATTAATTCATGCATGAGCCAATCATTGTGGTGAAAGTGGAGTGTAAGTTTTTTTTGGAAGCATTGAAAGTTCAAAGAGGGTGCCACGATTTCTTAAGAAAATCATGAGTTATAGTTATAAACATTTGCATGCTAGTTTGGTGGAGCGTGTAACTTTTGTTTTTTTTTTGGAGTGATTTGGTGCATGTCATAAGTTTTACATATGTGACAGTTGAGGTATAAAGTTTTACATGAGTTGAGAGTTTCCTTTTATATGTGAGAATTTTACATATGTGTGTTTTGGATTATTTGAGAGTGAGGTATAAAGTTTTTATTAAAGTAGAGTCTTCTTATGATAATTATTAAATATCATAAAGGTGGAGTGGAGTTATGAAAGGATGAAGCATCATAAATAGTGAGGTGATTATTTAAAAGTGGATATTTTTTATATTAAGGTGCATGCATGATTTAAATGTTGATATATGCATATGAGGTGGTGTTATGATTTAAAGGTGGATGCATTCATGATTTAAGTTGAGTAAAAAGCTAGAGTTGGATCAGTGGATCCGAAGGTAGAGCGACGGACTGCTCAACACAGAAGAAAACTCGATAGAAAGTTGCCTATCCTTGGTGATTCACTTGCAGAGACTAAATTGTAGCAATGGTAAATCTGCTGGCAGAGACCTACCTCAACGAAGCCAACAAGTTAGATGTCTCGAATTTCATTAACTAGAAATTCAAGATGCAGACGGTCATGGAGGGCTATGGTGTCTGGAACATTGCGAAGGGAACTAAGCTAAAACCTGATGCAGCTGCAGGTGTGATAATAGCACAGATCCAAGATTGGGAGAAGCGTGAAAACAAGGCAAAGGTATTGTTGCACATGTCAGTTAAAGATAGAATAATTCCACATATTAGAGACACTACAACTTCTGCTGCAACATAGACAACATTTAAAGAATTGTATGAAACTAGCAACACAAATCACATTTTGCTCCTGAAAATTAAATTGCTAGGCATTAAAATGGATGGAAATGAATCTGTTAGTTCATTTTTGGTCATATTAAAGAAGTGAAAGACAATATAGTAAATATAGGGGAAACTATTTCCAACACTAACCTGGTCACTATTACCTTAAATGGCATGCTAGAAGATTATCATATGTTCATAACAGGTCTCACAGCAAGGGCGAAACCTCCCATGTTTGAAGAACTGATAGGTATTTTACTGCAAGAGGAAGAGAGGTGTGGGAATCTAAAGCCTGAGAATAATAATTTGGCATTGTGGTCACATAAGAGATATGCGAGAGGGAGATTAGGAGAAAGAGGCAGAGGAGGTAGTTCATGGCAGAGAGGCAGTTCATGGCAGAGAGGCAGTTCATCGCAGAGAAGACAATATCCAAATCAAGGTATGCAATCTGACAGGAATGAGTCAAAGATTTTTTTTTATTGTGGTCAACCTGGACATATTGTTAAAGACTATCATACGAAGAAGAAAAATGAGGCTAGGAATAAACCTAGAACACATTCAGGTCATGATGTAGAAAAATCGTCAATTCGTGATCTCAGATTATTTATTGCTAGTGATGATATTGATGAACCCCGAAATTTTGAATCACAAGATCTTAGGTTGTTTGTGTCTAACGCTGCTTTATCTACTAAAATAGATGATTATGATGCCTGGTTTGCAGAATGTAGAGCATCGGTACATATGACTTGTAATAAAAATTGGTATGCTAATTTTAAAGAAATGCAAAATGGTGCCAACATATATCTTCGAGTTGACCTCGTTGATCCGATCAAGGGATATGGAGACATTCCTGTGACATTTTCGAATGGTATAGGTCGTCACATTCACAATGTTGTTTATGTGCCAGGAAAAAATAAAAAAAATGATCTCTGTGTCAACCATTACAGATACGAACTTGAAGGTTGAATTCTTAAAGAATTATTGCATAATGACTTACACTACGCAGTTAATCCCAAAAATAATATCTAATATATTGCATTGCGGAAGCCCCTCTATGCTTAAATAATAAGAGTGAAGGGAGCTCTAACTGGGTAGTTCATAAGGCACAATACTTGCTAAGGTTTTGCAAATGGGGTAGCAAGCTAAGTGGGCTCGATTGTGGAGAAAACTCCACAGTTAAGCGCGATTGAGCCAGAGGTGTCTTGGGATGGGTGACCACCTGGGAAGTCCTGGTTACCAGGTGCAAGCCCCGGAAGTGATGATTGATGCTATGTGATTCATTTCGTTTGTTTCAATCCCATTTCTTCAGCCCTGTGAGCATCACCCGATGCAATGAGTGCTAAGTGGACTATTCAAATCATGAGAATTATTGGTCAGTTGTGACTAATACTCATGGATATGGGTCATAGATTAATGACTTACACTACGCAGTTAATCCCAAAAATAATATCTAATATCTTTCACTGCGGAAGCCCCTCTATGCTTAAATAATAAGAGTGAAGGGAGCTCTAACTAGGTAGTTCATAAGGCAAAATACTTACTAAGGTTTTGCAAATGGTGTAGCAAGCTAAGTGGGCTTGATTGTGGAGAAAACTCCACAGTTAAGCGCGCTTGAGCCAGAGGCGTCTTGGGATGGGTGACCACCTGGGAAGTCCTGGTTACCGGGTGCAAGCCCCGGAAGTGATGATTGATGCTATGTGATTCATTTCGTTGGTTTCAATCCCGTTTCTTCACCCCTGTGAGCATCACCCGATGTAATGAGTGCTAAGTGAACTATTCAAATCATGAGAATTATTGGTCAGTTGCGACTAATACTCATGGATATGGGTCATAGATTAATGACTTACACTATGCAATTAATCCCAAAAATAATATCTAATTATTGCATAGTGAAGGATTTGCTGGACCACTTCCAAAATGTTGCAACGAGAGTGAGAGAAGGAGGCCTATACAAACTTGATGTTACTAGCAAAGCACATCACGCACTGACTTTTGCAACTATGCCAACAACGATTCTTTGGCATCAAAGGTATGGACACATAAATCATCCTGATTTATTGTTATTACAAAAAAATAATATGGTTGAACTACTTCCCATGTTAAAGAATGAGAAGGTTTCTTGTGATGGATGTACATTAGGAAAGATGCACAAAGATGAATTCCCCCCTCATCCTGATAAGAAAAAGAGAGATGTGTTAGATCTTGTACATACCGATGTTTGTGGGCCTATCCAGACTAGGTCCTTATGAGGTGCATTTTAATTTCTGTTATTTATTGATGATTGGAAGAGATATACATCGGTTTACCTCCTTATAATAAAAAGTGATGTTTTCAAGTACTTTAAGGAATTCATAACCATGGTGGAAAAGAAGACAAGAAAATCCATCAAAATCCTTCGTTCAGATAAAGGGGGAGAGTATAAATCAGGGGACTTCAACAAATATTGCAAAGATCATGGAATAGTACAACAGTTTATAGTACCGCAAACTCCATAGCAGAATGGAGTCACTGAAAGGAAAACCAAAATGCTAGTAGAGTGTGCACACAGTATGATGAAAGGTAAGAATATCTTATATGAATTTTCAGTTGAAGCCATAAATACTGCATTTTATTTAAAGAATAGAAGTCCAACAAGGTGTCTTGATGGAGTTACTCCTTTCGAAGCCTTGTATGGGTCCAAACCTGCAGTTCATAATTTGAAAGTATTTCGGTGTAAGGATTTTTATCATATTCCAAAGGAGAATAGGAGGAAATTGGATGCTAAATCCATTCAATGTATTTTCATTGGGTACTGTTATGAATTTAAAGCATAAAAATTGTTTGATCCTGCTACTCACAAATTATTTGCAAGTAGAGATGTACTTTTCCATAAGCAGGAAGAAAGAAATCATGACGACAACAGTCATGAGGAATGGGAGAGACTTCTTGATGAAGTTGTTAAAGAAGAGCAGTAGTAGCCACCACAACAACAATGACCATAGTATCAACCATCACCGTAGTGACAACAACAACAACAAGGACTTAGTGATATGGACAATTCAAGCAGTCACAGTTCACCTAGAGGTGAAGACAGATCTCCACAAAGTGGGGAGGAAGATAATCAGTTGAGAAGATATTCACGACAGATTCGGATTCCTGAGAGGTATAAAGACTATTCCCTAATGAGTAGCATTTCAAATTCCATATAACCCATGATTTTTTATGAAGCTAATGAACATGATGAATGGAAAAATGCAATGGAGGAAGAATATGAATCTATAATGAAAAAAAATACTTGGGAATTGACTGAATTGCCTAAACATAGGAAGCCCATTGAATGCAAATGGATATACAAACCCAAGTTTAAATCAGATGGTAGTATAGATAAGTATAAGTCTATACTGGTGGTAAAGGGGTATTCATAAACAAAAGGTATTGACTATGCTAAAACATTTGCACCAGTAGCTAAACTGAATACTATCACAATGTTAATTGCTTTAGCTACAAAGTACCATTGGAAGCTACACCAGTTAGATGTTAAATCTTCACGTTTGAATGGTGAGATAAAGGAAGAGGTTTACCTTACTCAACTTGAAGAGTTTGTGGAAAAGGGGAAAGAACGCTTAGTGTGTAAGTTAAAGAAATCATTATATGGACTAAAACAGGCACCTAGGTCATGGTATGAGAAGATAGGCACTTTCTTTCTTCAACAGGGTTCTATGAGGAGCAAAAGTGATCCAAATTCGTATACCAAATTTGATGAGCAGGGGTATATAGTATTGATTTCCTTATATTTTCATGATTTGATAATTATAAAAAATGCAGAGAAATTAATTGATGAAATCAAGCAGCACTTGTCAAAAGTATTTGAAATGAAAGATCTTGGTGAGTTACATTACTGCCTAGGTCTAGAAGTTTGGAGAAATGCAGACCAAAATTTTGTTTGTCAGAGTAAGTATGTCAGAGAAATACTTAAGATATTTAAAATGGATTAGTTTAAGTCTTCTAGTGTTCCCATGTAACAGATTATGAAACTTTCTTATGATGATGGTTCGAAGGAGGTGAATGGCACTGTGTATAGATAGATGGTGGGTAGTCTGAATTATCTCACCACAACCAGACCTGATATTTCATATTATGTGAGTGTGTTAAGTCATTTTATGGAGAAACCTCACTAAATCCACTGGAATGTAGCAAAGGAAGTACTCAGGTATCTAAAAGTAACACTTGATTATGGTATTAAATATATTGATCCATTTGATGTTGAGTTAATAGGTTATTCAGATTCTGATTGGGCTGGCAATCTGGATGATCAAAGATCAACCACTGGATATGTGTTTGGCATTAGATCTGGGTTTGTTTCCTGGATAAGTGAAAGGAAACCTATTGTATCTTTTTCATCTACTGAAGAAGAATATAAATCCTTGTGTGCAACAACTTGTGAAGTTGTTTGGTTAATAAGACTTCTTCAAGATGTTGGAGAGGAATGACAGGAACCTATGATGATCAATCGTGATAATCAAAGTTCAATCAATATTGATAAGAATCTGATTTTTCATGCAAGGACAAAGCATGTTAATGCTCAGTTTCATTTTGTTAGAGAGAAAAGTTGCAGTCAAATGAAATAGCTCTTATGTATTATAATACTAGTGAAAATGTTGTTGATATTTTCACTAAGCCTCTTGGAAATATTAAGTTTGAGCCTCTTAGGGAGATGTTAGGTGTAGAAGTCATTCAATTCTCCATTAAGGGGGAGACATGGAAATAATGGAGTAAGCGTCAGTTTTAAGTGCCAATTCTTAAGAGTTAGTTCGTAGTTGAACTGTCTGTAGATTCTAGTTGTTTGTGGTTTGCATGTAACTGACTCCGTAGAGTCTTTTCCTATTTAATAATGTAATCAGTCTTCATTCAATAATAAAGAAGTGAGTGTAGCCTCACCGTGTGTTTGTTTCACATATTTTAACTATTTCCTGGTGTTAAGAACTAAATTCTTCTCCCCTTGGTGCAACCACCATACCCAGGCTTCTATGCCTCAGCGTCCGCCTCCATAGACTCTAGGATTCTAGGATAGCTACTTGCCATGAGACTGTCTTGGTTTTTACCCCAATGATTGCCTCCGTTGTTGAGAATATCTTCTGAGATCCCCTTCTCTGCTTGGACCTTCTTATAATTTTCTTGTCTCTCAAAACTCAGATTCTTGCAAAAGAACACCAACCATTTTTCTTAAGGCACAAGACTCCAATTTTTCCCCAACTCCACTCAACAATTTTAACTATGCATGCCCAACGTTTTTCCCATTGGCTCAGTGCCTTGTATGGGTGTGCTATCCCTTCCTTTTATTCCTTCCAGATCTCAGTGGTTGGCAAGTGATATCTACTGAGCCAATCCCACCATCGACCTTGGCCTCTCTGATTCACTCTACATTGAGTTATCTTTCTTAACCTTGCTTTTAGATGTGACAGGATTATAGCTAGTTGTAAGTTCTACTGTCTAGATCTCTGGTAAAATGCCTAATTTATTGTGAAATTTCGTGTCTAATATTTCAGTTGATTGATGCTAAAAATTATGAAATGTATGATTAGCAATTGAAGAAATGGTTGGGAAATGGTAGATGTTCAAACCTTATAAGACACTCAAGTACATCGAACAGTAAATCAAGAAGTGGAACAAGGAAATATTTGGGAACATAAACCAAGAAAAAAAAATATCAAGGATAGAATGAGGATACTCTAGGAACTCTGCATAGATGAAGGTTACACAGAGGATCAGAAAAAGGAAGAGATCCAAATGACCTAGGAATGGTAAGCATGATTCCAGCAATGAGAAACTCTATGGCACCAAAAGTCTAGAATTGAGTGGCTAAAGGAAGGGGAGAGGAATACCAAGTTTTTTCATTGAACCACCATTGCAAGAAGAACCCACAACAAAATCCTGAAAATTAGGGATCAGGATGGAATTGAAAGAGAATCCCACAAGGAAATTTAAAATACATTGGTCAATCACTTCCAGGGGATAGCCTAGGAACCCAACCAATAGAGAACTAAGGCCATACAAAGGATAACTCAGAACATCCTTAGGCTGGTAACAGAGGAACAAAATATCAATCTAAACAAACCCAAGAAAAAGGAGGAAATCCACCAAGTGGTCTAGGAGATGCCCAATGGAAAGGCGCCAGGTCCAGATGGCTTCACAGTAGAATTTTTCAAAGCATACTGGGAAGTGGCTAAACATCATGTTTATGGGGTGGTGGAAGACTCCATACATTCGGCCTTTGTCTTGAAAGCATTAAATTCCATAAGATCACTCTAATCCCAAAAGAAAATGAAGCAAGGACCCTAGATCGCTACAGGACGATAGCTTTATGCAATGTTGTTTACAAGACAATATCCAAAGTCATAGCCAACAAACTGAAACCACTCCTACCCACATCGATTTCACAAGAGTAGGCAGGTTTCAAAGAAGGAAGACAAATATTGGATAACATCATCCATGCCCATGAACTTATACACACACTAAAAAGACAAAGGACAGAGGGATGATAATCCAAATTGACCTAGCGAAGGATTATGACAAGATTAGTTGGCGCTATATGGCCAAAACATTGGAAGCCTTTGGGTTTGAACAATAGTGGATCAACTAGATTGTCAATCTAGTCTCAACGACAAGCTACTCGCTCCTAATTAATGAAGCCCCAAAAAAACTCTTCTGGCCTTGGAGAGGCATCAGACAAAGAGACCAATTGTCCCCCTTCCTATTCATTCTGATGATGGAAGGGCTCAATAGAAGCATAAAAAGAACAACTGCAATAGAGGAAATAAAAGGAATTAAACCTTTCGAATACTATCCAACCTCCACACACCAACAATTCGTTGATTACACCCTACTCCATGACACACCCACGGTCAAGGAATAAAAAACCTATAAAAGAATATTAGAATACTTTGGGGAAGCCTCAGGGGCAGAGATCAACCACTTCAAATCCATGATCTATTTCTTCAACACTAATCCTGCAATTCAAAAAAACCTAGCCAACATTTAGGGGTTTGAGCTCAAAACTCTCCCAACGAAATACTTGGGAATTCCCTTGATGGACAGAGATTGCAAAATGGAAACATGGGAATGATTGATCAACAAAATGCAAGAGAGGGTAAAAAATTGGTCTTATAGAGCTCTCAACTTGACAGGGAGGTTTATCCTCACCAAAGCGGTCCTGCAAGCAATTCAAAAAGATTTCCTATGGTAAGCTGCTAAAAATACAAATAAATGGGCCCTCGTAGGTTGGGAGAAGGTTTGTTGACAAAAATGCAAAGTTGAACTCGAGTTACAAGACCCATCAGTAACCAACAAAGCCTACGGGGAAAAAATATTGTGGAGATGGGTCAAGGACAAATCAGTACCATAGGCAAACCTCTAGAAGGCAAAGTATGCCTAAGCATCAATGATCAAGATTAAATTTGACTCATGGGAAAAATGGAGGGATCAACCATCTAGAATCTTTCCTGGCACAATAAGAACTGGATTCATAAACACAGCTTCTCAGAAGTCAGAAATCGTCAAACTGGCAGATTCTGGGAGGATGCATGGCAGCAGGAACCTAGGATGGAAAATCCAGATAGAGAGGAGCTCCAACAGGAAATGACAGTGCAAGGAAAAACAACAATCCATCACTACTCGAAGCCAAGAAACGATAGTGACAGATGGAGGACTTGAGACAAACTCAATCCACAAAATAGAGACTGTATCGCAACTCTAGTGAAAGAGGTCGAAGAGGAATTGAAGAAAAGGAAAATTGCAGTCTCAAAGGATGAGGATAAATTAAGGTGGGCTAGGGAAAATGCTGGGGAATTCAACTTAAAAGAAGCACAGTATTACATCGTGGAACGGGATCAAGAGGACCCAGTGCAACAGTGGGGAAAGATCTAGAGCAACCCCCAATGACCAAAAATTGAAATTTTCAAATGGTTAGTTCTCCACAACGAAATTCTAACCTGAGAAAACCTGAGGAAAAGGGGTTATATAGGTCCTTTGCGTTGCCACCTCTATAAAGATAAGGAGGAAACAACCAATCACCTCCTTGATGAGTGCGGTTACACAGAAAAGCTATGGGATTGGGAAAAAGGAATCTATCACTAGTCCAATAGAATCTGGGGCAACATCACTGTAACCATCAACAATTGTTATGAGAGCTACAACAAAAATGAAATGGTGAACCTCTGTTGGAACCTAACGTCGGGGATGATCATCTGGGAAATATGTAAGGAGAGGAATCGACACATATTCATGAATGAAAGCCTATTGGAAGGAAATCTCAAGGAATCAATTATCTCACAAATAAGAGAAATGGTGCAGAGCTGCAATTGCAAGAAGGAAACAACGCAATGCACAGATCATGACTCCCGCATCATGGAGTTTTTTCATGTAAAAAATAGGTGTAACAACACAACGGTAGGGCGGGATCCACAACTCCAACTAGGAGACCACAATTAGACCCCTCCCTCCATTAGGGCTCCTCAAATTAAATTTTGACGAGGTGGAAAAAGGAAACCCAGGAGTGGCAGGGATGGGAGGGTTGATCAGAGAGAGTGATGTTAACATAATCCAGCTGTATGTTGGGAGTATGGGAAACTCAAACAACAACACAACGAAATTTGGAGCCTTGGAGCTTGGCCTTGAAATCCTAAGGCACGAAAGGATGAGAAACATTATCGTGGAAGGTTTCTCCACCCTGGTCATCAATATGACCAAGAGACTCCAGAACGGTACTAGATTGGGCAAGGTTCAAAGACACTGGTGCATGTCTCTCTCCCTACAGAAAATCTAGGAGAATTTGGAAACTCTGAATATAGTGGGTTTTCACTAGGTATGCAGGTCAACAAATGGTTTGGCAGAAAGACTAGCTAACGAGGGGGTTGGCAAGGAAGGTTTGGAAATGGACACTACCTAGATCAGCCTCCCGAATAACCAACTCCGAAAAGATTGCATCCACCTAGCAGCAAAAGACCATGACGGTAGGTTAAACAAGGAAGGTCACATCGAGAAGGGCAGTGCAAGGCCTCGTGGAAGGCATGCAGGACCTAATAAGGATATGATTTTTGAACACTCGTTCACCAATGACCATAGAGGATCAACATAAACAATCGGCGGGGGTACTAAAACAGGAACCTTGTGATAGAAAAAATTACGAGGAAAACACGTGGGAAAGTACAGATCACAAATCACATGCAAAATGTGACGGAAGGCATGAGGGAGTTACATGGTTCATAATCGATCCTCTAGGCCAAAGTATAGGTACGAAGAGAAGAACAGTAGTATCTCAAGCGAGTAAGGGTAGTGACCTGCATAGGGATAAAGGACGAGTCACCATGATCATACAAGCTACCACTGGGAAAAATGATGGGAGGGATCACCACTATAGACAAGCCATGATTCGAAGGACAAGATTGCAACAGGAGAAGAACAATAAGAGGAAAGATGACAGGAATAGCCATAAATAGAAGGAGCGTAATGGTAGGGGCTACCACAGATAGAAGGGAAGGAAAAGGAAGAATCCCTATGAAGTGAGGTAGAGGCTGAGTAACAAGAAAAGGAGTTGTGATAGACCAAGCAGGATGGTGATAATAAATCACATGCAGAGGAAGAGGAATCCCCTTGGAAAGGAAGTTATGAATAGTCCACGATGAGTGTCAAGAATGGAGCAGGCGGAAAAAGATGTGGAGGGCACCTTCAAAACTCTGGTTTTGCTGAAACGAAACATGACCATCACCCGCTGGGTAAAGGAAATCAAATAAAAAAACAAAGGAAAATCTTGGGATGCACTGGCATAGGAAGTGGACTGGAAAACTGATTTGGGGGCCACGAAGCCCATGGAAACCCTCTACCATAAAACAATGGAGATGACGTGGCTAAATAAGATGATGATCAACAACCCTTGATGGGGTGCCACATAGCACAAATAGGCCATGTGGTTTGGAGCCAGGATGGGCCTTAAATACAGGCCATCGACTCCCATCCCCTCACCATTAAGATGGGAGCAAGCCCGAGCAGCCAGGTCCATGGGATGAGCCCTCTCACATGATTGAAGAGGAAAGACACACATGGCACTAGGATGATAACCTTAATGGTCGATCCCATCATGATCACCCTTAAGTTTATCAGCGGTTTTGGTCGAGAGAGAATTCATTTTGAGTTAGAACAACATAAGGCATACATCTCTGAGCATTGGTGCAGAGGTAGAAACCCCATTGATGTTCTGGTCATTGTTTTTCTCATACACATGCCAAGGGAAAGAGGCAAGCCTCGCAGAGGCGCAACCTGGTATACTCTCGATGCTCGTCGAAAGAGAAAACAAATATTTGAACAAGCGTTGTCCATGACTCCGACGGAGCTATTCCACAAAGCTAGGAAACCCAGGACCTATGTGGAGGAGATTTTTTCGGAAGAACCCATTCAGGCTCCTTCAGAACATATCCTCTTTACAGTTCCTGACAATTGGAATCCACGAACCTGATTTCTGGGTGAGGCTGAGCTAAAGGCCACAGGGACACTGCATAGCTTCCAAAGAAAGGACGACTAACAGAGAAATCCACTACTTTCTATGTCGAAGAAGAAATCATGGAAGCTATGGATGTGATGGTGACTTCAAGCGCAGGGGAATTCTCCATGTATGCAGACCACCAGAATGCTCAAAGAGGACCACAAGGAAGGAGCATGACAGGAGAGGAGGAGGCCATCCAACTAGGAGAAGCATTGCCAGAGGATAGTTGGGTGAGGGAGGGTGGTATGGCTCCTATGTCGCATCCCCTCTCCATCATGCAAGAAGCATGGCATGTCCAACCACCATTCTTCCAACTGGAACACCTGGAGATGATATTTGAAACAAGAATCCTGGTGGAAGACCAAATCCATCGTGCCATCTAAATCAACCAACACATAGACATGTTGTTTGATGCCTACTCCAACATGCCACCAGGACTACAGTGCCCAATGTGTGCACAACCCTTTGCACTACCAGCCAAAGCGGGAAAGTAAGGAGGAGATGATGAAACCACCAGGTAATTGCTACAGTTAATGTTTCTGGTTAGAAGTTTTGTTTTGATTAGAACTACGGCTCTGGCATTGTTAAGGTTTCACTATGGTATAAGTAGAAAGCTACGGGAACATTTCCAGACTAATGGTTGCCATATGTCCTGGTTTCCTTTAGGCAGGACATATGGCAACCCATTTTTTGATACATGATGCATAGGAGGTCGATTGTCCCGATTTCCATTTTTCCGACGGGATAGTTGGCAGTCTGAACATATTTGTAATCCTGAAAATTTAATACAATAGGATCGTCACCTTTTTGACTGAAAAAAAAAAAAAGATGATGATCAACAAAGTGAGTTCGGAATGGAAGAAGCCAGACGAGAGGCTAACACAGATCACAAGAAAATGTTGGATGAAATCCTGAGTCATCTGAGCAGCCTCGAAACCATTACCAAATTGTTAGTTGAGGTCGAGAAGGAACATAAATCCAAGATGGAGCGGTTGAATGCTCAATTTCACCTCTATCTGCACTATTTCCATCACATGGACATCACACCAGCCGATGGCCAAGGTGCACCAGCCCACATCAGCAAGACTCACATGATCTCCCATAAGGAGGACAAAAAGATCCGAGAGGATGACGAGAAGAAACACATCATTGTCCTGGACGAGTGAATGGTTAGTCGAATGGTTAGTTCAACCGTTAGCCTCTTGGGCCTAGTGCGTAGTCTCTATGTCTGTTTTTTTATGTTTATGTTGCTTTTCCTTTTCAAACTGGTTATGGTGGGCCTGACCTGGTTTCCCTTGGTGGTAGACCAGTCCCACCCTTCGTATATATCAGTAAGTGCAACCCGGGAACACTTGGTCTGGTTTCCTACTAAGCACGCTAGGAGGCCCCCCTTTTTTGTATCATAATCTATTTTGTAGTACTACAACTCCTTACACTCACTTATAAAAATAAATAAAAATTAAGTTTATATAAAAAGTATATTCTAAATTATTAATCTCTAAGCTTAATGAATAAATATTAGATTAAATTACTTAAGAATTACGGAATTTAATTTCAAATAAATATGAGATTAAATTATGTAGGAATTTATGAAAATTGGATGGATTCTACAATAACGGAGCATGTACTCCACAACAGAACTTGCGGTACTGGAGTGACTAATTGGAGGAGCCCTTCCTTTAGATATTGGAAATAAAAGGTTTAATTCCCATTTTAAATTATTAATTTTTTGTTGTAATTAATTTAAGTTATTAATTTTTTGTTGTAATTAACAAATGTTCCATAAAATGAATCTGATTTCTTTGCATTCTTAGTAAATTTCAAAGTAATAATAATATATATATATATATATATATATATATATATATATATTTAAAAAAAATATAATTGTTTATATTTTAATCAATTGAAAATCATAATATTTATTCATAATTATAAATTTAAATTAATATTTATAAATCTATATTAATATTTATAAATTTATATGAATGTACATTAATTTTTTTATATTAAGATGTTCTAATATTTTTCATTTTTCATAATTATAGTGTCAAATCAAAAAATTGAATATAATTAAACATAACTTTTCCTTATACTTAAAATATATGCTAAGTTAAGTAGATAAAGGTTGAGCATTAAATTTTTTATTTTCTTTTTAATATATGAATAAATTAAGATAATCATTAATTTTTCAATATTTAATAAATTTTCAATTAAAATAAATATATAATAATATAATTTAAGTTGTAATTTTTTTTAATTAATGCATATTAAATATTTTTTTATTTTTTTTTCCTATGAAGTGTCAAGGATGTGGGTCCCTTACTCGCTAACCCAGCCAGCCTCTAGATCTGTGGACACCTCTCAGTAGCCACCATCTTCCACCTTGCCTCCTTATGGGATTTATTACCCTCTATCATTTTCTCTCCCTCGCACTTGAGTATATGTGTATGTGTCCTCGAATTCAGGTCATGACTCTACCTGGTTCTTACGAGCTCAGGTCTGATGTTCTTCGCATGCAGTTTGGGAAGGTGGTGAAGCAAGGACGTTTGATGGCGGATATGGCCCAGAGAATTCTCCATTTATGGGCCCTCGCATTGGATAGCTATGTTATTTGCGTCCCCTTCTAGTTGCATTATTGTTTGTCTATTGTTGTTTGTCTCTCTTGTTCCTCCACAACTTCCCTATTGCACTCTGCAGTGGGAACTTTCTGGCCTTTCTCACTTTTTCATCTTGTGCTTTAGTTCTCCATCTCCTTTTACATGCATCGGGGTAGCTCTTCTCGTGGTGGCATGGGGGGAAACTATCGCCGACCAAAATCTAGTCGGGCTTTCGACTTCTGCATGCGGCTGAGAATTTTGCAGAGACCTATCACTCAGCCACCCCTTCAGAAATTTAGTAGAAATTGGATATTTTTGAGGAAGATGTTCACGGTCTATGGAAGTTCATCTCGGATGACGAGGTGAAGGAGACAACCAACTCGTGGGTTCATGACATTGGTTATGTTCATGCCCGATCTTCGTAGTACTTGAAAACTATGGACATTTATTGGCACTTGAAAACCCTGATGGGCAGAGTTCTTTTGGACCACCATGAATCCCGCAAAGAGGTCCTCCTGCTGGAGATCAAGCTGATCGACCACCTAGATTAAATAAGGATAGAAGTTCTCACAGAGAAACTATGAGCTATTCCTATATTTTCTCCCTATTCATAATTTAAAAACTCTCGATTATATATATATATATATATATATATATATATATATAATTTTAAAATTATAATAATATATATTAAAATATTTTAAATTATTTCTTAAAATTTGCATATAATTTTTTATAATAGATATTTTAAAATATTTTTAATTTTTTAAATATCAAAATTTTTAAAAATATTTATTAATCCATGTAAATGTATTCTTTTTTAATTTATAAATACCTTTTACTTATACTTTATAAGTAATTTAAATAAAAATTACGTAAACACAAAACTAAACAATTCTTTTTTTAATTTATAAAGACCTTTTATTTTTACTTTATATGTAATTTAAATAAAAATAAGTAAGCACAAAATTAAACATGTCTCTTGTTTAAAGTTGAGTTACAATAGTTTAAAGGTAAGTAGTTGGCTTTGACATTTCATTGGATACAATTTTTGAGAAAATATACTTTAATTGATAATAATTCGATTTTCAATTTACAATAATTTTAATTTTGAACTTTTTTAAACTTTTAAGAAAATGTACTCTAATTGATGATAATTCGATTTTCAATTTACAAAAATTTTAATTTTGAACTTTTTTAAATTACCATATTGTAGCCATTAATTTTAAACTTCGTAAAAGGAGTATTTTATCAAATTTTAACTGCTTTAACCGATAGTAATTTTATTTAAATTAAAGTACCATGGCCTCGTCGCCCTTAGTTTTGAACTTCCTTAAACGACCGTTGTCCTCTGACTGCTAAGATTTTAAAATTTCTCATGATTCATCATCCACCTCGCAGTTATATATAAATTATCTGTGAGTTGTAATTCATCTAAAAGTTTTAGTAAATTTTGTCAATTTATGATTCTGATTTCTATCGTTTTTATACATACAAAGATTTTTTTATATAAAAGTGTTAATATTTGATATAAAAGTTGATTAATTTAGTTGATTAACATTTTCTTTATGTTAGTTGATTAACTTATGTATCTTGATTATTAGGGTTTCCTTATAACTACACTTTACTAGAGCACTCTATACATCTACTCTCTATTATGATCATAAGTTATGGCAGATGAGTGAGGAGTGAGGCCTACATACACGATGTTGTGTCCGCTGATATGTGTAAAGCCTAATGCAAATGAAAAAACTACACATAATTTCCATTAAAATATTTCATTAACCTAACAACCAACTTCACATAGTTTCTTTCAAAATATTCTCTTAACTAAAAATATTTCATTCAGACAATAATCAAGTCCACATAATTTATGTCCTGAGACTTGGTACTCTGGAGGGATGGGGTTATAATTTGATTGAAGTCGAAATCTCCCAGATCCCCAAAGGCCAGAGTACATCGTGGTCGTTGGTGCAGGAGGACGTATGTCAGCAGATCTTTAGGTCCAGAGGTACTCTGGAGAAATCAAAGTGAATGGTTGAGGGGCGCCCGAAGCTCGAAAAAATCGGATTCCATATCAACCCTCCATTTTTTATATGCACCTTTTAAATGCACTAGATTTAGAGAAAACTCTTTGAACCTAGTGCAAGGACTCCACTTGAACCATCTTTCAAGTTCAGAGAAGAGCATGCTAGGTGGGCACACAAAAACAACCTCAACCTCAGAAGAAGGAAAAATTGTGCAAGGAGTGCACTTCAGAGTTGTTGAACACTCTAAAGAAGACATACCAAGGTTACCGAATACTCTGAGGGCTTTGCAAGGAGTGCATTGAGCATGCACAAGGAGTTCGCGAGAACTCTGTTTCGAGTTCTGTGACAAGGTTTCCAAGAGGGAACACTAGAAGTAATAGCTCAAGAGGAGCAGTGCAATTCTACACAGAGAGTGCAAGGAGTGCGCAATTGAAGTTTTAAGAGTTCAGGTTTGAGGAGGTGAAGCTGTGCAAGGAGTGCACAAAGCCAACCCAATGCTACAGTGTTGTTCAAGCTTAGGAGAACGAGTGAAGAAGTGCCAGGAGGGTACAAGAAATCATTTGGAGAGAACAAAGAGTTGAGGCCCTTAGAATTTTGAGCGAGTTCAAGCTCGGGACGGATAATGTAGTTGCGCACAGAAGACCCATGCAAGACGTGCACTAGGCCAACATTTGGAAAGTGTTGAAAAACTCCAAGGAAGACATAGAGCAAGTATGCGCTGGGGCCTAAGTCCCGTGAAGTGACAAATGTCAAGAGGAGTAGCGTTTTTCCAAAAACACAAACTAGGGCCAAGCACACATCCTTGTAGGAGAAAGGTTCAAAGGCTAAGCCTTTGAAATTATTAATTTTGAAAAATCATTCATCGGAATAGAAAGTGCAGCAGCTGAGAGGATAAGGTACAACAATCATTGGATGGGTTGTTAGGATCAATTTGGGTCGTTATATTAGATCCCAAGCAGAAGGAGGAGCACATACAGAGGATAATAGATCAAAATCATTGGATCTAGGTGTGAGGATCGAAATTTGTCATATCCAGGTATGTTGCAGGGGGTTTAACCCTATACACCCTTTGAACTTCGTAAGTTCAGAGGTTTTTCAAATTTTGTGTTTTGAAGGAGACATGATCCCCAAAGTCTAGGGATCCAGAGTAAATCAGGGTCATCAAATTGAGAGGAAACATGTCCATGGATCAAACGTATCTGGAAGATCGATAGTCTGGGAGAGCATATGGGCACGAAGGTTGAAGACCCCCGAAGCTTTGAAGAGTGGAGTGCATATGGGGAATCGGATGTAAAGGGACACATGGATCTATGTCCTGAAGTTCGGAGACTTGGTACTCTGGAAGGATAGAGGTATAATTTTATTTGAGTCCAAACCTCCTAGAGATATGAGTAGTACATTGTGGTCGTTGGCACAGGAGGATGCGTGTCAGTGGATTGTTAGGTTCAGAGGTATAGTACTCTAGAGAAATCAAAGTGTAGGATTAAGGGGACTCCTGAAGCTTCGAAGAGCCGCAGTCCATCTTAACCATCCGTTTGAGAGGGATGTGTGTCATCAGAATGGAGGAGGTTCAAAAGTTCGACATTCTGGGAAATTAGAAGTGATATGCAGTGGAGAGATTCGAAGTCTCAGAGCCTATAGTCAACTCCCACCATCGATTGATGTAGACACGTGGTGTCACATGGTGAATTCTATAGAATTGAAGCTCTAGAATAACTTGGGTGAGTGGATTTCAATCTCTCCAGAGTCCTGAAGTCCGCAGTTGATCTGAGCCATTTATTTTTTAGAGGACATGTGGAAGTGGATCCAGAAGTACGACAATCCAACACTTCAGAGGAAACAAAGTGGAGAGTTGGGAAGATATGCGAAGTCTCGAAGGCTAGAGGTCATCATATTCATTCAGATGTGGGGACATATGGCAACAAATCAAGGAGTCTGGAGATTTATCACTTTGGTAGAACTGTGGGATAGTGCTTCAAAATTTGCTAAAGATGGAGCGTCGAAGCATTGTGGGTCATTTACATTAGTGACGAACATGAATCATTGATACCCTTCGGTTGTTTGAAACTTTTCCAATTCGGTAGTCTGAAGGATTTGTAAGTGTTAAGTGTTGGAAAAGGGTCGAAGCATGCATGTAGGTCGTCGATCAGAAGGAGGAGTGTCAGTTGTCTCATTGACTTATTAGAAATATTCCGACATTTCGACGTCGAGAGATATGAAAGGTCATTTGTGTGCATGACCAAAAGAAATAGTCGAAGGCTGAAAGAGAGGCACATGAATTGTCGATTTTCAAAGCTTGAGGTCCATTGATCTATCACTTTGGCATATTCAATGATTTAGATATTTTAAAGATTTGTGGAAAAGCGTTGAGGAAAATTCATCGAAGCTAGAATTGTGAAGGATGCATAGATTCATTGATTTGATGGTGGGATGGGAACCGTAAGATCTATGTTTTTCGGTGATACATTTTTTTCTAGAGCTATGTGTATCGGACATGGTTAGAAAATCACCGAAGATGAATCCCCGTGGAGAGTTTGAGTCATTGATATCGGTTCTTGTTGAGGGTCGTTGATCTTGTTTCTTATTCATTTTTGCTTGTTCACAACTTTTCTGCATTCGAAGGAGTTGAGGGGAAATAAAGGAAGAGATCGTCGAAGCCCGAAGCGCCGAAATAGTGTCTGGTCATAGTCCAGGGTCATATGAAATTTCCGTGAGAGTGAAAAGGGCTAGCATCGCAAAATTGATTTCAAAGGCAAAGGGGCTTAGTAATATCCCACGGGCTCATTCATCGACCTGCACACGGGAAATCAAGGACCTATTTTTGATAATGGGGGGCTCAGCAGGGCCCAAAGAGATGATTCAACTCTTGATTTGAATGATCTTAAATTGGGAGGTCACATGGACCTTGAGAGAGGGTGGGGTCTGCATCAAGATGTATCAGAGCCATAAAAATATTCTAGTCTGATACCAATAAGTGGTATCAGAGCGATAAAAAGTTTCTAGTTTGATACCATCAAGTGGTATCACTGCAAGATTTTTTCTGCAGGTACCAGGTGAGCAAGGAATGTTTTGTTCTGATACCAGAAAGTGGTATCAGAGCCTAATTTATGTTTACAGAAAATAGGAAAGAGAGAGGAGAATACAAAGTATTGATGCTCTGTGAAGATTTTTTGCAAGTGTGCAACATTCAATAGACAACCAGGAGGGCTGTAGGAGAGAGCCAATGATTCTCTCATTTGCAGATCAGGAGAAGTAGACAGGCAGGTGGGATGAAAGAGAAGAACCATTTTTGTTCTTGGATTTATAAAGAGAAGATGGCTATTGAAGGCCAGAAACAGGGTCATAGAAAATACTTCCAACAAGTGAGCAACGCAGAGAGGGATTAAGGGCTCAAGGAGATCTGAGGGGAGCTCGAAAGGATGATGTTGAAGATGTATTAGGAAGTGAGAGGAAGTTGGAGGTATGAATGGCCCTTTAAGTAAAAGGTAAGGTGGTCTATCTAGAAGTTGGTTTCCATGAGGTAGTGCCAAGTATTAAGGAGGTGGATGAGGCATGTTGAAAACCTCAGTGCCACAAAGGAGGAAATGGTTTGTTTTTGTGAGCCAAAGGTTGGTAGGAACCTTGGTGATAAGGAAGAGAGATCAGCTAAAGATATCATAAACTTCTAGGAGGGAAGTTGTGGTAATGCAAATTGCCAATAGGGAAATGAGATGAGACCAGTAAAGGATCTCGTAGACTACTAGGAGGGAAGAGATGAAGGTTCAAATTTCTAAGAGGGAAATGAAGAGAGATCAAGAAGAGGTCTCATAGAATAATAGGAGGGTAGAAGTGAACTTTCATATTTTGAGGTGGGAAATGAGAAGATGTTGGTGGAAGATATCGCAAACTACCAGGAGGGAAGGTTAGAAAAATCTGATTTCTAGGTGGGAATTGAGGAGGAGGTAAAACTGTTTGAAAGTCTCAAGAACTCAAAGGAGAGTTCAGATCATCAAAAAATTCTAACATAAACAGAATTAATTTTTTATTCTAGCTCTTGTGGCATTGGCTTTTCAATTAATTTTTTATTCTAGATCATCAAGGAGTGCTAATAGAGGAGGAGGATTAGAGGAATATTTTGATCATTAGAGGAATCAATATATTCATTCCAAGCAGCTCAGTAGAGGCCATTTCACATGTTGAAGGTGAAACAGAGGAGGGACAACCAACCAAGACTGTCATAGAGGAGCAGGGGTAGACATTGGAATCTTCGCAGGATATGGAATAAGAAGAAGAGCATACAATTCATATGCTCACTCAGTGAAAGTAGTAGATAAGAATGCTAGACGATTGGTTAGGAAATCCAAGAACAAAATAAGATTGCAAGAGGGATGCAATTGTGAAGAGTGGAGAAAAATCCCAGCCTAAGGAGCATCTAGATGAATATACACTTGTACCAACACAAGGAGATAAACTAACAGAAACATAATTGTCAGGGGAGATGGTTGAGAATAAGCTCAGTAGCATGGTTGCAGAATTTGGACCTGCAGTGGAGTGGAAAGCCAATGCCACAGGAGCTAGAAATAACATGGGATATAGATTGATCTACCCATTGATTTGTATGAAGGAGTGGAAGCCCTAGAGGAAATGGTAGTGTTGTAGTGTCAACGCGTCAAACAAGTCAAGTTGGAAACTGATGAAGAGGAGTTGCAGCATAGAAGACTACAAAGGAGGAGCCAGCTAGTAGACTTTGGATAGAGTGATAGAATATATAAGAACGTTGATGTTGTAAGCATCAAAGAAGGAAACGAGAAGTAGATATATGTTGATTAGAGGAGATTTTGTAGTAGAAGGACCACAACAACAAAGTAGAGGAGTATATGGACAACTCTAGAATGAAATTTGGGATCCTGGAGGATCTCAACCTCAGCAGCAGGGAAGCTATGAGAATTATCTCATGATTTTTGTCAGCGTAGGAGTATTATGCAAGATCATCGATCCACCTCAAAAAATTCACCAGTGCAACAACAAGCCAATGCATCAGTGAAAATGGAGGAATGGATTCCAAGGGAAGAGAGGCGCAAACCCTCTAATTTTGAACCCAAATTTAAAATTTTTGATGTAATTAAATGGAATTAAATGTTGTAAGGGTAAGGGAAAGTTGAGCCATGTGCATTTGTACAAAGTGCATGTGAAGTTTCCTTTAATGGATGACACGTAGATAGGCTTCCTTCTGGTTCGAACTAGTTTTCCATTGATTGTAATTGAATGGAATTCAATGCGAGTAGGTAGCTGGAGGGAATGCTCAAGGAGCCCGTATTTTGTAAAATATCATTGTGTAATGATTGGTTAGTGTTATAATTTGTTGATGAGCAATTCAAGAGAGAACAAGAGAGGAGTGAAGATAAAGTGTTGAAGACTTTGTTGCAGTCCATCCTTTGCAAATATTTGTACATAAACATTCATATATAATACAAAGGAAGCTTTTCCCACCTATGAGGTGTAATGAAACTCAAATTTACCATAAAAAATAATTTCTATGACATAATTCATCTTCGTTCAATCTTAGAGTTTTAAGAGAAGGTAAGATTGAATTCGATCCAAATGATATTATTACACCAATCTAGTTTGCTTCGAATAGGAAATTGTCAAAGTAATCAGTTCTTCACACTTAGTTACGCTTGTGATTGCAAGTCTGGATCTTCATGACTGCTCGAATAGTAGGTGACTTGACTATCTACTATGTGTGCGCGTAAAGGAGAATATTATCATTTTACTATAGAAAATTTTTTTTAACTTTTTATTAATGTATGTACTTAATTCCACCTACAATTAAGCATATATCTATATCTTATCCATATAATAATTTAGGTACTAGTCATGCCCCATACACAATGACCTGTAATGTGAACTGTTATTATTATACTCCTATCCTGGATGAATATCCTCCAACATTTTCAGCCAGTTCATTCATTACAGTATTGGATTTGTTCCTATAATAATAATTCCTACTATGTTCCTACAACTTTGTGAAGAAACAGAGGTCAATCGAGTTTTAGTGATCGCAAGTGTCGAATAAAACAAAGGACCCTGTTGTTTGCCGAAATCCAAAATATGGAACGACTGTGGGCCAACATTTCAGGGTTTCGGGATTCAGGGTTTCGTGAGTACAAGAGTCGTACATCAACACACAACATTTCCCGAATTTGCGAGAAGATGCCGAGCACTTCAAGGTTTCAGGGTTCGGGATTTCGTGAATACAAAAGTCAATCATCAACACACAACAACTCTCGAAATTGCTAAAGGTGATCAGTAATTTGAGAATTCTAAGTTCGAGATTTCGCGAGTGCAAGTGCCCAAACAACGACATATATAATCCTTCGAAATGTGAAAAAGGAAAGGTGGGTCCCACACTCTGAGATTTCGGGGTTCGGAACATCGTGAGTTCCGGTTTCCAAACATCGACATAAATAAATTTCAAAAATGCAAAAAAGGAAAAGGTGACACCCACATTTTGGGGTTCAGGGTTTCACGTTTTTCGTACTCAACATACAACAATTCTCGTATTGTGAAAAAGAAAGGAACTAACATTTTGGGATTTCAGGGTTATCAAAAAACCAAACAACAACACACAACCACTCTCGAATTCTGAAAAGGTGAAAGGATGTGGGACAACACTTCGAGATTTTAGGATTTGGGGTTTCGGGGTTTGCAACTACCAAAAGACAACACACAACCACTCTTGAATTCCGAAAGGTGAAAGGATGTGGGACCAACACTTCAGGATTTCAGGATTATGGGTTTCAGAGTTTCAAATCCCAAGCATCCAACATAAACAAACTTCCAAAAAATGCGAAAAAAGAGAAGGTGGGACCCGCATTTCAGGGTTTTGGGGTTCAGAACTTCGTGAGTTCAAGTGACCCAAACCTTATATGTAACCAACTTTTGAAATGAGAAAAGTGGAAGCTTCAGGGTTTTGGGGTTCGAAACTTCGTGAGTTAAGAATCCATACATCAATAATTCAATCAAAACGCAAAGGAAGAGAGTACTCTGCTTCTACTGTAACTCTTCACACTATTTTCATCACTCCTTGCTCTTTATCCTTTGCAGGTACTCTTGATTTTCATTTTCTGGGAGAACTCTTACTTTCGTTCCTGGGAGACTGAAGGTGTAGAAGGATACAATATACCTTTACCTCACAGAATTTTGAAAGCCTAAGGACTTAGGAATTTTAGACGCATAGAAGGGCAGAAAGGGTAAAATTTTCTGTGTAAGGTAAATTCTATAATATTCACTTAGAGCCTCTTTTAATCAATGCATTAAACGTCAAAAGTACTAGATCTGTGCATCTATGTAAATACATGATTAAGAATATCATTCCATCAGAGATTGGTCATTATAAATGATGTTCCAAGGGATCTGAGTTTGGTTTCCTAGGGATTTATCTTAAGAGAGGATCTGCCTCATTGTCGTTAATATCCTCCTTTCTTTACTTACTTATAGAAATATAATTACATATTTCCTTGACATATATTCCCCACAACAAACAAAAATGGAAAACATTACAGTTATGATTTAATCAACACAATGCATCAGAAAAATCATTCAAAAAGAGAATGGACATCATTCCAGCTCGGATTTAATGTGACATCGAAATAAAAACATAGCCATTCATAATCCAGAGGGGTAGATCAACATATCAGAATCCAATCCACGGGAAGACAAAGGGAACAACCACGTTTCTCCCAACCATAGAATAGGGCATCCAAGGTCACTTGCCTGACTCACCCCCTAGCCTGACCATGAATCCATGAGGGCGAACTTGGAAACTCCTCCTCAACAATGTCCTTCAATTCCAACAGTTATCCTCTTGCCTCACACTTCGTCAACAATGCTCATAACAAAAAGACAATTTTTTTTTCAGCGGGCTCCTCTTGCCTCACACTCAATCTGCAGTGTTCATAACAGCAAGAGAGCTCAAAAATCTTTTCCCATCATACTTGGCAGCATCCTGCCTCCTCACATATGCTATTTATCAATTTTTTTTTTGCCCAAGTCTCTTCCCTCCTTTGGGGATTTTCATAGCTTTCTCAATCCCTGATTTTTAGGGGCTTCCAGTGGCCAAATATTTGATTTTTCACTTGTAATAATCATCCCAGAGGCAGTTCCAACTTGTTCCCCATTCATGGATTCATGGTCAACTGATTTTTAACATGACTATTCCATTTGTCCTTCTGCAGTTAATATAAATATTTTGTTGTGATACAAGTGTCAAAGTTAGATAGTTAGTTGAGTCCAAAAAAATCTCTTCCCAACAGTCACAATAATTAAATACAATTATTAAATTCGAAATTCATAATTTCCATAAATGGAAAAAAATTCCAGATTCAAATTTTCCAAAAACGGAGATAAATTTCCAGCACACAAAAATAAAAATATTTTATTTTTGGGGGATGTCACATCCTTTCCCCCTTCAGTAAAACATTGTCCTCAGTGTTCGTTCCTTTTCTGGAATAGCATTGGATGATATTTTCACAAATCTCCCTCCAATTCCCAAGTGGCCTCCTCAGGACTAAAGTGCTTCCATTGCACCTTTGCCTAAGCGACGACTCTATTCTGAAGTGTTATTTCTCTCCAGTCTAGAATGCACATGGTTTCCAACTAGAACTCGCCCTTGGTTTCCACCTGCACCAAGTTCCAATCAATCATATGAGTAGGGTCATGAATATACTTTTTCAGCAAAGAAACATGAAATATATTATGAATTCCTAGATTAGCTAGGAGTGCAAGTTGATATGCTATGGGTCCAATTTGAGCTAGTATCTCAAAGGGCCCACAAAACTTGGGTGCCATCTTGGCATAGTTCCCCAACTTCAGCGAGATTTTTCGAGCTTCGAACTTCAAATAAACATGGTCTCCCACTTGAAATTCCAAGTGTCTTCTTTTCTGATCTGCATAGCTATTATGTCTGTCCTATGCTTCTTTCAAGTTCTATTGTACTTTCTTTACCATGTTATCCACTTCTTGGAGCATCTCTGTTCCAACCATGATTCTGTCAGCAGGGTTATCCTAGCTAATTAGAGTTGTACACTTTCTGCCGTATAGTATTTCGAAAGGGCTCAACTTATCCGAAGTTTGGTACCCATTGTTATATGCAAATTCTACCAAGTGTAGGTAGTCTTCCCACTTGTTCGGCTTTGTTCTTACATACATGTGGAGAATATCCTCTACGATTTGATTTGTCCTTTCGATCTGTTCATCCATTTGTGGATGATAACTCGTACTGAAATTCAAATTAGTATTCAGCCCTACAAACAATTCCTTCCAAAAAGCAGATGTGAATTTTATGTCTCTATCTGAAATCACCATTTTAGGAATACCATGCAGTCTAAAAATTTCTTTCATGAATATTTCAGCAATGTTAATAGCTTTAAAAGTAGACTTTACAAGAATAAAATGTGCAGACTTACTGAGTTTATCGATTACAACCATGATTGAATCATTCAGTTTCTTAGTTTTAGGCAGACCTATTATAAAGTCCAGCAGTATGGTCTCCCATTTCCATTCTGGTACTGGTAATGGCTGTAACAGGCTGGCTGGATGTTGGTGTTCGGCCTTAACCTGCTGACAATCTTGGCACCTAGCCATGTACTCTACTGCTTCACCCTTCATAATAGGCTAGTAAAATAGTTTTTTTAGTGTTGTTATTTTTTTCTGGTAACCTGGATGGCCAGAGTATGGTTTCTTATGCACTTCATCTAAAATAGTTAATTTTAGCTCTGCTGAAACTGGTATGTAAAGTCTATTTTTAAATCTTAATAGTCCCTTCTTGTCGATACTTATATCTGGTTTATCTGAGTTTGTGATACTATTTTGAAATTTTGCCATTATCTTAGTGTAATTTCCATCGTTGATACATGTTGTCCTTATTCTTTGTTCCAGATCCTCTTCTGCGCTGCTAATGTTTATCTCAAATAACCCATGGATTCTGTGGCTTAAATCTTCTGCTACTTTATTTTCCTTACCCTTGATATGTCTAACCTCGAAGTTGAATTCGCTCAGGAAGGCTAGCCACCTTTCTTGTCTTGCATTAAGGTCTTGTTAGTTAAACATATATTTCATTTCACTATTATTCATCAATAGTAAGAATTGTTTGTCTATTATATAGTGTCGCCACATTTTTAAGCCATGTATTACTACTACCAATTCTAAGTCATGAGTAACATAATTTCACTCGCATTCTTTTAATTCCCAGGACTCATAGCAAATCACATGCCCTTCCTAAGTTAGAACACCACCTAGTCACTCTTTACTTGCATCAATGCATACTGTGAAGTCTTTATCTGGGTCAGCTACCTTCAAAATGGGTGTTGATGTCAATAATTCTTTTAACTTGTTAAAACTATCTTGACACTTTTGCAACCAGTTAAGCTTGGTCCCTTTCTTTTGTAATGATGTGATAGGGTAGGCTATCTTAGAGAACCCTTTTATAAATCCGTGATAATATATGGTGATTCCCATGAATGACCAGATATCTACCACATCCTTAGGCATTGGCCATTCCATAATGGTTTTTATCTTTTCCGGGTATACGACAATACCCTCCGAGGAAATGACATGTCATAAATATTGTATTTGTTTTTGATAAAAATCACATTTGTCAAATTTTGCATATAGTTTGTGTTTCCTTAGGGTTTGTAGAACTATTTGTAAGTGTTCATCATGTTCCTCCTCCATTTTAGAATAGACCAGAATATCGGCGATAAATACTACTATGAACTTGTCTAACTACTAGCTGAAAATGTTGTTCATCAAGCACATAAATGTGGCTAGTGCATTAGTGAGTCCGAAAGGTATGACTACAAACTTGTTGTTAGGATATTTAGACACTTAGGAGTTAGTTAAGATCTACTTGGTCTAATATGTCGTTAGGTAAAAGTGTGCTTCTTTAGTATGCATTAGTATGCATTTGTAGTTAGGCAATCCGACGGTCACGATATGTTCCCGACATAGAGTGATCCGACGATTCATACTCTCCTCGATCT
>JASDQU010100209.1:153726-210646 GCA_032191745.1 Picea mariana | reverse complement strand
AAAATTTTTCCAGATTCGAATTTGCCAAAAACGGAAATAAATTTCCAGCACACAAAAATAAAAATATTTTATTTTGGGGGGTTGTCACATGAGGTGTTTGTGTTTTTATGTCTGATGAATGTTCATTTTCTTAATGTTTTCTGTGTATATTTATGGATGTTGTAGATGTGAAAGTAGGCTACATTTGACACATACACAACTATATCATTAATAAGAGGAGTTGATGTAGGTGACTGTTCCTCGAATTCAGGTGTTCTGTTGTCACACATTTCAACAATATCCACCTTGACCACAAATTTATATGATTTATTTCTCATTATTTTATTCTATCATTTTTTCTGCAAGCAAAGAGAAGCCAAGCACCATCATAGATTCTCTAAAAGTACTAGTTTTGTGAACATGTCTGCAGAGTTCTCTATTGTATGAACTTTTTAAGAGAAACTATGCCTTCATCGATGACTTGTCTTACAAAATGGTACTTAATAGGAATATGTTTTGTTTTACTATGGTAGGCTGGATTCTTGGCCGAGTGAATAGCACTTTGATTATCACAAAGTAGCTTTACTTTGTCCTGCATCCTTCCAATCTCAACAAACAATCCTTTTAACCAAACCACCTTTTTGCAAGCATTTTAAGAAGCTATGCATTCTGCTTTTGTAGTGGATAAAGCAATAATGTTATGTAGCTTTGACATCCAACTAATAGCTCCACCTGCAAGATTAAAGACATATCTTGACATTGGCCTCCTCTTGTCCAAATCACCTATAGAATTAGAATCAACATATCCACAGACTAAGTCACAACCACTATTATAGGTGATACAATAATCACTTATGCCCCTTAAATACCAAAGCACCCATTTCACTGCTGCCCAATGCTCTTTACCTGGATTTTCCATGTATTTGTTGACAACCCCAATTGCATGTGAAATGTCTAGTCTTGTACTAACCATTGCATACACTAAAATTCCTACTGCATTAGCATATGATATTCGAGACATATGCTCCTTTTCTTCTTTTGTACTATGACATAAACTTGAAGAAAGATTAAAATGGGAAGCGAAAGGTACTGAAAATAGTTTCACACTATTCATACCAAAACTCAAAAGTATTTTCTCAACATACTTATGTTGTGAAAACCAAAGAATACCATTCCCCATGTCTCTAAATATCTCCATGCCCAAAACTTTCTTTGATGCTCCTAGATCTTTCATATCAAATGTCCTAGCCATTTGAGCCTTTAACCTGTTGATCTCAATTATGTTTTTTCTGGCTAAAATCATATCTTCAACATAAAATACTAAGATAATGAATATGTCATTATTTAGTTTTTTAAAATAAGCACAATGATCATACTCACTCCTTGTATAATTATGGATCATCATGAAAGAAACAAATTTCCTGTACCATTGTTTGGGAGAATACCTCAGAACATACATTGATTTCTTTAGTTTTCAAAGAAATTTCTTGTTGTGGTTCTAAACGAATCGTTTAGTTTGTTCCATGTAAATATCCTCATCCAAATCTCCATGTAATAAAGTAGTCTTAACATCTAGCTTCTCTAACTCGAAATCAAGTGATGCAACTAATGCTAACACAATTCGAATTGAAACAATCGTAACAACTGGTGAAAAAATATCATGAAAGTCAATACCTTCTTTATGAGAATATCCTTTCGCAACAACATTGCTTTGTACCTTTCTACCTTATCATCAACACCCTTCTTCATCTTGTAGACCCACTTGCAACCTACATTTTTCCTGTCTCTTGAAAGTTCTACGAGGTCCCATGTAGCATTCCTCTCTAATGCATTCATTTAATCCTTCATTGCTCTTTCCATTTTTCACTATTATAACCCTCCACATATTTCTAATAGCACGAAGGTTCATCATCATCAGTACTTAAAGAAATTGATGAAACAAAATCATCATACCTTCTTGGAGGAATTTTGACTCGTGTAGAACTCATCATTCGTTAGGGAAGTTTGTGGCTCATCCACAATGTGTTGATTGTCACCATCATCGATGTTTTCCTCTGTAGGAACCTCTTCATGAACATCTTCAGAAACTTGTTCATGTTCACTTTCATTTGTATTTGAATGAGTTTCAAACTGAATCTGTTGATATTTCAGTACTTCTACATGTTTCATTTGAGCATCTTCATCTAATTTGATGAGATATGACCATATCCAACAAAGATAATCCTTTTTTATTTTGGATCTAATTTAGAATATTGATGTTTCAGAATTAGAGCATAGGCTTCACAACCAAAAACTTTAAGATTACAATAATTACAAGGGTGACATGTACATACCTCTTCTGGAATCTTGCACTATATTGTTGTTGATGGTGATCGATTCACCAGATAACAAGTTGTAGATACTGCTTATGCCCACATTTCCTACTGCAAGTTGGCATTAATCAACATACTCACTCTCTCTAGAAGAGTCTTGCTCATGCATTCAACAATTTCATTTTGCTGAGGAGTATAGGAAGTGGTTTTATGCCTATCAATACCAAACTCCTTGCAATAGTTCTCAAATTCCATTGACATAAATTCACCACCATTATCAGTTCTTAAACATTTAATGGACCTACCAATGCTATTTTCCACTAAATCTCTAAACTGCTTAAAAACATCAAATACATCAGCCTTTGTTTTCAACATATATATCCAAACCTTCCTATAGAAATCATCTATAAAAGTAACAACATATGATTATCCTCCGTACGCAATAATAGGGGATCGATTCAAGGATTCCCTCACTGGTGTGTCTTCTGATTTTAAATTTTTGCATATTCTATTTTCCATAAATATAGTGTTTATCGAAATATAACTTTAAAGACCTTAGACGAGGAAGTAACTTATGATCAATTAATACCTTTAATATTTTTTCTCTCATATGGCCCAATTGTTGATTCCACAGTTGAATAAAATCACTGTCATTATTATATACAATTGTCGCATGATCTGACTTGGTTCTTCCTTCTAACCAAAATAGGTTTCCAACCTTCTTCACCTTCATGACCAGTAGGATTCCTTTATAGACCTTCATAAATCCACCTTGAACATTACTCTTATATCCTCTAGTATCTAAGACTCCCAAAGAGATTAGGTTCTTCCTAAGCTCAGGTACATGTCTCACATCAATTAGTATCTTAACAGATCCATCAAACATCTTCATTCGAATGCTACCAATTCCCACTACTTTACATGAGAAATCATTTCCCATGTAAACAATTCCATCATCTATAGACTGGTAAGTAGTAAACCAATTTATATGAAGAAACATGTGAGTTGAAGCACCAGACTCTAATAACCAATGTTGATCATGACGTGAAACAATACTAATTATTAAAAATTCATCAACCATACCTGAACTTGTTGCTGAACCTGTTTCAATTGTGATTTCTTCCTTTGTCTCCTTTGGAGAGTCTTCTCTGGAGGCTTGTTTGCACTTCCAATAGTCCTTCTTCATATGTCAAGATTTTCCTCTTTATTTAGGTCTTCCTATGACCACCATCACCTCAGATGTAGAGGTTTCTAAATTGGATTTATTCCTTGTTTCCTCAGACAATAGTGCTCCAAAAATAACATCAAACTCAATAATTTCTATTGAACTAAAACTAATAGAGGTAACAAAGTGATCCCATGACCGGGAAAAGAACATAAGAATCTAATTGTCTTGTCTTCAAATTCGAATTTCACTCCCATGCTAGTCAACTGGACTAAAAGATTATTAAAATTATTTAAATGATCAATTATTTATGTACCTTCCTTCAAGCCAAATTGTACAATTTCCTTTTTCAGGAAGATCCTATTCATCAAGGATTTTTTCATATGAAAGATTTACAACTTCATTCATAAACCGACTGTTGTCTTCTCCATAAAAATGATGAACATAACATCATCGACCAAACACAGATGTATGGTGCTCAATGCTCTTGCATATCTCTCATCCCACTCTTCATTTGTGATGGATGCAGGTTTATTCGATTTTACCACAAGTGCCTTCACCATGCCTTGCTGCACGAGTAGATCGTGCATCTTGATCTTCCAGATCTCAAAATTGTTTTTGCAGTTGAACTTATTGATTTCAAATTCCGCACTCTGAGTTTTCACCATTTTAGTCGTTCTCGTACTTCTCAGCCTTCGTCGCTTCAAGTATCACCTCCAGTCTTGTTGATCTTGTTGATCTGCATGACCTCTTTTTGATCTGTCCCTTCATGTCCTCAGCGAGCACCCAACGCTCAGTGCGAGAGGGATGAGACACGTCCACTTCTTTATCAGATGGGAAAGAAATTACATCTATGCTTGTGCCTCAACTTTGAGTCATCTCTACAAAGATAACTCAGATAATGCTGAACTTGAACATATTCCATTCACTTCGCTTATATAACAAAACTAAATTCCACGTTGAGAAATCAATACCAGAGATTTCTAGCAGAGTCGGTGCAAAAAACTAGATTCCAAGATGATACCTCTCAAGAAAAAAAATCACGCAGAGTCACATGTGTGGCCCACCAAAATCTTAAGAGAAAAACTCATGCAGAGTCACATGTGCAGAGCCCACCAGGCTATCGTCACACCTGTCAACTGGAGAGGACCATGACGATTTCAAAATTTCTGAAGAACACAAGTATAGTGTAACAATCGTCGCATGCTTCAAGTGGAGGGACCTACTACGATTAGATATCGACGCACTTCATGCACAAAACCACGGGAAAATGGCACTGTTGTTGCTCCTCCGAAAGAATTGATGCCCACGACATAGATGACACTGCTCCTACTCCTTTTGGTTTTTATTTTCTTTATTTTTAGCGACCTCCAAACTTCTCTGATACCACTGGTTGTACCTTTCAGCCACAAAATGAGCTAATACACAAAAAATATATAAAAACATAATATCATATGGAAGATCTATAAAAGAGACTCACTGATTTTACGTTGTTCTCCCAAATTCGGGCTACGTCCACCAAGCAATGGTATCGATTCTTCATCTATTCATAAATGCAGGTTTAATAGTTTTTCTAACTCACACACCCCTCTTCTCACATACATGGAACAAATAATTCTCCTAGGTTTACAGTATCAACTCAAACAACTTACTAACTGAACAATAAATTATCTCCTATGCATACTCCAGCTGAGTTGACACATACACAAACAAATCCTTAATAAGATGAGTTGATGTAGATGACGGTTCCTCAAATTCAAGGGTTCTATTGTCACACATTTGAACATAGACGAAAGGTGTTATCCCGAATTTGATGGGAAAAAACATGGGAATGGGGTCGGGAGGAACAAGGACATAGGAACACATGCATGTTCTTAGAAACATGCATGCATTATTAATCCTACAACCCTCATACTCACTGAAATATCATGCACATTTTCCAACTTCGATTACCTATGAAAACATGCATGTTCGTGAGAACATGGATATTTTTTATTACAGATTTTTTACCAGCGTTATAGCTTTTTCAATCCAGTATTTCCTCATCCTCATCAATGGCTCCAAATCCTTTTCTAGCAGTATGGACAAGTCTTTGAAACTCGTTCTCTTTGACTAGACCAGAACCATCAACAGTTTTACTTTTCTTCGAACACCCACTTAAATCATTGACATCAAAGACAACTATTGTGATGTGGCATGTGACTTTTATGCTTACCATATATGACAATAAACATGTAAAATAAACGAGATACTAATAAAATGAAAAATAAGAAAGAATTGGATGAAAGACATATAAGAGATGTATTACCAGGGTGATATTTATTTTAATTTTTTAGAAAAATATTTTATTATTTATATATTCTATAGTTTTTTTAATTTATATTATTGTAGTAAAGTTTCCTTTGATTAGTCTCATATGATCTTTTTTTAATTTTCAAATATTATTTTTAATATTTGATATATTTTTTTAATTTTTAAATATTATTTTGGATATTTATAATATTTTATTTTTTATTATATAATATTAATTTTTATTAAAAACTATTTTTTATCATTATTCTTTAAAATTATTATTTAGGATAGTTAATACATTTCATGTGTGTGGAGGTTTAAATTAGAATGCTATCATATATAGAAAAATGTTCACTTTTAGCTTTCTTGTTTTTATGTTGTTATATTGTTTTTATTTTTTTCTATTTGGAGAAAATGAGTGAACCAAATTATTGAGAACATGTGTTTCCTCATTAGACATCACAAATTCAAATCTATAGGGAGTTAGGGTATGTATACCTTCATAAAATTTGGTGTCTAGTTTGGATGTGACCTTAAAAAAACATCATCCATGGTTTTTCCCATGTTGATAAACTTGTTCCGAACTTCAAAACAATATTAAATGATACTTTAATTAGAAATTATGGTCTTACAAATTTATGATAATTGATTAACCATGGACAAAGAATATTGTTAGAAAGACAACTTTTTAAATCAAATGATTCTTTTAAACATTATGTTTTAAAAGGATTTTTGAATAAAATGATTTCTTTAAACATTACATTGAAAAGTTAATTTTTTTTTTTTATGATTTTTTAACTTGAAACACTAAAACTGTTAAAAATTATGAACTTAGAAGTATATGATCATTTATTGGTCATGGAAAAAAAATATTGTCAAAAAAAATTTATTTATATAAAAATAATTCATTTACATGTTATGTTTCTAAGAAAAATTTTGAATAACATAATTCCTTTAAAAATTATATTGAGAAGTGAAACATTTTGTGTTTCTTCAACTTCAAACAGTTAAAACTTACATTTTCTTTAAGAATTTTAGCTTGAAGTGAAAACAATATTTATAGAGAATTGTGCTATCTTTGTACTCCTATTTTTAGAAGATATTGCTTTTCTTATGATACTTATGAAATAACATATGGATCACGCATCGTTTGAAAAGTTTAACATAAGAGTAATTTGTTGATTAAAGGGATTCAAATTACACCAAGAAATATGAAGACATCAGAATATTTACGTGCATATTGAAAAAACAACAAAACTTTTATAGAAATTGCGTGAAGCACATGTTAATTTTCAACACCAAATTAAGATTTAATTACCTGTAAAATCTGCTGAATGTAGCCAACACCAATGTAGCTGTAAATTTAATTAGTAAGTAATAAGCTTGTGGATTCCCTTTTCTTCATTTCTTCTTCATCCACCATTAACCCTAACCCCTACCATTAACCCGAACCCTAACCAGCACAACAATTAAACCTAACAAGAAGAACCGTCCAAAATCCATAGACAAAGAGCACATTAACCTGACTACTACATGGATGAAGAGAAGAATTAGAAAAAATAATAAGGAGATGAACAATTATATTGATCATGGTTATAGCTTTTTTACTACCATTATAGCTTTTTCTACTGCGTTTTCACCAGTGTTATAGCTTTTTTTACTGCGTTTTCACCCAGTTATAGCTTTTTCATCAACGATTAATTTCTCATCAACGGTTTCATTTCCTTTTCTAGCCGTTTGGGCGAGTCTTTGAAACCCGAATCCTTTTCTAGCCGTTTGGACGAGTCTTTGAAACCCTAACCAGCAAATCAAATAAACCTAATAAGAAGAATTTTCCAAAAGCCATACACAAAGAGCACATTGACCTGACTACTACATGGATGAAGAGAAGAATTAGAAAAAATAATAAGGAGATGAAATATTATATCGACCAGGGTTATAGCTTTTTTCCTACCATTATAGCGTTTTATACTGCGTTTTCACCAGCGTTATAGCTTTTTCTACCGCTTTTTGACCAGGGTTATAGCTTTTTCATCAACGATTAATTTCTCATCAACGGCTCCAAATCCTTTTCTAGCCGTTTGGGCGAGTCTTTGAAACCCGTTTTTTATATATATATTTTTTAAATATTCTTTTACTTTCATCCAACACCCACTTAAATCATCCACATCAAAGACGGTTATTGTCATGTGGCATGATACTGTTATGTATTAGCGGATGATAATTATTTTAATTTTTTAGAAAAGTATTTTGGTGTTTATAATTTTTCTAATAATATATTAAAGTTTAATCATGTGGCATGTTATTGTTATGTATTAATCAGTGATAATTATTTTAATTTTTTAGAAAAGTATTTTGGTGTTTATAATTTTTCTAATAATGTATTAAAATTTAATTTTATTAGTCTAATTTTAATTTTTATAAAATATTATTTTTAATATATATAGTATATTTGGACTAGTGTTTGAAACTAATTCTCTTCCACCAGAAGTGTCAACGACTGCCAAATTCCTTTTATCTTTCATTGAACACCCACTTAAAATATTTATTTTAATTTTTTAGAAAAGTATTTTGGTATTTATATATTTCACAGCTTCTTTTAATTCATATAATTGTATTAAATTTTAATTTGATTATATAATTTTAATTTTTATAAAATACTATTTTTAATCATCAACACTTGTCTGTGGGGAAATATTAGACAATTATTGTGATTTAGCATGTCACTGTTATGCTTACCATATATGTCAACAAACATGTAAAACAAATTAATGGGATGAAGGACATGTCGGATAGGATGATATTTATTTTAATTTTTTAGAAAAGTATTTTGTTGTTTACTTAGGTGATAGTTTTTTTAATTAGTGTATTAAAGTTTAATTTGATTAGTATAATTTTGATATTTATAAAATATAATTTTTAATACATATGATATTTTTTTTTAAATATTAGTTTAATATATATGTTAGGTTTTTTTTTTTTTTTAATTTTTAGATATTATTTTTAATATATGATAGTTTTTTTAATGTGAGAATGGAGGTTTCCATAATTAGTCATAATGTTGCAAAAAAATTTCTAAATAACCAAACCTCCCACACAATTCTTATCCAAAACCTTTTTACAACAGGATTTTTATTTTTATTTTTAAACATTATTTTTAATATTCATAATCTTTGTTTTTTTTTTATTATATAATATTAATTTTCATCAAAAATTGTTTTTTTACCATTATTCTTTAAAATTATTATTTAGGATAGTTAATACACTTCATATGTGCGGGGGGTTTAAATTAACATACTATCATATATGAAAAATGTTCACTTTTAACCTTCTTGTTTTTATGTGATTATATTGTTTTTTTTTTCTATTGTGGAGAACATGAGTGGACCTTTCTTCCTAGAAATTATGGGCTTAGAAGTCTATGATCATTTATTGATCATGCACAAAGAATATTGTCAAAAGGATTAGGGTAAATAGGGATTATAAGGATTACATGAGACATTTTTTAAAGGGTTTATGGGATAATGGTTATAAGGATTAGATAAGTGTTATTTTAGTTTGGAGTTAGGGGTTATCATGGTTATCATGGTTTAGGTTTATAGAAGTAATAGGGATTATGGGTTATATCTATTATACTTTAGGGGTTACAAAATGTACATGGGTTTGGTATATATGTGTTAGAGTTTTGCAATTATATGGTTTCTATAAATTTAGGTGATGCAGGAGTATCACTCCACCTCAACAAACGCACCAACGCATCAGAAAACCAACGCATCAGCACACATGGAGGAACGGGTTCTAAGGGAAGAGGGGCACCAACCCTATCATTTTGAACCCAAATTTAAAATTTTTGATGTAAGTAAATGGAGTTAAATGTTGTAAGGCTTAGGGAAAGCCGAGCCATGTGCCTTTGTACAGGCTTCATGTGAAATCACCTTTAATCACTGACAGGTAGATAGGCTTAGTTATGGTTCAGACTAGTTGTCCATTGATTATGATTGAAGGCAATTCAATGCGAGTAGGTACATGGAGGGAAGGCTCAAGGAGCTCGTGATTTGTAAAAGATCAATGTATAGAAATTGGTTAGTATCAGAAGTGGTTGATGAGAGAGTTGAGAGAGCTCAAGAGAGGAGAGGAGAGAAAGTGTTGAAGATTCTGTTGTAGTCTAGCCTTTGTAAATATTTTTACATAAACATTCAGATATAATACAAAAGCAGTTTTTCCTGCATATGAGGTGTCTGTGATTTTATGTGTGATTAATATTCATTCTCTGAATGTTTCCTATGTTTATTTATGGATGTTATAGATGTGCAATTAGGCTACATTTGCAGGTTTATATAGACTTCTCTATCTTTGTGAATTTCTGAGTGTTCTGGGTTCTTAGGCATGTTCAAGGAGTGCACACCAGATTTAGAGAAAACTCTATGAAGCCAGTGCAAGGACTGCACTTGAACTGTCTTTCAAGTTCATAGAATAGAGTGCCAGGTGGGCACACCAAAACAACCTCAAGCTGAGAAGAAGGGAAAATTGTGCAAGGAGTGCACATCAGAGTTGTTGAGCACTCTGACGTCAGCAGCTGACGTGGCAGGCTTGCATGGCATGATGACTGGATCGTACGGAAGTGACATGGCGCTAACGTGGCAGTGCTGACTGGACGTACGGAAGTTGACGCGGCAGGTGACGTGGACCAATGGGCGACTGACACGTGGCATGTGTTAATTGGTTTTTAAAGTGCCACGTGGCCCAATAACGGGCTGCCACGTGGCACTCCAGTTTTTGACAATATTGGCTGTATCAAAAATTTTGTTTTGGGGCGAGGGATCGAACCCGCGACCTCCTCCAACACCAATGCCTTCGTTTCCCTCTGCTAGCCAAGTCTTCCGCTAATGTTTCTTGTTTATTCAGGGGTTATTTGTTTTATTTTAAAACAATGCAATAAGCGGAAAAAAGGGTCGGGCCGGGGCCTAAGCGCCGACCTCGGTTTCGTTATGTTCACATGACCATATGCGCGGGGCAGGGTTTCAAATAAATGCCCGCGCGGTTTAAGGTTTGAACAGTGATATAACGGTATAGCCCGTGGTTTTGGGCCTACATGCCAACAATCCACATGTGACCAAGTGCTCTGCGCGGAGGGGAGCAAGGCCAGCGCTTAACCCAAGGGCTAGCGCTAGGCCATATGCAGTCCATATGACCTAGAAAGGGGGGCGCGCGTGCCTTTGAAGGGGGCTAAAGCACAAATTGTAACTACATTATAGTTTAAAAGTGGTTTTTCAACCACTTTTCATTAATTAAATGTAATTAAACCCATTTTTAATGTAATTGGGAGTTATTGGGCTTTTTTTAGAGCCTAATTCTTGGGAGGAAGTTGGAGATTGAAACCAACTTTCCCACTATTTAACCAAGGCCATGTTGAGGCCATTGGGTAAGAGTTTGAAGCCTTTGGAGAGATTTTGGACGGTTTTGGAGAGCAAAGATGCTGAGGCAAAGCCAGGTCTAAGCCAGATTGAGGCAGAGAAGCTGTTGAGGTAGAGATGCTGTCGGACGATTTCTGAGAGCTCGGGACATCCATTTCAGGTGTCGTAAGTTGTGCAAGATTTTAGAGATCATGGAGAACATGAACAGATCAGTCTAGAAGCCACTCGGCATTGTAAAGATGTACTAATAAGATTTTGAAAATAAATCAAGAAGCCTCCCTCACAGAGAAAAGGCCCGGAGACGTAGGCAAAGTTGTCGAACTCCGTTATCAAACTTGTGCATTATGGTTTGCTGCTTTTCATTGCATTTCAGATTTGCAAATATGTTAATGACTGTATAATTAATTTTCTTTTCTCGCTCTTTCATTAAGTTTCCCAATGGTCATTTAATGCATGCAAATAATAACTCAACCATAGTCATTTCGAAAAATCCTGACGGATCAAGTGGTATCAGAGCTAGTTGACATTTTGGACTTGAGTTTTGCATGTTAGCCAGGGAAGAGCACATCTCGAGGAGGAAAATGGCATCTACAGGAGGACTTTCTCAAGAAGAGAAGGAGTTCAGAGATAAGGTGTTTTCCATGGCCGAGATGGTGAAGGTGTTGTATGAAGACTACTTGGAACGAAAAAGCACGGTTCAACTAAAAGCTTCAAAGAACAACAAGGGAAAAGAAGCATTGAAGGAAGTGCCTTCTACATCTGTTTCAGACAACATATCTGAGGTATGCAGTGAAGGTTTCTCAAAAAATTTTCCTCATTCTCATCAAGTTGGTTTTGGTGAATTCGAAAAACACACAAAAGGTGTAGGTTTAAGAATATTAACCAAGATGGGTTATGAAAAAGGAAAGGGCCTTGGACGTCAAGGTCAAGGCATTGTAAATACCATTGAGGTTGAGGAAAGGCCTCGATACTTAGGATTGGGATATGAAAGAGGGGACCTTGGAGAGTCTTCCAAGATGGGTTCCAAAACTTCGGAGGCAAGTAAAGCTTCAAATGGACAACTCAAGACATTTCAGGAACACTTCACAAAAGGAAATGACGCATCACTTCAGGATTGTGGTAGTGAATGCAAGTCGTCTCCAAAGAAAGGTGAAGATCAGCGTGGAAGGTATAATGGTCATGTTTTTGTTAATTCTCCTTTTGATTATAACAAGCATAATCAATTAAACCGGAACTTGTGGAAACTTTATCCATGTGCTCATTATCATTCACCTAAGCATTGTGTTGCCAAGTGTTGGAAAAGACAAAATTTGTACAGGAAACCTATGTCGTCCAAGAAGGAAACACGACGTAAAGGCTCAATTCCACAACGGAAGAAGGAGAAGGTTAAGCAGGTCTGGATGCTGAAATCTCGTTGTACGTTTTGCAGCAAGAGTGGACATAAAGAGGCTAGTTGTCGGAAGCTTAATCCAGAGCTTCGTCCAAAGAAGGGCAAGAGGATTTTGCATGCACCCACGAAGGAGGAAGTATTTCCAGCGAAGCAAGATGAACACCATGAAGGAGAGAAAGCAGTCACTTGGTTCTCCCAGAAGTGGATGTCTCGGCTTCATTGTGTTTTGCTTCCCCTGATGTAATCATCTTTTACAGACAAAGAGCAAGCCAGGTGGCCTATCCCAAGCTTGTTGAGTGGTCTGTAACCTTTTGGGGACCAAAAGGTCTTATTGTTGGGAGGTGTGATCCGAAATCGGATTCAGAAGGCTGTCAGGGCATGAAAAATGCTCAAAAATGAAAGTGCTTAGAATCCGACGAAACCAACACCATTGCGTCCGGCTCATCTTCTTGATTCCGGTGGTATAATTTTTATGTCAAACGGAGTCCGTATGAAGAAGATATCGCATTCTGTCCGCCGAGCCAAACGGGCAAAATTTTGGGATGCTGACTGTACCTGTCCGTACAGTCCATACAGGACACGTGTCAGTCCATACAGGGACACGTGGCACGTCCGTATAGGTGACACATGGCAGCATCAGCGGACGACACGTGGCTGGTCCGTACGACGACATGTGGCAGGTCCGTACAGGACACATGGCGGCTCCAGAGTGTGACACGTGTCAGGATGATTTGGCATTTTCGACGCGCAGTTGGACCAATCCCGAAGTGACATGTGTCACCACTGAAAGGGTGACACATGGCAGGGTGACGTCAGCAGCTGACGTGGCAGGCTTGCATGGCATGATGACTGGATCGTACGAAAGTGACGTGGCACTGACGTGGCAGTGCTGACTGGACGTACGAAAGTTGACGCGGCAGGTGACGTGGACCAATGGGCGACTGACACATGGCATGTGTTAATTGGTTTTTAAAGTGCCACGTGGCCCAATCACGGGCTGCCACATGGCACTCCGATTTTTGCCAATATTGGCTGTATCAAAAATTTTGTTTTGGGGCGGGGGATCGAACCCGCGACCTCCTCCAACACCAATGCCTTCGTTACCCTCTGCTAGCCAATTCTTCTGCTAATGTTTCTTGTTTATGATGCGGGGGTTATTTGTTTTATTTTAAAACAATGCAATAAGCGGAAAAAAGGGTCGGGCCGGGGCCTAAGCCCCGACCCCGGTTTCGTTATGTTCACATGACCATATGCACGGAGCGGGGTTTCAAATAAATGCCCACGCGGTTTAAGGTTTGAACAGTGATATAATGATATAGCTCGTGGTTTTGGGCCTACGCGCCAACAATCCACATGTGACCAAGTGCTCTGCGCGGAGGGGAGCAAGGCCAACGCTTAGCCCAAGGGCTAGCGCTAGGCCATATGCAGTCCATATGACCTAGAAAGGGGGGCGCGCGTGCCTTTGAAGGGGGATAAAGCACAAATTGTAACTACATTATAGTTTAAAAGTGGTTTTTCAACCACATTTCATTAATTAAATGTAATTAAACCCATTTTTAATGTAATTGGGAGTTATTGGGCTTTTTTTAGAGCCTAATTCTTGGGAGGAAGTTGGAGATTAAAACCAACTTTCCCACTATTTAACCAAGGCCATGTTGAGGCCATTGGGTAAGAGTTTGAAGCCTTTGGAGAGATTTTGGACGGTTTTGGAGAGCAAAGATGCTGAGGCAAAGCTAGGTCTAAGCCAGATTGAGGCAGAGAAGCTGTTGAGGTAGAGATGCTGTCGGACGATTTCTGAGAGCTCGGGACATCCATTTCAGGTGCCGTAAGTTGTGCAAGATTATAGAGATCATGGCGAACATGACCAGATTAGTCTAGAAGCCACTCGGCATTGTAAATATGTACTAATAAGCTTTTGAAAATAAATCAAGAAGCCTCCCTCACAGAGAAAAGGCCCGGAGACGTAGGCAAAGTTGCCAAACTCCGTTATCAAACTTGTGCATTATGGTTTGCTTTTTTTCATTGCATTTCAGATTTGGAAATATGTTAATGACTGTATAATTCATTTGATTTTCTCGCTCTTTCACTAAGTTTCCCAATGGTCATTTAATGCATGCAAATAATAACTCAACCATAGTCATTTCGAAAAATCCTGACGGATCACTAAGCCTTTGAAATTATTAAGTTTTAAAAATCATTCATCCAAATGGAAAGTGCAGCATCAGAGAGGAGAAGCTACAAAAATCATTTGATGGGCTGTTAGGATCAATATTGGTTGTTAGATCAGATCCCAAGAATAAGGAGGAGTGTGCATAGAGGATAATAGATCACAATCATTGGATCTATGTGCGAGGATCGAAAGTCGTCTGATCCAGGTAAGTTGCACGGGGTTTAACCCTATACACTCTTTGAACTTCGTAAGTTCGTAGGTTTTTAAAATTTTTTGTTTTGGAGGAGACATGATCCCCGAAGTCCCGGGATCCAGAGTAAATCCGGGTCATCAAATTTAGAGGACATGTGTCCATCGATCAAACGTATCTAAAATATCGACAGTTTGGGAGAGCATAGGTGCAGGAAGGTTTAAGACTCCAAAAGCTTCGAAGATCAGAGTGCATTTGGGTCGTCGAATGTAAAGGGACACGTGGCTCTAGATCCTGAATTTTGGAGACTTGGTACTATGGAGGGATGGAGTTATAATTTTATATGCGTATTGTACTCCATAGAAATCAAAGTGTAGGATCGAGGGGACTCTCAAAGCTTCGAAGAGCCAGAGTCCATCTCAACCGTCCATTTGAGAGGGATGTGTGTCATCACAATGGAGGAGGTTCGAAAGTTCATCATTTCGGATAATTAGAAGTGATATGTAGTCGATAGCTTCGAAGTCCCGGAGCCTGGAGCCAACACCCACTATTGATTAACGTAGACATGTGGTGTCAGATCGTGAAGTCTAGAGACTTTAAGCTCTATAAGAACTTAGGTAAGTGGATTTCAATCTCTGCAGAGTCTCGAATTTCCTAGTTGATCCGGGTCTTTGAGTTTTCAGAGGACACGTGGCAGTGGATCCAGAAGTTCGGTGGTCCGCAACTTCGGAGGAAACATAGTGGAGATTAGGGAAGATACATGGAGTCCCGAAGGCCAGAGGTCATCATAGTCATCTATATGTCGGGACGCATGGCATCAAATTGAGGAGTCTGAAGGTTTATCACTCTGGGAGAACTAAGGCATAGTTCTTCAAAATTAGCTGAAGATGGAGTGTCGAAGCATTGTGATTCATTGGCATTAGCAAGGAACATGAATCATCGATACCATTCAGTTGTTTGGGGCTTTCCCCATTCAGAAGTCCCGATAATTTTTAAGTGTTAAGTGTTGGAAAAACTTTTGAAGCCCGAAGTGCGAAGCAGTCATGTAGGTTGTCGATCAGAAGGAACAGTGTCAATCATCCGATTAACTTATTGGAAATCTTCTGGCATTTTGGTGTCGGGAGATATGAATGGTTGTTTGTGTGCATGACCAATAGAAATATTCAAAGGATGAAAGAGAGGAACTTGAACTGTTGATCTACGGAAAGTGAGGTCCGTCGATCTATCACTTGGGCGTATTCTTCGATTCAGAGATTTTGAAGATTTGTGAAAAAGCGTTGAGGAAAATTTGTTGAATCCCAAATTGCAAAAGAGGCATAGAGTCACAGATCTGGTGGTGGAATGGGAACCATTTGATCTGTCTTTTTCAGTGATTGACACTTTGTTGGTGCTATGTGTATTGGATGCGATTAGAAAATCCTTGAAGCCGAATCCCTGTGGAGAGTCCAAGTCATCGATCTTCATGCCTGTTGATGGTCATTAATCTTGCAGAAAATTGATTTTTGGCAGTTCACGAATTTTGTGCATTCGAAGGAGTTGAGGGGAAATAAAGGTAGATATTGTCGAAGCCTGAAGCACCAAAATAGAACATAGTTCTTAGCACCTAGTCACAACCAAAGGTCATATCCAACTTTCAGGAGAGTGAAAAGGGCTAGGGGATCGAAATTGATTTCAAAACAATAGGGCTTTAGTAAAATCTCTCAGATTCATTCTTGGACTTGCACACGAAAAATTAAGGACTTGATTTTGATTATGTGGGGATCAGTAGGGCCCAAAGAGCTGATTCAACTACTGATTTGAACGATCTTAGACCGGGAGGTCGCGCAGACCTTAGGAGAGGGTGTAGTTTGCATCATTAGGTTTACAAATGTTAGTTGTTTTTGAAGTGACAATAGGTAATGGTACGATTGATTAGGGTGAGTGGGTTGAGAGCTTAAGGGTGATAATAATTAATATCACTGGTAATTAGGGATTAGTGGTTAGGTTTTATTTTTCCTAATTGTAGTGTGTTGTGTGTTAATGTTGTAGTGGTTATAGGGGTTTGTAGCTATTTTAGTTAAGGGTTATAGCTTATAATACTTAGTGATTATAGGGTTTAAGAAAGGTTAATAGTGGAGGGAAATAATTATTCTAGGGGATATGCTTTAAATGATTTAGGAATTAAATTCCTTAAGGGTTATAGGGACTATGGTTTATATGACTAAGGATTGGAAATTATAAGAGTTAAGAATTAAATGGAGAGGGAATTATAGAGGTTAGGGGTTATATTTGTTAGAGTTTATGGGTTATATGCATTACAAGGGGTTGGAATTGAGGGATGATATATGTTTGTTGTTGCCAAGGTTATATGGGCTAGGGATTATGTAAGTTCTGTGTGATAAGGTTATAATTGTTACGTGGGATAGAGGTTATTGTTTTAGGAGAGAGAATATATAGGTTAGGGTTTTGTAGGGATTAGTGATTAAGGTTTAAGATGATTATATGGGTTATAAGGGTTAATTATTATAATAGACTTGAGGGGTTATACTAGTTAATATTTTGGACTAGAAGTTAGGGGTGGTACGTGTTATAGAGGCGAGGGGCTATATGTGGTAGGATTAATAGTAATATGGCTTAAAATGGTTGGTAGTTATATGAGTCATAGAGGTTATAATATTTTAAGTTTTTTAACATTAAACTTTATTAGGGCTACATGTTATAGGTGTGAAGCAATAGGGGGGTAGAGTATCTAGAGTTAGGGGTGTAAGGGTTTATAGGGATTATGAGTTATATAGGAAATACTAATTAAGAGATACGAGTTATATGAACTAGGGGTAATTATTATAGGGAATAATGGCTAAAAGGGCTAGCGGTAATAAGTGTTAGGTTTTGGAATTATAAGGTTTAAGGTTTATAGAGTTTATGGGGTAACGTCACATGTTATTTATGTGTGATATGGGTTTGGTGAAAGGTTTATAAATTTTAGTGGTTAGGGGTATATGAGACAAGGTTATTAGGGTGTCACCGTTAGGGTGTTAGGGTTTAGAGGTTATAATAATTAAGTTTTAGGTGTTATAAGGTTTTCATGGGTTAATGTTATAGGTGATAGAGGTTTGTAATTACAAGGTTTCTAGGAATTTCGGTTTATAGGTGCTAGTGGTTTTAAGAGTAACAATATTTATAGCTAAGGGGTATGGATGATTAGGGTTACTAGAGTTGGGGATTAAGGGTTATAATTATCAATATCATTAGAAATTAGATGTTCAATGTTAAGGTTTTTTTTTCTATTATTAGGGGTCAACTTTTTAGTGGTTATTGGGGTTTGGAGTTATAGAGGTTAAGGGTTTTAGGATATGTAAGGATTAGTGGTTGTAGATTTTATGGATTAAGGGTTATATAGGCTAATACTTGGGGGTAATATTGATTATAAGTGTTATGTTTTAGATGAGTTAGGTGTTAAATTTCCTAAGGATTAAACCGACTAAGGTTCATATGAATAGAGATTGTAAAATATAGGGGTTTAAGCATCAGGCAAATAATGGATTATATAGGTTAGGGGTGGTAGTGATTATACGTGGTATGCATTATAGAGGTTATGGATCAAGATTTTTTATGGACTTTGAATTATATGGATCATACTCATGAGGGGTCATATGGGTTATAAAGGTTGGTTTATAAATGTGTTGGTATATAAAGGTTGGTTTATAAATGAATTAATAACTTAAGGTGATAGTAGTTTAATAGTTATAAGGTTTAGGGGTCTTAGAGTTTACAAAGACTATAAGGGTGAAAGATTCTTGGTTATTATAAAATTTTTTAGGATTAGAGTATATACTCATTAAGGGTAATAGAGATTAGGGGTGATATGGGTTATATTAGTTCAATATTATAATAGTAGCAAGGTTTGGGCTATATGGGTTAAAGGAACTAGCTTTGATATCGATTACATCAATCAAGGATTAAGGGTTAGGGATAATATGGGTTAAGGGTTTTAAAGTCATGGATTAGAGATTAAAAGTTATATGGATTATGATTCATAGAGGTTAAACATTACAAAGGTTATGGTTTGTTTGGATTAGAAGGGGTAAGGTCAACCTTCTTTTATTCGTATTCTATTTAGATATGTTTTTTTATCTCTATCCCTATTTAATAGAGGCTAAGATAAGACACTTATTGATCCTTCTCTCTATATAAGAGATACATATATTGGGCCAACGAGGCCACCTAGGGGAACGCCCACCTGGGGCACACAAGTCAATCACCTAGGTGCAACACTTCTTCACCTTTTGAGGATGAATTAAATATATGTAAAATAAATGGTTCCCTTGGTATATAAGGTGAACTCGGAATAAAATAATACATTCTTACCGTTTCTTCTGAAGCTATGTGTCTTGGTCTTTTTATTTTCTGTTTTTTCATACATTCACGACAATTTCTGATCCAGGTGGATATTGGTCGCCACCCACTTTTTTCGACTGGCTCAAAATAGTTTTCTGGCAATTTTGGAAATTTACTATTTTTAGTAGTTTTTAACTTCGAGGGACATTTTTAGGGCCCAAATGAAGGTTTTTCGAGATCAAGGTTCTTAATGATAGTCGAAGCCATCATTCAGCTCCCAAAATGAATCTCCTTGATGATACATTTCCAATGAGCTATTATACGCCTAAAACAAAGATCGTATGCAAAAGTTATGACCACAGGATGTTGATGTACTAACTTACCCAAATGGGGCCCACATGACTTTTGGCACTTCATCTTCTAGGTTAGGTTTTTGGATGTTTAGGGTTTTTGGCATTCCTGTTTATTGTAAAAACGGATTTAGAGCCTCATTGTAATCATCTTCTTGCAAATGCGAGTAGCGGTCACATCTCTTCTCAAAGATAAGCTGCCACCATTCTAGCGAGTCTTTCACTTTGTATTTTTACAGTCTCTATACATTTCTTTCACTAATAGAAATCATGTATTACTGTATATCTGTGTTTATGGTTGCATCTCTAATACACTTCTGTTATATTATTGAATATCTGTGATATCTCTCTGCATTTAGTTATTATATCTCCACTCTCATTTTGTGCTAAAAATAATCGGGATAAATTTTGTTTTTAAGGTTTCCTGAAGAATAACCAGTGCACCTTCCTTCATGGCTACCTCCTAGTGAAACTTTTTTCTATGATTCCACCTCTAAGAGCAATATTATCTGATTATCTAGCCACTCTCTCAGGGAGAAAATCATTTCTTTTGATTTTTTTGAGGTAGAGGGGAGGGCACGCAAACTGGGCTTTGCACCCTTGCTGCTTTCTTCTTTGTGGGAATGAAGTGAGTGCACCCTCCTCCATGGATACACTGTGATTTTTCCACTAATCCCTAGAGGTCACTCTAATATCTCCAAAACCTCTTGGCCACTCTCGGGTCACCTCAGCTTGGATCCCCATATGCTTGGTCACCCAAACTAATGGTGCGCCCTTGTTCAGATTTTCGCACCTAAGGAAAGTTTTTGGTCAGAAGCCAAGATATGTATTGCGTGGTAACCTTATCATGTAGATCACCTTCTTGGGTAGATCAATTGGTATCAAAGCCTCAATATCCATGGAAAATCTTCCGATCTTGAAGATTGAGCCAAATATTTTTTGGGTTTTCATGAAATAATCCAGAGTTTTCCCATTCCAGGGTTCCCATTTTTATGCAAGAAGCTCCACATATCTCATAAGCCCCAAGGGAGCCGACATATCCATTCCCAAAAAGAGGATTTCCACAGGTCTCTCCCTCTAGATCAGTTCAAGCTCCGTTGCTTCATGGTTTTGAGTCCTTTGTTCAACATTGCAACCTAGGGGTGCCTTTTCTCTTCAGCTAGACTCACAGTGCCTCCACACAAAGATCCTTGGGTAGTCGACTCATATTCCAACAAATCAAATCTAATCCAAGATCTTCCCTCTATCCTCAATGAGCTACTGAGAATGCAAAAACAAAACAATCCATATCCCTTTCAGGTGGACACTCGAATCCAACTACCCAAATTTGATGGGAAAACCAATGGTGAAATGTTGGATTCTTCGATCCGTAGCCTATCCACCTATTTCAATACATGTCCAGGCCTTACCGAAGAAAGAAAACTCCAGATTGTTTCCTTGCAATTAAAATGGTTGGAACAAACTTGGTGGGATACAGAGAAAGAGAAGACCACATTTGTGGTAGGGATTGGGGATGCTCCAGAATCCTCTACTTCGTAATCCATCAAAACCTAGTCTCAACTTTCTGAAGCTTTGAGAAATCGCTTCTACCCACCTTGGCATGTGCAATCCTTATGGATCAAATGTCACCAACTTTGATAGCTCCCTTCACAACGAGTGGAAGGCTACATAGACTTCTTCTACAAGATGCACCTCTTACTTCATGTTCCATATCGATAAGAGGTACTCATATTAAAATTTGTGGCTATTTTATTAATTCAATTTCATCGAGAAGTAGAGATGTCTGAAAATCCAACTTTAGATAAAACGTTTCATAGATCTTTGGCTATAGAAAGGAAATTCGCTCCTAAAGGTCACATTCCTCAGTCCTACCCTTACACCAACCCCCCCACCTCTCAACCATCCATATCCCATCCCTCAGCCCTCTTTCCACCTCCTCGGACTCAAAAATTCACACCTAATGCAAATACAAGGACACCCTGATGCTCATTCCACAAAACTACTTCACACAATTCATCAGATTGTCGAATCCTCCAAAATATAAAAACCAACAAAAATCTACTCACTGAGTCCATTGCGCCTTCCCATGTAGAAGATACCCAATAATTTGCTCTAGACAATCTTATATAAGTATATCCCTCATTGATTCTAATGATCCAGGAAGATTTGAACGCATGCACCCAACCCCTCTTCACCCATAATTGCCAAATCAAAAATGCCTTCGCTTTACTTATTATGGACAATGGAAGCTAGAAAAATTTGGTCTCTCAAGCCCTTTTGAACTGACTTAATCTTGTCACTCTTCCACATCTACAACCCTATCAACTCAGATCGGTCTAGAAGGATGGCCCTCACCTCCTAGTTTCCAAGCGTTGTCTGGCCACTTTCACCATAGGCCAATTCAAAGATATTTTCCTCTATGATGTCTCCCACTTGGATTGTGTGGATTTGCTACTCAGTATCCGATATCAAACCCAAATAAATTCTATCTATCTAGACCAATCCCACCAGTACACAAATACCAAAGAAGGCCACACTTATATCTTAACTACAAAAAAACCCAAACCCCCTTTTACCAAAGAACAAATCCCATATGTACACTTAAACCAATGTGTCTCTCTCTATTTGGTGTGCCAAATAACACAAAACAATACCATGCACCCTGTTCCTAAAACTATGACTCCCCTCCTCCATGAGTTCGTAGAGGTATTTCAACCTCCAGAGGGACTTCGCCCCTCCCGCCACATTGACTATTCCATTCATCTCATTCCCATATCTTCCTTACCTAACAACCCTACTTATTGGTTGGCCCCAACAGAAATAGAGGAAATTGGAAGACAACTAACTGACCTCATCGACTCTGGCCACATCCAACCTTCATCTTCTCCTTATGCTTCTACCACCTTTGTCATCCCTAAAGAAGGTACCTGAGAAATGCATCTTGTCATTGATTATTGAGCCTTGAACAAAGATATAATAAAAACCATTACCCCCTTCCCCAAATTGAGGAACTACTCGACACCCTCTAAGGAGCTAAGTGGTTTACTAAATTGGATTTGACATTCAGCTGCCATCAAGTTCGAATGAACCCAGATGATGTTTGGAAAATAGCGTTCAAGACCAAATTTGGTCTTTTTGAGTGGAAAGTCATGCCCTTTGGTCTCACCAATGCCCTATCCACTTTCATGAGGCTCATTAATTACATCTTCAGAGAACATTTGGGTCTATTTGTGGTGATCTACTTAGATGACATTCTCATCTTCAGTCGGACATGGGACACTCACATGCAACATGTCCGACAAGTTCTCCGAATTATCCAATAGCACAAGTTGCAAGTCAAAGAGAAGAAGTCATATTTTGGTCAGAATTCAGTTCCCTATCTCAGCTTTATGTTCAGCTCAAAGGGTATTCAACTAGATCCAACAGACATCCAAGCATTGAAACAATGGCCTCTACCTTCTTCAGCTAAGGACTTGAAAATATTTTTGGGTGGCATCAATTTCTATCGTAAGTTCATTCCCTCTTTTTCAAATATTGCTTGACCTTTGCACCAACTCTAAAATATTTCTTCTACATTCATCTGGACCAAAGAAGAAACTACTCACTTTTTTCAGCTCAAATATGCCCTCTGCTCATCCCCTATTTTACATCTTCCAGACCTCTCCCAACCCTTTGAGATTGAGTCTGATGCCTCACAATATGCTATTCATGCCATACTTAAACAGGGGTGACACCCCATTGCTTACCACTCTAAAACGTTGTCCGAGGCAAGGAAAAATTATTGTACCTATGACAAGGAATTTTATAGTCTGGTGTAAGTGCTCAAAGATTGGAGGCATTATTTGTTGGGTAAAGAAACCATTCTTCATACCGACCACCACCCTATGATTTTCATCTACTCTCAATCAAAGATTCAGGAACAAAGGAATCTTAAATTGGCCTCGTACATTCAACAATTTCACTTAGTCATCAAATATAAGAAAGGAACTTCTAATAAAATGGTTGATTTGCTAAGTCAACCTCCCACTCCATTTCTTTCCATTCAAGAAGTATGTTGTTCTACTTATGAAACATGGAAATATCAATATGCTACTGATACCAACATTCAATAGATTTGGGAAGCTTTGCAAAGTCCCACAATGATCAATCAGACCCCCTTCCTAGACTACACTATTAAGGATGGGTGGTTATATAAGTTGAATTTGCTATGCGTTCCACACTTAGAAGACTGCCTCTTGCTCATGAGGGAGGTGCATGCTTCAGCCTATGGGGGCCACTTCGAGACCTCAAAGACCACCCAACATCTACAATTCCATTTTCATTGGCCTTCCATGTAGCCTCAAGTTGAAAAATTTATTAGAGCTTGTGCCTTATGCTCACAATCCAAGCCATCCAACCGGAAGCATGGGCTGTATCAACCACTGCCACTTCATTTTCATCCTTGGGAGTCAATCTCAATGGACATCCTTAATGGAATTCCAACAACCCAAAAGAAACATGATGCAATTTGGGTAGTGGTATGTTGCTTCAGCAAAATGGCACTTTTTATCCCATGCACAAATACTACTAAAGAAACGCACACAACATAACTCTACTTCTGCCGTGTCTGGCCCCATTTTGACCTCCCAAGAAGTATCATCTCAGACAGAGATTCTCGCTTCCTCAATACATTTTGGAAGACCATATGGGCGCTATTGGGGTGCCACCTCAAGTTTTTTACTGCATTCCATCCTCAAACGGATGGCCAAACAGAAGTTGTCAAGATATTCTTGGTACATTCTCTCCAAACTCACTTTGGGCGCAACAAATAATGGGACAATTACCTGCACATTCTCTAGCATAGCTACAACAAGGAAACACATTCCTCTACAGGCTTTTCACCTTTTGAATTCTGCTTAGGCTTCCAACCAGCATCTCCAACTGAGCTCCCACTCACTTGGGCTCCTCGAGGTACCTTCCGTCTACAACAGGAACAACTATCAGCTCAACGATTTCTCCAACAAATTGCACAATGCGAAAGTGAAATCACATCAGCACTCAAAGAAGCCCAAGATCATGCCAAGAAGCACCATGAAAAACAAATAACCTTCATGTCCTTTCAACCAGGGGATCAAGTCTAGTTACACTTGGATAAGAAGTGATTCAAAGGCCACCATCACAAGCTTCTTCCAATCATATATGGTTCGTATACAATACTTGACAAGATTGGAGAAAATGCATATAGGTTGGATCTGCCACCCCAACTGGGAATCCATAATGTCATTAATGTAAATCACTTAAAGTTCTTTGAGCCTTCCCTCTTGGAAAAACCAGTCACCATCACTCATCGAGTGGACAACATTCCCGATTTCCAACTCCCATTGGCTAAAGACATCATACTGGACACTCGAAGTCAGTCTACAAGACACCAGACTTGCACTTCATATATGGTAGCCCGCCAAGGCCAAACTCTAGCTCAGGCAAAGTGGATCACAACTGATGTATTGCAAAACAAGTTTTTGCATCTTCTCATGGAAGCCAGTACGCATCCATATCTAAACAGGGAGGAATTGGGCCAAGGAGGCCACCTAGGGGAATGCCCACCTGGGGCACACAAGTCAATCACCTAGGCACAACACTTCTTCACCTTTTGAGGATGAATTATATATATGTAAAATTAATGGTTCCCTTGGTATATAAGGTGAAGAGGGACTAAAATAAAGCATTCTTACCTTTTCTTCTAAAGCTATGTGTCTCGGCTATTTTCTTTTCTAAGTTTGCATTTCACATTCATGACAATTTCATTTTTAGGGTTTCCTGAAGAATAACCAGTGCGCCTTCCTTCATGGTTTCCTCTTGGTGACTCTATTTTCCATGATTCCACCTCTGAGATCAAGCTTATCTCATTAGATAGCCACTCTCTCAAGGAGAAAATCATTTTCTTCGAGTTTTCTTAGGCATAAGGGCATGCGCGCCAACTAGGGTTTGTGCCCTTGTTGGTTTCTTCTTTGTGGGAATGAAGTGAGTGCACCCTATTCCATGGTTGCACTATGCTTCTCCCACTAATCCCCGGAGGTCACTCTAAGATCGCCAAAAATTCTTGGCCACTCTCGAGTCACCTCATCTTGGATCCCCATTTACTTGGTCACCCAAACTAATCGTGAGCCCCTGTCCAGATTTGTGCCCCTGAGGAGAGTTTTTTGTGAGAAGGCGAGCTATGGCTTGCGTGGTCACCTTCTCCCGTAGATCTCCTTCATGGATATATCATATATACTAATGTATTTCAAGTTCTTTATCCTTCCCTATACCTAATAAATCCCAAATTAAATTTAATTTTTATTATACATTTCAAATTATTGATCCCTCTCCCAAAATTAAAGAAAAAATATAATATTATATTTAAATTTATATGATTTTAATATATATCCTTTTTTTATTTGTAATGTTTATTAATACCTTCACGGTAAACATTATTATAATGGTTTCAAACCAAAAATGTCCTCACAACTCTCATTTCCTAAACACTAACCTAATTGGAAACAGTGACCTCGGTAGACAATATTGATTTGATAAGTATATATACTAAATTTTTGTAGTTAGAAATTTATTTTGTTAACATTGAGTTCATTTAATAGAGAAGGCAAAAAGTTCATTTTTAAAATATTAATAATTTTAATTTTTTAAAATAAATTGAATCCTTCCATTTTTTAAAATTTGGATTTTTCCAAGTTTTCTTTTAATTAAAATATTTGTTAATCCTTTGTTTAGATAGTTATTGGCCTGTCTCCATGTTTCAAAAACTCTTAGATTAAATTTTAGTTTATATAAAAAATATATTCTAAATTATTAATCTCTATGCTTAATTAATAAATATCATATTAAATTAAGTAAAAGTTTATAAAATTTAATATCAAATAAATATCCTGTTAAATTGAATTTATATAAAAATTATATTCTAAATTATTAATCTTTATGCTTAATTAATAAATATATTAAATTACTTAATAATTTACTAAATTTAATTTCAGATAATTATAGTGGAAAATAAAAAAACGTAAGTACAATTAAAGATAACTTTTCCTTATGACATTATTTCTTTAAGATATCAATAGATTTATAATTATTAATCTTTTAATATTTAATAAATTTTTAATTAAAAAAAATATAATAATATAATTTAAGTTGTAAATTTTTTATTTAATTATTTATATCAATATTTTTTTGTTTGTTAATTTGTGTCGGACCTGTTAGTTACGCGATTAACCTGTGGCTTGAGAAACCGTGACTCAGGGGTATCTAAGCCGTCAAAATCACCCAGGGATCGCACCCGGCCTGAGCCACACGAACCCTTAACATGGTTGGATTTTTTGTCCCCACAGGTTTCGAACCGGTGACTTTAACATCACGGAGTGGCTTAACAACACACTCTGTCACTGACTATCCTACACCTCGGGGACTTTAAAATTGAAGGACATGGGGGTGGGCTTTGATCCACTTATGTGTGCACGGGTCACGATACCATTTAATATGGTATCTCTGGGTGCAACCACACGTTCGACCACTACCTCAAGGTGTCCCCATGGCTCCAGGTAAATCCCTTACGAGAATTGAACCTTGTCCAAGGATGAAAAACTCCTCGCTTTCCACCATTGGATCCAATCCCTTTGGGCTATTTATATCAAATTAATTTGATTATTTTAGATAATTTTAAAATTATAATAATATATACTAATATTTTTTAATTTTTTTTTCTCCTGGATGGGGTGACATGTGGGCAGCCTGGGCACGTGGAGGCGCAGCTTGGGCACGTGGAGGCGCTATCGGGAGGGCCATTAATGGAGGCCCCTACTCCTGGCTGCGGGCAGTTATTAGAGCCCTCGCCTTCGTAGACCACCGGATGACGATGGAGCTCTTCGCGCGTGGGCAGGGGACGAACAGCCAGAGCATTAAGCTCTCAGCGTTAATGTGTATTTCAGCGATAGGTTATGTGTATTTCAGTTATGAGGGTAGTAGACCTCCTACCTTGCATTCGAAGTTGTCATAGCAGGCTCAACACCACCGCGCAGGAGGTTTCACCCTAGCACTCACTATGCCACGGGTTTGGGGTCAGCCTCGACGAGGTGCTGGCTGGTATGCAGCGGACTCACGGAGAAAACGACACCAGAAGTTTTCCCAAGCTATACTCATGGCCAAGAAAAAATGCAGGGGTGGCGCCAATGTAGCACCCTGGCCGCCTCGAATCTACGTGGAGGAGGCCTGTCCATCACGCTTCCTGCTGATTTCTCCGAGAGCCAGATGCTTGCTGTCCCGGACAACTGGGATCCTCCATAGAGCTTTGGACACATGCCAATTGCACCTAATTTGGGAAACTCTATAGAGGCCGCCATCGCTCCGAGTGAAAGCTACGTGGCCTGCCTGGTGGAGGAGGGGCCATCGAACTTCATTGCTGGGGAGAAGGTGCAGGGGACATCATCAGATTGCAAGGCAAGGAGAGCGAAAGAGATGCAGCAGGAACACAACACTGGCACGCAACAGCAGGGACCGGAGCCAAGCCAAGAAGGAGTGGAGTCTGAAAGGAACTCGCCACCTTCACCACTGTTTTTACATCCCGAACACCTCAAGTTGATATTTGAAGTGCGTAGCCTTGTGGACGATCAAGTCTTCCGAGCTATGCGAGTCAGCAAGTGCTTGGATATGTTGTACGTGGCCTACTCCAAAGCCACTCCACGACACCAATGTCCCACTTACGTGCATCCCTTCGTACTCCCTGTCAATGGTGGCAACTTCGACTGAATAGGTTCTGGTCTTTTTATAGTTCTATGCTCTTTTCAGTTACTGTGTATTAGAGCTGCAGCTCTCTAGTTCCTAGTTTAATTAGCTCTCGCATAGTCTTTCTTTTACTGTTGAACATACAGAACAAAATCCCTGGTTTCCTTTGGGCAGGGTAGCGAAACACTACGCCTAATTTTGCTACTATAGTGGACAGGCCAGCTGTCCTGGTTTCTGTATTGGCAGGACAACTGACCTATACACATCTGTTTTTTTGCCAATTTAATATAAAAGGTTCCACTTTTTTATTTAAAAAAAATATATATATATATTTTTTAAAAAGTTTTTTGAAAAATTTATAAACTTTTTATAATAAATATTTTAAATATTAAAGTTTTGCAAATATTTTTTTTTTTTAAATATCTATTAATTCATGTCAATGCATTATTTTTTAATAAATATTTTAAACTATTTAATTTTTGTAAATATTTAAGTTTTTTTAAATATCTATTAATCCATGTCAATGCATTCTATTTTGTTTAATTTATAAATACGTTTTACTTTTACTATTAATCCATGTCAATGCATTCTATTTTGTTTAATTTATAAATACCTTTTACTTTTACTATTACTATATATAATTTAATATAATTTAAAAAATAAGTAAGTAGAAAACTAAACATGACTCTTGTTTAATGTAAATGTATTATTTTTTAATAAATATTTTAAAATATTTAAATTTTGTAAATATTTAAGTTTTTTAAAATATCTATTAATCCATGTCAATGCATTTTATTTTGTTTAATTTATAAATAACTTTTACTATTACTATATATAATTTTAAAAATAAGTAAGTAGAAAACTAAACATGACTCTTGTTTGAAGTTAAGTAGTTGGCTTTGAATTTTATTTTTATTTTCAATTATCAATAATTTTAATTTTGAATTGTGAATTTCGTTAATCTACCATATTCTCTCGGCTATTAATTTTGAACTTCGTTAAACAAGCATTTTATTAACGAACGTTGTCCTCTTACTATTAAGATTTTCAAATTATTCGTTATTGATCATCCACCTGGCCTCCATATATAAATTATCTGTGAGTTATAATTCATCTAAAAGTTTTAGTAAATCTTGTGAATTTATGATTCTGATTTTTATTATTCTTATACCTACAAAGATTTTGAAATAATAGTATTAATATTTGTATAAGAAATCTATGTTTAATATTAGTATAAGAAGTCTATGTTTAATATATAAATTATCTGTGAGTTGTAATTCATCTAAAAGTTCGTCTAAAAGTTTTAGTAAATTTTGTGAATTTATGATTCTGATTTCTATCATTCTTATACCTACAAAGATTTAGATATAAGAAGTTTATGTTTAATATTCATATCAGAAGTCTTGTTTAATATAAATGTATTAACTTTTAACAAAGAGTTTTTGAGTTTTATATAAAATTAGTAATTTTTGTCAATTATTAACCTTTAACAAAGAGTTTTTGAGTTTTATATAAAATTAGTAATTTTTGTCAAAAATGTTTCTGAGTTGTAATTAACCTCTTTTTTATTCAAGTTCAATTTCAATTATTCGGTTACAACTTCCTTGATATTTTATGTAGCTTTCTTAAATATTTTGAGTGTTTTTGTTTCAGGGTCATCAATATAAATTTAACTAAAAAATAATAAACAAATTTAATAAGAAAAAAGATTTAAGAAATGGATAACAATAGAATAATCAAATTCAATGGAGAATTTATTATTTTTTCATAAAATGAACTTTAAATTAAAAAATAAAACATTATTTTAAAATGAACTCAATAACAAAAACATAAAAAAAATATCACATTAAACAAAACCATAAAAATCATTTTATTTCAGAATTCACTATCTAATATAATTTAAAATAAAATATAACATTATTTACTAATAAATTGATTATTTTTTTATTTTCATATATATAAAATGTTAGACCATATATATATATATATTTAAATATTTATTAATCCATGTAAATGCATTCTTTTATCTTATATATTATTTAAATAAAAACAAATTTTAAATATTTACCAATCCGTGTAAATGTATTCTTTTATTTTTTATATAATTTAAATAAAAAAAATAAACATGATAATTGGCTTTGACATTTCTTTGGATACTATTTTTGAGAAAAGATACTCTAATTGATGATCATTTGATTTTCAATTGAAAATAATTTTGATTTTGAACTTGCTTAAACTACCATATTCTCGCAGCCATTAATTTTGAACTTCGTAAAGCCAGCATTTTATAAAATTTTAACTCCTTTAACGGCTAGTAATTTGGGTTTTCGTTAAACTACCATGACCTCGTCGCCATTAATTTTGAACTTCTTTAAACGACCGTTGTCCTCTGACTGCTAAGATTTTAAAATTATTCCTGATTCATCATCTACCTCGCCGCCATATATAAATTATCTGTGAGTTGTAATTCATGTAAAAGTTTGAGTAAATTTTGTGAATTTATGATTCTAATTTCTATCATTTTTATACCTAAAAAGATTTTGATATAAAAATACTAATGTTTATATAAAAGTATTAATATTTGTATAAGAAGTCTGTGTTTGATATAAAAGTACTAGTCTCTCATAATGAATTTTTGAGTTTAATATAAAATTAGTAATCTTTGTCAAAAATGTTTCTGAATCAATTGTGATTGAACAATATAATTTAAAATTATATAATACTAAAATGTTAAAATTTCATTCTGTTCTCTTCTTTATTCAAATTGAATTGGTCTGTTACAACTCCTTTGATATTTTGTGTAGCTTTTCTAAATATTTTGTGTTTTAGTTTGACACTCATTAATATAAGTTTAATTAAAAAATAATGATAAAAATGATTTAAGAAATTGATAAAAACATCATGATCAAATCCATTGGAGAATTCACCATTTTGTCATAAAATGAACTTTATATTAAAAGATAAAACATTATTCTAAAATGAACTTAATGACATAAAAAATATCACATGGAACAAAACCATAAAAGTCATTTTATTTTAGCATTTACTATCAAAATTGTAAATAATTTAAAATAAAAAAAAAACAAAAATAACAGTATCTACTAATAAATTTATTAATTTGTTATTTTCATATATACATAATATAGTTGGACCATATTGTAGATATAATTGTAAGTCTGTAAACTAAATTTTTAATATTTTATTTTTAATATATGTTGATTAACTTATATATAAAGCCTAAATCTAAGATGTTGTGTCCCTTAATATAATAAAGCTTAATACAAATGAAAAAACTACAAATAATTTCCATTAAAATATTACATTAACTTAACAACCAACTTCACATAGTTTCTTTCAAAATATCCTCTTAACTAAAAATGACAATAATCAAGTACACATAATTTATGCCCAAATATTCTATTAGCCCAACAACGAGTTAATCAATATCACTCTCTGTAAAAGTCAAACTTATAAACAATGATTTATATTAATTAAAATTTATAAAGTGCAGACATAACCCATACCAGAGAAGCGTTAAACTAAGCTGATAATACATCAAACATCATTATTAAAACAGAGACGCTTTAAGCTGATAAAACGTTAAACATTATTATTAAAACTTGAAGAAAGAGAATCCTGAAAAGGTACTGAAGAAATAATGACGATTCAAGAAGCGCAAATGCAACACGATTTTAAGGCCAACATCCTGTATCTTGGAAATTCGTATCTTGGAAACTAGGCAAATCCTGTATCTTGGAAATTCGTTGAACTAACCTTCATTTGATTTTAAGGCCATAAGTTGTTGCTAGACTGAAGGTTCGGGTTGAAATGAAGGTTCGGGTTGAAACGGATGACCAAACGAACCTAAAATATGAAGGAGAACTTTTATAATCTTAATCATCAAGCCTGTTTTAATGCTATTATTATTCTTAAAGAGAACAAAAAGGAGAAACATGCTTATTGTTGGGTTTAATTGGAACCTTGATTTTATTTTAATGCTATTATTATTGTTAAAGAAAATAAAAAGGAGAAACCTACTTGTTGTTGGGTTGAATTGGATCTTTGATTTTTCATATGGTCGATTGTGAATTCATTAATATCTTCTTGATCTATGAAAGAGGCTGAGTAAAATTACCAAACAGGGTAGTAACTACTCAACATTAATTTATTCTACAAATAACTAATGTAATGTTTATTGTTAGAAACAGTGATTCAATCCAGGAAAAAATACGAGGGAGAAACCTACGTGTTGTCGGTCGACATCAGAGACTCTCTATAGAAACCAGATCTTCCGTGTCTTCTTGATCTCTTCAGAAAACAGATCGATATAAAAAAATTAGCATACTTAAAACCTACATTAGTCAATTCTAAAATAGGAGAGAGATCATAGAAAATGAAAAGCTTAATGTGGGGAAACAAATGGAAAATAAAAAATTCTTCATGTAAAATCTGTTGGCTTATCTCCTCATTTTAAGTGTTATTGATTCATGTTTGAGGCTTCCCATTTAAAAGTAATCGGACATTTATTTTCAAAATATATATTCTAAACATAACACTAATCTACCATCGCATCGTTTGAAATGTTTAACAGAAGAGTAATTTGTTGATTAAAGGGATTAAAATTACACCAAGAAATATGAAGACATCAGAACATTTACGTGCATATTGAAAAAACAACAAAACTTTTATAGAAATTGTGTGGAGCACATGTTAATTTGAATTTTAGGATACAAACCCAACCCAGATCCTTCATTGAATAATTTTGAGCATATCAATTGGTGAGTTTCAAGCGAACAACAACATAATAGGGTGCCGATTCAGATATCATACAAGACCATAAACAAAATTTCCACTAGCCAACACCAAATTAAGATTTAATTACCTGTGAAATCTGCTGAATGTAGCTGCAATTTACTGGAATGTCGGATGTCTTGATCGATCCATTGGAAACTGGAAATTAATTAGTAAGTAATAAGCTTGTGGATTCCCTTTTCTTCATTTCTTCTTCATCCACCATTAACCCTAACCAGCAAATCAAATAAACCTAACAAGAAGAACTATCCAAAATCCATACACAAAGAGCACATTAACCTGACTACTACATGGATGAAGAGAAGAATTAGAAAAAATAATAAGGAAATGAACAATTATATCGATCAGGGTTATAGCTTTTTTACTACCATTATAGCTTTTTCTACTGCATTTTCACCAGCGTTATAGCTTTTTCTAGCGCTTTTTGACCAGGTTATAGATTTTTCATCAACGATTAACTTGTCATCAACAGTTCCATATCCTTTTCTAGCCGTTTGGGCGAGTATTTGAAACCCGAATCCTTTTCTTGCTGTTTGGACGAGGCTTTGAAACCCGTTTCTCTTCGACCAGAATAGAACCATCAACCACTCCCAAATTCTTTTTACCTTTCATCTTCATCTTCAAATTATTTTTATTTTTTTAATATTAGTTTAATATATGATAGATTTTTTTTTATTTTTATTTTAAATATTATTTTACTTTCATCTAACACCCACTTAAATCATCCAGATCAGAGAGACAGTTATTGTGATGTGGCATGCCAATGTTATGTATTAAGAGGGTGATTACTTTCATCCAACAACCACTTAAATATTATTTTACTTCAATGGAACACTCAATTAATAATTTTTTATAAAAGTATTTTGGTGTTTACAGTTTTTCTATTAATGTATTAAAGTTTAATTTGATTACTCTAATTTTGATCTTTATAAAATTTATGCCAAATTCTTTTTGTTTCTTTGTTTAATTTATATAATTGTATTAATGTTTAATTTGTTTATATAATTTTGATCTTTATAAAATAATATTTTTAATCATCAACTCCTAGAGGGTGGGGAAATATTAGACAATTATTGTGATTGTGCATGTTTTTAATCATCAAGGGTGGGGAAATATTAAACAATTATTGTGGTTTGGCATGTTTTTAATCATCAACACCTAATGGGTGGGGAAATATTAGACAGTTATTGTGATTTGGCATGTCATTGTTATGCTTACCATATATGTTAATAAACATGTAAAATAAACTAATTGGATGAAAGACATGTGAGATATGTATTATTAGGCTGATATTTATTTTAATTTTTTAGAAAAGTATTTTGGTGTTTATTTAGGTGATAGTTTTTTTAATCAGTGTATTAAATTTTAATTTGATTAGTCTAATTTTGATATTTATAATATATAATTTTTAATATATATGACATTTTTTTAAATATTAATTTAATATATATAATAGATTTTTTTTTTTTTAATTTTTAGATATTATTTTTAATATATGATATCTTTTTAATGTGGGAATGGAGGTTTCCACAATTAGTCATAATGTTGTAAAAAAAAATTTAGATAATGAAACCTCCCACACAATTCTTATCCAAAACCTTTTTACAACAATTATATTTTTTATTTTTTTAACATTATTTTTAATATTCATAATTTTTCATTTTTTTTATTTTTTATTATATAATATTAATTTTCATCAAAAAACGTTTATTTACCATTATTCTTTAAAATTATTATTTAGGATAATTAATATACTTCATATGTGTGGGGGGTTTAAAACCACCCATTTCACTGTTTCCCAGTGCTCTTTACCTATATTTTCCATATCTCTCATGAAAACCCCAACTACATGTGAAATGTCTGGTCTTGTACTAACCATCGCATACATTAAACTTCCTATTGCTTTAGCATACGATATTCGAGACATATGTTCCTTTTCTTCTTTTGTACTAGGACATAAACTTGAAGAAAGATTAAAATTGAAAGTGAAAGGTATCGAAACTGGTTTCACACTATTCATACCAAACCTCAAAAGTATTTTCTTGACATACTTCTATTGTAACAACCAAATCTTACCATTCCTCCTATCTCTGAATATCTCCATGCCCAAAATCTGCTTTAATGCTCCTAGATATTCCATATCAAATGTCCTAGCCATTTGAGCCTTTAACTCGTTGATCTCAATTATGATTTTCTTGCTAAAAGAATATCGTCAACATACAATACTAAGATAATGAATATGTCATTATTTAGTTTTTTAAAGTAAACAAAATGATCATACTAACTCCTTGTACAATTCTTGCTCATCATGAAAGAGTCAAATTATTTTGTACCATTGTCTCGGAGACTGCCTCAGACCATACAATTATTTCTTGAGCATACAAAAAAATTTATTGTTGTGATTCTAAACGAACCCTTTAGGTTGTTCCATATAAATCTCCTCATACAAATTGTAATATATTAGATATAAAAAGTATGCGGAACATAAATAAAATGATAGAAATGGAAGAATAATAGCTATATAACCAGAACAATCACCACAATAACACTGAAATGATATAAGAATAACAACATAAATAACACTTTGATTCTGAGAGCAATGTTCACGGGCCTCTTTGAGGAGCAACCTCCAGTCGAGAAGAACTCTATTAAAATAATATCCAAGCTAGGGCTCTCATGCCCTCGACTCCTATTTATACTAAATATGTCTAACAAAAGAAGAATCTAGAGGAAGATCCTTCTAGAAGCGGAAGCTTCTATTAGGTCTTCTTACATTCGACTTATTCTATTTTATTTCAAGGCCTTATTAATATTGACCTTTATTACATCCAAATATATTGTTCTACCTATGTGTGGGTTAGGACCCTAACATGTCCTCCTCCTTAAAAATAACCTTGTCCTCAAGGCTTCAGATGTGGGCAAAATGGTAGTTAGTTCCTAAGTGGCATCTGCTGGAGTTGTATCTTTCTACTGAACTAACACTTCCTTGATGGTTCTCTAAAGCAGTTGACGCTCACATTGGTCCAAATTTTCTTGTGGTTGTAGCCAAATGGATCCTTCTTTGGCTAACTCGAGAAGGTTGGTTTGAATTTTGCACTTAGTTCCAATCACCTTCTTTAAGCATGAAAATGAAAAAAAAGATGTAGCTTCGAATGACTAGGCAAAGCTAACTAATAGGCCACCTATCCCACATGCTTGAGAAATGTATAAGGACCATAAAATTTGGGTGCTAGCTTCTGACATTACTCGGCCTTGAGGGGATTTTGCTTGTAATGTTACAGTCGAAGAAACACCTGATCCCCTTATGCAAATTGACTTTCAAAGCGACCTTGATCTGCTTGTTGCTTCAGACAATTTTGTGCCATGACGAAATTCTCTTTGAGCGTACGAAGAATAGCCTCTTGAATTGTAAGTGTTTGGTCAACCACCTGGACCTTCGAGACACCAGGTAAGTATGAGAGAACTAAAGGTGGCCTCTATCCATATACTGCTTCAAAAGGAGTCATGCATGGAGTTGTATGGTATGAAGTGTTGTACCACCATTCAACTATGGTTAACCATTGAGCCCACTGATTTTTCTTTTCCAAGGAAAAACACCTCAAATATGTTTCCAAACACTTGTTGACAACTTTCGATTGACCATCAGTATGGGGATGATAAGTTGTGTTGAGATGCAATTGGGTGCCTTGTATCTTGAATAGTTCTTGCCAAAAAGTACTAGTGAAAGTTGGGTCACGATAAAAAACAATAGAGTGCGGCATGCCATGAAGCTTGAAGACTTGATCCATGAAATGTTGAGCCATCGTGGATGTTGTAAATGGGTGTTGAAGAGCACAAAAATGAGCATAATTGGACTATTTCTCCCTTGTTGCATAAAGTGTGCCCAGAGATTTGACTATTTCTCCCTTGTTGCATTGACACACATCACATTTAATGACAAAATTACAAATTTCTTGTTTCATACAATCCCAAAATAAAGAACGTTTGACCATGTCATAGGTTTTGGTGAACCCAGAGTGCCCCGCTATGGGTGTAGCATGAATATCATAAAGTACCTTGGATTTAAGTTTTGATTGTTTACTTAAACACAAATGGACTTTGTATCGAAGCTCATCATAGAGCCAAGAGTACCCTAGGGAAGTTGGAGCATTGGACTGCAATTGTTGGATTAGATGCGAACTTTTGGGATATTGTAGCCATTCCTGGCGAATGGCTTGGAGCCAATGTGGTACAATGAATGAAAGAGAAGAAAAGGATCCTTCATCTTCATATTTTCAAGAAAGTGCATCCACAGCCACATTATCTTTACCTTTATTTTAAATGATCTCATAATCATATCCAAAGAGCTTAGTCACCCATTTTTGTTTCTTCGGGGAGGAAATGCGTTGTTTTAGAAAATACTTGAGGCTTTGATGGTCTTTCATAATTTGGAAGTGTTGCTCCAATAGTTAAGGGCACCATGCCCACAGATCAATAGAATGCAGAATAGCCAACATTTCCTTTTCATAGATTGATTTGCCCAGATTTCGTTCAGACAGTTGCTTGTTGGTAAAGGCTAAAGGCTGAACCTTTTGCATAAAGGCAACACCAAATCCTTTTCATGAAGCATCAAATTCCAGGACAAAGGTCTTTCTAAAATCGGGAAGGGCCAGGAATGGAGTGGTGCACATGGCCATCTTCAAGGTTTGAAAATCTTGAGCAACAATTGGGTCCCAAGTGAAAGAGTTCTTTTTTAGTAGTGTAGTGAGAGGTCATGAAATATTTCCATAATTCTTAACAAACTTGCAATAATAACCTGTTATGCCCAGAAATCCACACGAGCTTTTGAGAATCTTTGGGTGAGGCCAGTCTTTCATAGCTTCATTCTTTTTAGGATCTACCTTGGCGCCGTCCTTACCAACCAGATGACCCATGTACTCGACTTCTGAGGTGCCAAAAGAACATTTAGATTGTTTCAGGAAAATTTGGTGCTAAGAGAGTAGATGGAGAACTCGATCCACATGAGAAATATGGTTTATCTAGGTTTTTCTATAGATGAGGATATCATCAAAGAAAACTAAGACAAAATGATGAAGAAAAGGATGAAAGACATGATTCATAAGGCTTTGGAAGGTGGAGAGGGAATTACACAAGCCAAAGGGCATGACCAAAAAATCATAGTGGTCATTATAACTTCTAAAGGAAGTCTTGGGAATGTATCCCTCTTTCATATGTATCTAGTGGTAGCCTGAACGAAGATCAAGTTTAGTAAAGAATTGGGCACCACTCAATTCATCCAAGAGGTCATCAATGATAGGAATGGGAAATTTATATTTAATGGTAAGTTTGTTGAGGGCATGAAAGTCAGGACACATTCACCAAGAACCTTCTTTCTTCAAGACCATGACCATAGGATAAGAGTAGGGGCTTGTACTAGGGCAGATAACACTTGCATTAAAGAGTTCCTCGACCATTTTGTCAATTCCATTTTTTTGGGAAAAGGAATGACGATACAGATGGATATTGGGAGGAAGGCTTCCGGGTACAAGGGGAATGGAATGATCATGAACACCAAAGGAAGGAAGGAGTCGTTGGGGAGTGGAAAAGACCACTTGATGTTTAGAAATGATGGCTTGGAGATCTTGTGGCACCGAGGGTGTCTCTGTTGCTTGTATGGATGGAGTTGGGAAATAACACCAGAATGAGATTTTTTGAGAAACATTTCCATGCAATGGGAGCTAATGATCTCAGGTGAACTGGCGATGATGCCTTGGAACTTATATTGGTGGCCCTCCTGGTCGAATTGCATGGTTAGTTCCTTAAAATCTATGAGAATGGGACCCAAAGTCCTTAGCCAGTCTAAACCCAGCACAATGTCACAACTACCCATGTCAGTAGAAAACATATGAGATTTCAGGTGGTAGTCACCAATTTGGAGACGCACATTTTCACAACACCCTCCACATTTCATGGATCCACCATTGGCAATCATGATTTGGAAATTATGACGACATGGATGTAGCAGTGAGTTTCTTGGGCAATGTAGTGATGAATAAAATTATGGGTTCTTCCACTATCAACTAGAATGATGACCTTCATATGCTTGATGTAACTGATTAGCTTGAGGGTTTGGGAAGCGGAGAAGATAGTGAGAGCATTGAGGGAAATGATCGGTTATACTTTGGGAGGGTCTAAGGGAGGGGTTATGTCATTGGTTTTAGGTGACTCAGACACAAGGGGAGTTTCAACATCCTCTTTCGAAATATCCTCCGATATGGCCATAAAAATATTTTGTTTCTTACACTTGTGGCCGAGGAAATATTTTTCATCAAATTTATAACAAAGGCCTTTGAGTTGGCATTCATCCATTTCATCCCTGATCATTTTTTGGATCTTTAGTGGAGTGGATGGATTAGTGGGATTTACTAGTTTAGTGCAAGGGATAAAGGAGGGTTTTGGGTTTTGAGAAGATACAACCGGTTGTGCTTCTTTATCTCTTTTAGAAGCCTCCACCCAACTCATAGGTTGATCCATGAGGACATGGGCCCAGATCTCATCCTCGAGGCCACTGATAAAAAAAACTTAGAAAAATGCATTAGACATGCCCTTTGTCCTAAAATCCAGGTGCTCAAAGGCAGCTATAAAGTATTCCACTCTTCCTAATTGTTTCAACTTTGTCAAACAGCCAAAATGGTTAGTGTCAATGTCAAAGTGTTCATAAATCTCTACCACAAAGTGTGTACAAGCAATATACCCTTGACGGGAAGTTTTTCTCCATTGGCACCATTGCCAACATTCTTGATCTATATGGAGAACACCATATCAGAGTTTGGCCAAGTCATCTGTAATGTCATATAAAGAGAAATAGTGTTCCATTTGGGTTACCCAGCCAGTGGGGTTTGAGCCATCAAATTTGGTCACATCCACCCACGGAAGGCGTAAGTCACGCTAAAAGTGATGGTGCTGGAAGTTATGGGAATGAGAGGAATTTTCATGTTTAGTATGTGGAGGTGAGTTAGAGGAAGGGTTATCTGTAGGGATATGCATCTTAGTGTAGAGCGTCAAAAATACAGATTCAAGCCGTGCGCTCAGGTCTTGATTTGATTTCCTCCATTGAGGACTGCATGGTTGTATTGATGGCAGCAACATTGGCACTAAGTTGTTTCACTTCCTTTTGGGTCTTGGTGAGATTAGATTGCAAGTTATTAAAGTGAGATTCGAAGTCTTGACTACGGATATGGGCCATGAGGAAGAGGGAATGGAAAAGGGGCAAGTGGGGTAAAAAAATTTGTCGAAAAATGATATGTATGAATGTGATAATGGAAAAGAGATGAATCCAATGGAATAGGTCTCAAATAACGATGAAAAAATTTCTAGACTTATTTTTTTTTTACACTTGTGGAGTTATACTCCGGTCTGAAGAATACTGTAGTGATGAAATGCCCAAATTCTTAACCAGGAAGAAAAGTGTAGTGATTTAGAAACCTGAACATAGTTTCACGACAATAGATCTTGTTTGTTTTAATTTATTTATGTTTTTGTCCCCAAGGGTTAGGTATTCAAGGGTTCTAGAAACAAGGGTTTTCCCTGTGCTATAGCTCTCTGATATACGTGCAGGGTCGAATAGTAGTACTCGACCCAATATCTTAGGGCACTAACTAAGGAGGCTAGACCGTACTCTTAGCTGTACTACCCGACTACCCAGGTCAGGCAACTGATCGATTTATTTAAAGAGGGCTTCAGGCAATCTAGGTCGATCCGTACACAAGTGTTGTCTGATGCGCTACCACTCGAAGGGGTACCAACAAGGGTTACAAGGGTGGCCAACAGATGTGCACTTAAGTACCACTTGTATTTCCCACATGTATGAATCCCTCAACCATGGGTTTATGCGTGTAATGACAGATCTCTGTGGCTTAAAGACATCGAAACACGTTTCTACCCTGAAAAAAAATTACCCACAATTTCTGCCGAGGAAAGTGCTCTAATACCACTTGTAGTATACCAGATATAAAAAGTATGCATAACAGAAATAAAATGATATAAATGGAAGAATAAAAGCTATATAATCAGAACAATCACCTCAATAAAACTAAAATGATATAAGAATAACAACAGAAATAACACTTTGATTTTAAGAGCAATGTTCACGGCCCTCTTCGAGGGGGCAACCTCTAGTCATGAAAAGATCGATTATAATAATATTCAAGCTAGGGTTCTCATACCCTTGATTCCTATTTATACTAAATATGTCTATCAAAAGAAGCATCTAGAGGAAGATCCTTATAGAAGCGAAATCTTATATTAGGACTTCTTACATTCGACTTATTCTATTTTATTGCAAGGCCTTATTAATATTGAACTTTATTACATCCGAATATATTGTTCTACCTATGTGTGGGTTAGGACCCTAACACAAATATCCATGTAAGAAAGAAGTATTAACATCTAGTTGCTCTAAATCCAAATCAAGTGATGCAACTAATGCTAACACAATTCAAATTGAAAGATTATTAACAACTAGTGAAAAAATCTCATGAAATTCAATACCTTCTTTCTGAGAATATCCATTTGCAACCAGGCTTTCCTTGTACCTTTCTACCTTATCATAAACACCCTTCTTTAGCTTGTAGAGTCACTTGCAACCTACATTTTTCCTGTCTCTTGGAAGTTCTATGAGGTCCCATGTAGCATTCCTCTCTAATGCATTCATTTAATCTGTCATTTCTTCTTTCAAGTTTTCACTGTTATAACCCTCCACATATTCATGATAGCATGAAGGTTCATCATCATTAGTACTTAATGAAATTGATGAAACAAAATCATTATACCTTCTTGGAGGAATTCTGACCCGTGTAGACCTACATAGGGAAGTTTGTGGCTCAACAACAATCTGTTGATTTTCATCATCATCCATGTTTTCCTCTACAAGAACCTCTTCATGAACATCTTTAAAAACTTTTTCATGTTCACTTTCATCTTTAGTTGAACGAGTTTCAAACTGAATCTGTTGACATTTCAGTACTTCTACCTATTTCATTTGAGCATCTTCATCTGATTTGATGAGAGATGATTCATCAAATAAAACATCTCTGTTAATGGTGATATTTTGGGTAGTACAATCCCACAACCTGTACCCCTTAATACCATCACCATATCCAAAAAAGATAAGCCTTTTTTATTTTTCATCTAATTTAGAACGTTGATGTGCCAGAATTAGAGCATAGGATTCACAACCAAAAACTTTAATATTAGAATAATTACAATGGTGACCTGCCCATACCTCTTATGGAATATTTCACTATATTGTTGTTGATGGTGATCGATTCAACAGATAACAAGCCGTAGATATTGCTTCTTCCCACAATTCCTGCTGCAAGTTGGTGTTACTCAACATACACCTTGCTGTCTCTAGATGAGTCGTGTTCATGCATTAAACAACTCCGTTTTGTTGAGGAGTATAGGCAGTGGTTTTATGCATATCAATAGAAAAATGCTTGCAATAGTTCTCAAATTCCATTGATGTAAGTTCACCACCATTATCAGTTCTTAAACATTTAATGGACCTACAAGTGCTCATTTCCACTAAATCTCTAAACTTCTTAAAAATAGTAAATACATCACCCTTTCTTTTCAACATATAGATCCAAAACTTCCTAGAGAAAACATCTATAAAAGTAACAAAATATGATGATCCTCCATATGAAATAGTAGGGGATGGTCCCCAAACATTATAATGGATATAGTCAAGGGTTCCCTCACTGGTGTGTCTTCCGATCTTAAATTTATTCCTATTTTGTTTTCCATAAATACAATGTTTGCAGAAATCCAACTTTAAATACCTTAGACTAGGAAGTAATTTATGATCAGTTAATACATTTAATCCTTTTCCACTCATATGGACAAACCGTTGATTCCACAGTCAATCAAAATGACTTTCATTCTAATATACATCTGTCTCATGATCTAACTCGGTTCTTCCTTCTAACAGAATCATGTTTCCAACCTTCTTCACCTTCATGACCAGTAGGATTCCTTTGTAGACCTTCATAAATCCACCTTGAAAATTACTCTTATATGCTCTAGTACCTAAGAATCCGAAAGAGATTAGGTTCTTCCGAAGCTCAGGTACATTTCTCACATCAGTTAGTATCTTAACAGATCCATCAAACATCTTAATTCGAATGTTACCAATTCCCACTACTTTAGATGAGATATCATTTCCCATGTAAACAATTCCATCATCTATAGACTCGTAAGTAATAAACTAGTTTCTATGAAGACATGTGTGATTTGAAGAACTAAAATCTAATAATCAATGTTTATCATGATGTGAAACAATACTAATTGTTAAAATTTCATCAACCATACCTGAATTTGTTGTTGATCTTCTTTCAGTTGTGTTTGCTTCCTTCGTCTCCTTTGGGGAGTCTTATTTGGAGGCTTCTTTACGTTTCCAACAGTCCTTATTCATATGTCCATATTTGCCACAATACCAACACTTAATATTTCTCTTCTTTCCCTTTGACTTTGATCGAGATAAATCCCTCTGAATCTATCCTCCTTCTTTAGGTCTTCCTATGACCACCATCGCCTCATATGTAGAGGTTTCTAAATTGGATTTATTCCTTGTTTCCTCAGACAATGGTGCTCCAACAATAACATCAAACTCAATACTTTCTATTGAACTGAAACTAATAGAGGTAACAAAGTGATCCCATGACTCATGAAAAGAAAACAATAATGTAATTTCCTAGTCTTCAGATTCAAATTTCACTCCCATGCTAGTCAAATGGAATAAAAGAGTATTAAAAGTATTTAAATGATTAGCTATTTTCATACCTTCCTTCATGCGTGAAATGTACAATTGTCTTTTCAGGAAGATCTTGTTCATCAAGGATTTCATCGTATACAATATTTCCAGCTTCGTCCATAAATCGATTGTTTTTTTCTCTATAAAAATGTTGAATAGAACATCATCGACCAAACACAGTCATATGACGCTTAGTGCTCTTGCATCGATCTCATCCCACTCTTCATCTGTGATGGATGCAAGTTTCTTCGATTTTCCCACAAGCACCTTCACCATGCCTTGCTGCAGAAGTAGATCATGCATCTTGACCTTCCATATCTCAAAACAATTTTTTCCATTGAACTTCTCAATTTTAGTCATTCTTGTACTTCTCGGCCTTCATCGCTTCAAGTGTCGCCTCCACTCTTGTTGATCTACATGATCTCTTGTTGATTCTCCCCTTCACATCCTTAGAGAGTACCCAACGCTCGGTGCGGGAGGGATGAGACATGTCCACTTCTTTATCAGATGGAAAAGAAAGTACATCTTTTCTTTCACCTCAAATTTGAGTGGCGTCTACAAAGATAACTTAGATAATGTTGAACTCGAACATATTCCATTCTCTTCACTTATATAATAAAAATTAATTCCATTCTAAGAACTCAATACCAGAGATTTCTAGTAGAGATGGTGCACAAAACTAGATACCAAGGTGATACCTCTCAAGCAAAAAACTCACGTAGAGTCACATGCACAGCCCACCAGATTCTCAAACAAAGAACTCACGTGGATCCCACCAGACTGTCGCCACACTTGTCAACTAGAGTGGACCACGATGATTTCAAAATTTATGAAGTACGAAAGTATAGCATAACAATAGTCACACCCTTCAAGAGGAGAGACCTGCAACAATTAGAGATCGATGCACCTCATGCACAAAACCATGGGAAAATGGAACTTATGTTGCTCCTCCAAAAAAATTGATGCCCGTGACACATATGGCACTATTGTTTCTCCTTTTAGTTTTTCTTTTCTTTGTTTTCAGTGACCTCCAACTTTCTCTCATACCCCTTGTTGTACCTATCAGACACAAAACGAACTAATACACTTTAAATATATAAAAAAGGAATATAATATGGAAGATCTATAAAAGAGACTCACAAATTTTATGTGGTTCACCCAAATTTGGACTATGTCCACCAGGCAATGGTATCAATCCTTCATTTGTTCATAAATGGAGGTTTAATTGTTTTTCTTACTCACACACCCCTCTTCTCACATACATGGAATAAATAATTCTCCTAGGTTTACAGTCTCAACTCAAACAACTTACTAACTAAACAATAAATGTTCTCCTATGCATACTCTGACCAATTTAACACATACAGAATCGAATCCTTAATAAGAGGAGTTAATGTAGATGATTGTTCATTGAATTCAGGGATTCAGTTGTCACACATTTCAACATAGATGAACGGTGCTATCCTGAAGTTGATGGATAAAAAAGTGACAATGGGGTGGGAAGGAATAAGAACATAGGAACACATGCATGTTCTTAGAAACATGCATGCATTATTAATCTTACAACCTTGATAGTCATTGAAATATCACACACACTTTCCAACTTTGACTATCTATGAAAACATGCATGTTCGTGAGAACATGCATGTTTTTTATTATATCTTTTTGACCAACGTTTATAGATTTTTCAACCCGTTATTTCCTCATCCTCATCAATGGATCCAAATCCTTTTCTAGCAGTTTGGACAAGTATTTGAAACTCATTCTCTTCGACTAGACTAGAACCATCAACGGTTTTATCTTTCATCGAACACCCACTCAAATCATTGACATCAGAGAGGGTTATTGTGATGTGGCATGTCACTGTTATGCTTACGATATATGTCAATAAACATTTAAAATAAATGAGATGCTAATAAAATGTAAAGTAAGAATGAATTGGATGAAGGACATGACAGATATCTATAACGAGGGTGATATTTATTTCAATTTTTTGGAAAAGTGTTTTGTTGTTTATATATGTGATAGTTTTTTTTAATTCATATTATTGTACTAAAGTTTAATTAGATTAGTTTAATTTTGATCTTTATAAAATATTATTTTTAGTATATGTATATATATGATAGTTTTTTTTGTACGGATCTGATGTCGATATTTGTGAAGCCATGGGGAGCCCTAGCCTGAAGCCCATGCGTGCCCCTGCCTAAACGATTCAGAATACCTCGCCGCCATCAATCCATTCGCCAGGGAAGAACTCAACGTCAGTTCTGGTCTGTCAAAATGGGCAACGAGGAGGGGGGGAAACCCCCCTCTTACAGCAATATCACTGCTAATGACAAAGCAGGCAATAGGCCGAAACGACCTGCTTTTGAGCCACCACAGCAAATCAGTGAGGAGGTCCTTGCCAATGAACAAGGTTTGCGGAAGGAGATGGACATGGACGCCAGCACCTCTCGACCCAAAGCGCCTCATGGCTGGGAGCCTCGAAAATGCATACCCCAAACGGACAAAGTGCCCAGATACCTCATCAAATCAACTAGAGTTGGGGAGCACACCCAATTCATGCAAGAAAACGCCCTCATCGGTAAGTTCCTAGGACTATGGCCCTCAGAGAAAGACCTACATAAGTGGATCAAACACTGGTGGAACCCTCACGGTGACTATGAGGTCCAACTGAGCTCCAAAGAGTTCTTCATGATTATATTGTACAATATAGAAGACGAGGACCGCATTTTTGAGAATGGCCCATATTTTTTCAACTCCGTCGGCCTGTTTCTCGGGTTCTGGACAGAACGCTTCAGCCCAGACAAGGAATACTTCTTGATGGCTCCCATATGGATTCGTCTCTACTCACTCCCGCAAGAGTTCTGGCTGGAGGAAGTTCTGATGGGCATAGAAAACACCATAGGGCAATATGTTAGAGCCTCTGAAGCCACAAAGTAGAGAAAATATACCTCATATGCCCGCATCTGCGTCTACATGAACATTGCGCAAGCCCTACCAGGAACAGTAATACAGGAGCATCAAGACGAGGACTGGGTGCAAACCCTCGATTATGAGCACATACCGTTCATATGTCGTCGATGCCATGAGCATGGCCATCTCTTCAGGGACTGCCCACTGACCCAGTCGGCCCCCAAAGATGAACAGAACATGCAGAAGGATGGCTTCATAACAATCCAAATGCAAAATAAGAACCCACCTCGTAAGCAAGCAGAAGACCCCAAGTCGGTTATTCAAACCAAGAATACCTTCGACATTTTAAGCCAACTTCCAGAGGAAGCGGAAATACAAGATCTGCACAAAGGAGCCAAACAAGACACGGGCCCTAGCCCCACACCCACTCCTGTCCAGAACCAGGAAACTCATGGTGAGGAAGGAAAATAAGTAGACAGGGACACTCCCATGCAGATGGACACCCAGGACCTAGCGGGTATAGACTTGGAAAGATTGGAAGAAGCTCTAAATGCCAGAAACCTGCAAGGCCTCTCAGAAGAATAGCNATGGTGAGGAAGGAAAATAAGTAGACAGGGACACTCCCATGCAGATGGACACCCAGGACCTAGCGGGTATAGACTTGGAAAGATTGGAAGAAGCTCTAAATGCCAGAAACCTGCAAGGCCTCTCGGAAGAATAGCTCTGCAAGGTACATAAGGTCTTCCTCAACTCCATGGCAGGATCTACAGCCTGTCTCGGCATCGTAACAGAATCAAGCTCTGGATCCATGAAAATCCCACGTGAAAGCAAGAGACGAGGGTGGAAACTGGCTCATCAGCTAATCAAAGAAGCAGGCAACCTCATGATCAACTCAGGTCAGATTCAGAAGCTCTCGGAGGGATACCTCCACCCACACTCATCCACCCAATGATGAAGACAATCTCTTGGAACATAAGGGGTCTCAATGGTAGGACCAAGCAAAGAATCCTCAAGGACTGTATTAAGGACGAAAACCCAGATATTGTAATGTTACAAGAAACGAAATGCGCAGGACCGGAAGCGGAACACATCTTCAAGCGCCTCTGGAAAGATTGCAGCTACTTTCACTTGGACGCAGCAGGGGCCTCCGGAGGCCTTGCCATTCTCTGGAACCCCAGACATATTTCCCTCGAAGAGCCATTCTCAATGGCAGGAACCCTAACTGCTCGCTATGCAGTAATAGGCTCTAATCATGAGGGGACCATCACCAATGTATATGGTCCACAAAATATTCAGGATAAAAACATGTTCATGGACAAGTTAACCTCCATCAAGGCTTTGGTCACCACACCCAACTAGATCCTTGGAGGCGACTTCAACATGATAATGTCACTGGAGGAGAAAGATGGCATTAGCAAGTGGCTTTACCCAGAAAGCAGTAAGTTTCAAACCCTTCCCGCGCATTTAAAATTAGTAGATATTGAAAATAGCAATGGCACCTTCACCTGGTCCAACCACAGATACAGTGTCCAGCATGTGGCATGTAGACTTGATCGATTCCTCATGGCGAAAGAGTTGATCGAAAGTGGCCTATGTATGGAAAGCCTAATTCTCCCCAAGGCGGGCTCAGATCATTGGCCAATAGCTCTACAGATCACAGTCGAAACCTCCCCAGCACTCAAACCATTCCGGTTCGAGAAATTTTGGCTCACACACCCTGATTTCTAGCACTTAGCAGCAACCTGGTGGCAACAAGCTGAGGTGGATCACGGAACCAAGATGTACAAGTTCCAGCAACGGCTCAAAAACTTTAAGCAGATGCTCAAACACTGGAATAGAACTTCCTTTGGTAACATCCTCCAAAGCATCAAAGACATCGAAGGTAGGCTAGTCGAGATCCAAGAAACCTTCATCAGTGGAAATCGAAATCCTGAGCTCATGACGGAAGAGGGCCATATCCTCTTGCAACTGGAACAGAGGAAACAACAGGAAGAAATCCTATGGAAGAAAAAATCAAGAGTACAATGGCTCAAGGAAGGGGAAAAGAACACGAAATTTTTTCACCGGACGATGATCCACAGGAGGCACATCAACAGAATAACCCACCTGGAGGACGAGCATGGAAACCTGCTGCACGAGCACAGACGCATAGAGGAAGAGCTCACCCGACATTACCAGAACCTCATGACAGAAAATGGGGAAAATCGAGAGGAAGCCATTGCTCGAGTCACCAGCCAAATCCCCTCTCTAGTAACTCCCACTCAGAACGCTGCTCTCATTAGGCCAATCACCCAGGAGGAGGTGGATCAAGTTGTAAGAGACATGCCCCCCAGCAAAGCGCCAGGCCCTGATGGCTTCACAACGGATTTTTTCCACCACTGCTGGGACATAATTTGGAAGGATGTTTGGGAGGTGGTGGAGGAGTCACACGCCTCGGGTCAAGTTCTCCAAGCTTTTAACGCCACTTTCCTTACTCTCATCCCTAAAGAAGAGTGGGTCACCAACCCCAAGCACTTTAGACCGATAGCCTTATGCAATGTCATTTACAAGATTATAACCAAGGTTATAGAAAATCGACTCAAGCCCATCCTGCCTTTGATCATCTCCCAAGAACAAGTTGGTTACATAGAGGGCAGGCAGATCATGGACAGTGTCATCTTAGCACATGAAGTCATCAGCTCTCTCAAAACAGAGAAAATCCCAGGTATGCTAATTAAACTAGACCTTTCAAAAGCCTTCGACAAAGCCAGCCAGTGCTATCTTAAGGCCACCCTCCTAGCTTTCGGTTTCGATCATACCTAGGTCAACTGGATCTTGAACCTCACCTCATCGGCCTTCTTCTCAATCTTAGTCAATGGGGTCCCCTCTTGACCCTTCTCAGCCTCCAGGGGCATTCGACATGGTGACCCTCTCTCACCCTTCCTCTTCGTCCTCTTGGCGGAAGGGCTAGGACGCTACATCAAATCAACGATCCAAGATGACAGCCTTAAAGGCCTCCCCCTACACAACATCAGACTGGCCCCCTCCCACTGTCAATTCGTGGATGACACCCTTCTCATGAATTCACCCACTTCTTGAGAAGCTCAAAAGCTCAACTCAATCTTGTCTGATTTTACCGAAGCCTCAGGTATGACCTTGAACCTTGAGAAGTCCAAACTCTTTTTCTTCAACACCCCAATCCCAGTTCAATTACATATTTCCAGAATCCTAGGCATCCCTAGGAGCTCCCTTCCATCCAAGTACCTGGGCATTCCCCTCACGGGAGCACTGGCCAAGTCCATCTCTTGGGACAGCCTCCTCCTCTCAATCTCCAATCGCCTAGCCAGCTGGACCTTTAGACCCCCTAACTTAGCAGCCCATTTGGTCCTTTTGAAGTCGGTCCTCCAAACCCTCCCCACCTAACTCTTCACTGTGCTAGCAACGCCCAAGCAAATCATCAGAGCTATCAGAAACCTGCAGAGAAATTTCCTTTGTCAAGGCTTGCAACCAAACAAGAAATGGGCGCTGGTTAGCTGGGACAAGGTTTGCGTCCCCAAAAGTTTGGGAGGCCTTGGGCTTCGAGATCCCGGCAAGCTAAATCAGACAATGGGAGCTAAGATCTGGTGGCGTTGGCTGAAAACACCGGACGCACTTTGGGCATGAATATGGAAGCACAAGTATGCCTCAACAATGCAGACTGATCAACTAATTCGACACAACACCAGAATACAGGGATCAAACATATGGAATACCGCATGGAAAAATAGGGACTTGGTCCAAAAGCACGCCTTGTGGGAGATACACAATGGAAAAAGCACAGAGTTCTGGTTAGACTCCTAGCAGCAACTCAAACCGCTGACCGATCTTCACGAGCTCACACCTCCTCAGGAAGCCCTCAACCACGCTCCTACTCTAAAGGTCTATGAGCTCTGGAAACCCTCGAAGGCGAATTAGACTTGGAGGCAGTGGAAGACTTCCCATCTAGAGCTAGGCGTTCCTCCTGATGTTGATATCTCGACCTGGCAAACCAAAGCGGCGCGCAGAAAAATCCCCATCAACGATGGCGCTGACATCCTTCGCTGTGGTCATTCGGTCTCAGGGAACTTCTCGGTCAAAGAAGCCTACCACCTTCACGCCAACCATCATAATCAGGTAAAGAACATCATTTGGGACAAAGTATGGGACAAAGCCCTCTGGCCGAAGGTTTCCACCTTCCTCTGGCTCATCATCCACAATCACATTCTAACCTGGGATAACCTTCGAAAAAGGGGCTTTATTGGTCCTTCCATCTGTGCACTATGCCATTGTCAAGAGGAAACCAAAGAGCATCTCTTCAATGGTTGTAGTTACAGCCAACAGATCTGGGATCAGAGAGCCCAAATTATGCATAGGTCCAACTGGAACAGAAGCAGCATAAGGGACACCATAACTCATTGGGGTGACTTCGCCTTCAACAATCCCATCTTGAACCACATCTGGCTTCTCCTCCCAGGTTTCATCCTCTTGCAGATCTGGAAAGCAAGAAACAAGAGCATCTTCCACTCCAAAGACTCCCCCCCGGAGCTAACTTGGAACAGAGTGGTCACCCACATTAAGGAAACCATCCGAAGTAGGAGCTGGCAAGGATGCGATCGGACTTGCCCCAATGAAGAGCTAAGCATCCTCCAAAACTGGCAGCTCAATCTGACCGATCTGATGATAGCACAAGCACCCAAGACCCACATTCCCAGCCCCAGCGCCTGGACCCCTCCCCCCACTGGGTACGTCAAATTCAACTTTGATGGTGCCTCGAAGGGCAACCCAGGACCCGCAGGCTATGGGGCAGTGATCATAGACTCCATAAGAAAACTGCTCACGATGGTAGCAGGACATCTGGGGGAAACAACCAATAATGTTGCGGAGTTAACCGATTTGTTACAGGGCCTTCAACTAGCCATCTCCTTACCCAACCAACAAATTATACTGGAAGGCGACTCCCAAGTTATCATCCGGTTCATCACCAAGATTCTACACGGGGCTTGTCCACACAAAGTTTCACCTAGCTGGAGACTAGCTGGTCTGCTCGAGTACTTCGACAACCTTTGCAATTCCAACCTCAGCATCATTCCTTCCCATGTCAGGCGGACGGAAAATGCAGTGGCTGACTACCTGGAAAACGAAGGCGTTGAAAGAGATTTAGAGCGCACAATCTGGGAGGCCCGATCTCTTGAAGATTCAGACATACCTCAACACTGCCACCTCCTCGCCCATAAGGATTTTCTACCCCCGGATGGGGTGTTATGTGATCAGCCAAGCCACATGGAGGCGCAGCCTGGGCACGTGGAGGTGCCAACAGAGAAAGCCATTAATACTGGCCACACTCCCGGCTGTGTGCAGTTAAGTTGAGCCCCCGCCTTCGTAATACACTAAATGCAGATGGAGATCCTCGCGCGTAAAAGGCGAGCGGATGGAAAGTTCACTCGATTCATGGTGTTAATGGCGTTAATGTATATCAGAGTCACGGGCATGGTTTATTGTTATCACCAAGACATCCGATCTTCCACCCTGTTTGCGACTTCGCCCCAGCTACCACAGCATAACAGAACCGACAGTCCGACCCTCCTGGTCATCATGCCACGACTTCGGGGCCAGCCTCGTCGAGGCACCGACTGGCGTGCAACAGAAACCCGCCGACAGTGACACCAATGCTTTGTTCGGGCGTTTCAAGTGGCCAAGAAAAACCAGAGAGGTGGTGCCACCACTGTGCTTGCTACTCATGAGGAAGAGGGCCTACCTATTGCGTTCTCGGATGACCTCCCCGAGAATAGGAGGCCTGCAGCTTCTCCGTCGCGTTTCGAAATTCTGTCAATTGCTTTCAGCCAGGCTAATCATCCATAGCCTGCCACCACTCCTAGCGACTTCTATGCAGCCTGTGTAGTAGAGGAAGAGCCACCAGATCTCAACACAAGGGAGCACGAGCATAGACAGGCGCCAGAATGCGATTCAAGGGCACCAACACTGCAACATGAAGAAGCGGAGCCACCACCGTCGTTGTTGCTACATCCAGACCACCTCCAATTGATCTTCGACCTTCGCAACTTAGTGGACGATCAGGCGTTTCAAACCATGGCCATTAGCCAATGTCTGGACCTGTTATACATGGCTTATTTCAAATCCTCTCCACACCATCAATGTCCTACCCGTGCACAACCCTTCTCTTTTCCCTGCAATGGCGGCTCCTCGACGGACTAGGTTCTAGTTTCTCATGCTTTCTCATGCTTCATATTTTGCCTTGTTTTAGAACTATGGATCACATGACTTCTATCTTAACTTGCCACAATTTAGTCTCTTTTGTGTGGTTGCACTGTGTGAACAAAACCCCTGGTTTCCCTCAGGCAGGGTGGCATAATTCTGCGTCTAATTTTTGCTATTACAGTAGACAGGCCAACTGTCCTGGTTTCCTCTGTTGGCAGGATAGTTGGCACATGCTTGATAGATGTATGCTTATTATGACAGCTTAATACAAAGGTTCTACTTTTTTATTTAATATATATATATATATATATATATATATATATATGATAGTTTTTTTAATTTTCAAATATTATTTTTAATATATGATAGTTTTTGTTTTTAATTTTTAAATATTATTTTTCATGTTTATAATTTTTTATTTTTTATTTTTTATATAATATTAATTTTCATAAAAAAATATTCTTTATCGTTATTATTTAAAATTATTATTTAGGATAGTTAATACATTTCATGTGTGGGGAGGGTTTAAATCAGCATACTATCATATACCGAAAAATCTTCACTTTTAACCTTTTTTATGTTGTTATATTGTTTTTTTTTTTTTTTCTATTATCGAGAACATGAGTGGACCTAATGATTGAGAACATGTGTTTCCTCCTTAGACATCACAAGTTCAAATCCATAGGGGATTAGGTTATGTATACCTCTGTAAACTTTATTGTGTGGATTGGATGTGACCTTAAAAAAATATCATCCATGGTTTTTTCCATGTTGATAAACTTGTTCTGGGCGTCAAGACTATATTAAATAGTACTTTAGTTAGAAATTATGGTATTACAAGTTTATGATATTTGATTGGCCATGGACAAAGAATATTGTTAGAAAAAAAACTTTTTGAATCAAATAATTCTTTTAAACATTATGTTTTAAAAATATTTTTGAATAAAATGATTTCTTTAAACATTACATTGAAAAGTGATTTTTTTTTTATTTTTTTTATGTATCCTTAACTTTAAACACTTAAAACTGTTGGAAATTATGGACTTAGAAGTATATGTTCTTTTACTGTTCATGGAAAAAGAATATTGTCAAAAAAAACTGTTAGCATAAAATGATTCATTTAAAGGTTATGTTTCTAAAAGGACTTTTGAATAACATGATTCCTTTAAAAATTATATCGAAAAGTGAATTTTTTTTTGTGTTTCTTCAACTTCAAATAGTTAAAACTCATATTTTCTTTAAGAATTTTATCTTGAAGTGAAAAAAATATTTATAGATAATTGTATTATCTTTGTACACATATTTTTACAAGATATTGCTTCCTGTCATGACACTTATGAAATCACGTGTTGTGAGACTAAGTAAGTGTTGTCAGAAAAAGTTTCCATATAGCCAAAGGGTGCTCATGTGAATTTATGGACATGAAGGTGGTAATGGGGTGTGAACAAACATGTGCATGTAGGAACACATGCATGTTCTTAGAAACATGCATGTATTCTTAATTCTATAGACTCGATACTTACCGAACTACCAAACACACTTCTTGACTTCGAGTATTTATGAAAGCATGCATGTTCTTGAGAAACATAGTTTAGGAACACGTGCGCATTCCTGAAAAAAATGAAATGATTTAATAATGTGTGTATGTTCCTAAATAATACGCATTATTAGGAATAATAATGTGCATGTATTCTTACAAACATAACATTTCCCTCCTTTCTCTCTCCCCCCCTCTATCTTCCTCTTTCTCTTCAATTGTTCTCTTCCTCTATCTTCTGTAAGTAAATCGTGCACGCTATTAGGAATAGGAATGTTTGTGCATTATTATAAACACAAACCAACCCCTTGTCTCTCTCTCTCTCTCTCCAATCATCCTCACTCTTTCTCTCCCCTATATCTCTAATATTATGTATATATGAAGAATCAGATTCGATAATGATTCTTTTCTATTAAAATGTTTAATATTATCATTTTTATTTATTGAGAATGTATATCAATAATATTTTATTATCACCACATCAATACCCCATCCATATTGAAATTTAAAATTAATACATTTACATTATTCCTCCTATCAATGATCATACTTCCAAAAACAATATTTTAACTCCCAATGCCCAAAGGTGGCACAATCCATTCATTAGCATGTGTCTTGAATTTCTACCCCACTCACTCTCTTTGTATTCTCTCCACCTGCTTCCCTCTCCCACCTTCTAATTATCTCTCTCACACACTCCCTACCTTAATCCCTCCCTCCTTTACCTCTCTTTATCCCTCTCTCACTCTCCCCCTCTCAATCCCTTTGTATCCCCTCCCCCCTCCCTCTCTCCCTATCTCTATCTCTCACACCATTCTTCCACTATCTCCCTATCCCTCTCCCCATCCTTTCCTCTCTCTCTCTCTCCCTCTCTCTCTCTCTCTCACACTTCCCTCTTTTACTTTTTCTCTCTCCCTTCCCCTCTCCCTCCCTATCTATCTATTTCTCTACCTCCCTCTCTTCCCCCATCCATCTCTCTCACTTTATCCCCCCCTCTCCCTCCCTCCTACTCTCTCTCTCTCTAACCTCCCCTCTCTCTCTTTAATAATATCATTTTTTTTATTGAGAATGTATATTATTTTATTAACACCACATCGATACCCCATCCATATTGAAATTTAAAATTAATACATTTGCATTCTTCCTCCTATCAATGATCATACTTCCAAAAACAATATTTTCACTCCCAACGCCCAAAGGTGGCGCAATCCATTCATTAGCATGTCTCTTGAGTCTCTACCACACTCACTCTCTTTGTATTATCTCCACCTTCCTCCCTCTCCCACCTTCTAATTGTCTCTCTCACACACTCCCTACCTTAATCCCTCCCTCCTTTCCCTCTCTTTATCCCTCTCTCACTCTCCCCCTCTCAACCTCTTTGTATCACCTCCCCCTTCCCTCTCTCCCTATCTCTGTCTCTCACACCATTCTTCCACTATCCCCCTATCCTTCTCTCGCTCCTTTCCTCTCTCTCTCTCTCTCTCTCTCTCTCTCTCTCTCTCTCTCTCTCTCTCTCCTTTGAGATTGTTACGTTTTAAAAATCATTCATCCGAACAGAAAGAGCAGCATCAGAGAGGAGAAGCTACAACAATCATTTGATGGGCTCTTAGGATCAATATTGGTTGTTACATCAGATCCCAAGAATAAAGAGGAGTGTGCACAGAGGATGATAGATCACAATAACTGGATCTACGTGCGAGGATCGAAAGTCATCAGATTTAGGTAAGTTGAATGGGATTTAACCATGTATACTCTTTGAACTTCGTAAGTTCAGAGGGTTTTCAAATTTTTTGTTTTGGAGGAGACATGATCCCCAATGTCCTGGGATCCAGAGTAAATTGAGGTTGTCAAATTGAGAGGACATGTGTCCATCAATTAAACGTATCCAAAAGATCGACAGTTTGGGAGAGTATAGGCGCAGGAATTTTGAATACTCTAGAATCTTCGAAGAGCATAGTACAATTGGGTCGTCGGATGTAAAGGGACATGTGGCTCTACATCCTGAAGTTTGGAGACTTGGTACTCTAGAGGGATGGACTTATAATTTGATATGAGTTGAAATCTCACAGAGCTCCGAAGGTCTGAGTACATCGTGGTTGTTGGCATAGGAGGATGCATGTCAACAGATCATTAGGTCTGGAGGTATAGTACTCCATAGAAATCAAAGTGCAGGATCGAGGGGAGTCTCGAATCTCTGAAGAGCCAGATTCCATCTCAACAGTCCATTTGAGAGGGATGTGTGTCATCAGAACAAAGGAGGTCTGGAAGTTCAGCATTCTGGATAATTAGAAGTGATATGCAGTGGAGAGCTTCAAAGTCCCAG
>JASDQU010100209.1:129361-153676 GCA_032191745.1 Picea mariana | reverse complement strand
GAGCTCCAGAAGAACTTAGGTAAGTGGATTTCAATCTCTCTGGAGTCTTGAAGTCCGCAGTTGATTTGGGTCGTTGATTTTTTAGAGGACATGTGGCAGTGGATCCAAAAGTTCGGCAGTCTGCAACTCTGGAGGAAGTAGAGTGGAGAGTTTGGAAGATACCTAGCATCTCAAAGGCTAGAGGTCATCATATTTGTCTAGATGTGGGGACGCATGGAATCAAATCGAGGAGTCTGAAGGTTTATCACTCGAGGAGAACTATGTCATAGTACTTTGAAATTAGCTGAAAATGGAGCGCTGAAGCATGGTGAGTCATTGACATTAGCGGGGAACAAGAATCTTTGATACCATTAGGTTTTTGGGGACTTTCCCCATTCAGAAATCTAGAGAATTTTTAAGTGTTAAGTGTTGGAAAAACCTTCAAATCCCAAAGTGCGAAGCACACATGTAGGTCGTCAATCAGAAGGAGGAGTGTCAGTTGTCCGATTCACTTATTGGAAATCTTTTGAAATATCGACGTCGAGAGATATGAAAGATCGTTTGTGTGCATGAACAAAAGAAATCATCGAAGGCCAAAAGAGACGAACTTGAATTGTCAATCTGCGGAGCATGAGGTCCATCGATATATCACTTCGACATATTCATCGATTTGACGATTTTGAAGATTTATGGAAAAGCATTGAGGAAAATTCATTGAAGCCTGAATTGTGAAAGATGCATAGAGGTGTTGATCTGATCGTGGGATGTGAATCATCAGACATTTCTTTTTTGGGAATAATCAGATATTTCTTTTTTTTAGTGATCGACACTTTTCAAGAACTATTTGTATTGGAAGCGGTTAGAAAATCACTGAAGTCAAATGCCTATGGAGAGTCTGAATCATCGATATCAGTTCCTGTTGAGGGTAGTTGATCTTGTTGCCTATTTATTTTCTGCAATTTGGAAATTTTGTGCATTTGAAGGAGTTGAGGGGAAAGAAAGGAAGAGATCATTGAATCCCGAAGCGACAAAATAACATGCACTTCTGAGCACCTAGTCACAGCCCAGGGTCATATGTAATTTTCGAGAGAGTGAAAAGGGATAGGGGCCCAAAATTGATTTCAAAGGAAAATGGGCATAGTAAGAGCCCACGGCTTCATTCTTGGACCTGCACATAGAAAATTGAGGACCCATGTTTGATAATGGGGGGCTTAGTAAGGCCCGAAGAGATGATTTGGTTGTTCATTTGAACGATCCTATACTAGGAGGTTGCACACACCTTAGGAGAGGATGGGGTGTACATCAAGTGGAATCAAATTCATAAAAAGGTTCTAGTTGGATACGAGCAAGTGGTATCAGAGCGATAAAAAGGTTTTAGTATGATACCACCAAGTGGTATCAGAGTAGGATTTTATCAGTAGGTAGAAAGTGAGTGAGGAATGTTTTGTTCTGATACCAAAAAGTGGTATCAGAGCCTGATTTCTATTTACTCAAAACATACAAGGGAGAGGATAAGATAGAGTATTGATGCTCTGTGAAGATTTTTTGCAAGTGTGGAGGTGTCAATAGACAACCAGGAGGGATGCAAGAGAAAGACAATGATTCTCTCAGTTGGAGAGTAGGCTAAGTAGAAATCCAGGTGGGATAAAAGAGAAGAACCATTTGCATTCTTGGAGTTATAAAGAGAATATGGCTACTAAAGGCCAAAAATAGGGTCATATAAAATCCCGCGAGTAGGTGAGCAAGGTAGAGAGGGATAAAGAGCTCAAGGAGGTCTTATAGGAGCTCAAAAGGATGATGTTCAAGATATGGTAGGAAGTGAGAGGAAGTTGGAGGTATGAATGGCCCTTGAAGCAAAAGTTAAGGTCTTTTGTCTAGAAGCTGGTTTTTAGGAGGTAGCACCAGGTATTGAGGAGGTGGCTGAGGCATGTTGAAAACCTCGGTGCCATAGAGGAGAAAATGATTTTTGATTGTGAGACAAAGGTTGGAAGGAACCTCGGTGATGAGGAAGAGATATCAACTGAATATCTCATAAACTTCCAAGTGGGAAGAGGTGGTAATGCAGTTTGCCAGGAGGGAAATGAGATGAGACCAGTCAAGGATCTCATAGACTGTCAGGAGGGAAGAGATGAAGGTTCAAATTTCTAGGAGTGAAGTGAAGAGAGATAAAGAAGAGGTCTCGTAGACTACTAGGAGGGTATAATTGAACTTTCATATTTATAGGTGGTAAATTTGAAGAGATTTGTGGAAGATATCACAAACTACCAAGAGGGAAGGTCATAAATCTATGATTTCCAAGTGGGAAAGGAGGAGGAGGTGAAAGTGTTTGAAAGTCTTAAGAACTCATAGGAGAGTTGAAAAGGAGTGCTAATAGAGGAGGAATATCAGAGGCACATTCTGATCATTGGAGGAATCAGTGTATTCCTACCAAGTAGCTCAATAGAGGTTATTGCACATGTTGAAGGTGAGTAGAGGAGAGACAGCCAACCAAGACTTTCACAGAGGATCAGGAGTAGACATTTACATATTCCTAGGAAATGGAAGAAGAAGAAGATCATACAGTTCATATGCTCACTCAGTGGGAGATGGAGGTAAGGATGCTAGAGGATTGGTTAGTTAATATAGGAACAAAATAATATTTCTAGAGGGATGTAGTTATCAAGAGTGGAGAAAATATTAGCTTGAGGAACAATTGGATGAAGCTGCACTTGTACCAACACAAGGAGGGAAACTTATAGAAACATAACTGTCATGGGAGATGGCTAAGTAGAATCTCAATAGCATGACTACAGAATTTGGACCTGTAGTGGAGTGGAAAGCTAGTGCCACAGAAGATAGAAACAACATGGTAGATCACATTGATATACTCATTGATTTGTGTGGAGGAGTGAAATCCTTGGAGGAAATGGTAGCGGCGTAGTGGAAACACATTCAACAAGTCAAGTTGGAAACTGATGAAGAGGATTTGTAGCATAGTAGACTAGAAAGGAGGAGCCAACCAGTAGACTGGCAAGACAAAGTGATAGAAGATATAAGGATATTGATGCTATAAGCAGTAGAGAATAAGACCAGTAGTAGAGAGAGGCCAATCAGAGGAGAGTCTGGAGTAGCAGGACAACAACAACAAAGTAGAGGAATAGATTAGAAAGTCCAAAATGAAAGTTGGGATCTTGGAGGATCTCAAACTCAACAACAGGGTATCCATGAGCATGAGCTCATGATTTTTGTTAGCACAGCAGTATGACATAGGATCATTTCTCCACCTCAAAAAATGCTCCAACACATCAGCAAGCCAGGGCATCAACGCACATGGAGAAATGGTTCCAAGGGAAGAGAGGCACAAACCCTCTCATTTTGAACCCAAATTTAAAAATTTTGATATAATTAAATGGAATTAAATGTTGTAAATATAAGGGAAATTCGAGCCATGTGCCTTTGTACAGGGTGGATGTGAATTTGTCTTTAATGGACGACACGTAGATAGGCTTACTTATGGTTTGGACTAGTTGTCCATTGATTGTAATTGAATGGAATTCAATGCGAGTAGGTAGTTGAAGGGAAGGCTCGAGGAGCCCCTATTTTGTAAAAGATCATTGTGTAATGATTGGTTAGTGTTATAATTTGTTGATGAGAGAGTTGAGAGAGATAAAGAGAGGAGAGGAGAGAATGTGTTGAAGACTCTGTTGCATTCCAATCTTTGTAAATATTTGTACAAAAACATTCAGATATAATACAAAAGATGTTTTTCCTACATATGAGGTGTCTGTGTTTTTATGTGTGATGAATGTTCATTTTCTAAATGTTTCCTATGTTTGTTTATGGATGTTGTAGATGTGCAAGTAGGATACATTTGTAGGTTTAGATAGACTTCTCTATCTTTGTGAATTTCTTAGTGTTTTGGGTTCTTAGTCTTGTGCAAGGAGTGCACACCAGAGTTAGAGAAAACTATGTGAAGATAGTGCAAGGAGTGCACTTGAAATCTCTTTTGAGTTCATACAAGAGAGTTCCAGGTGGGCACACCAGAACAAACTCAACCCCAGAAGAAGGGAAAACCATGCAAGGATTGCACATCATAGTTTTTGAACACTCTAAAGAAGACATATCAAAGTTATTGAATACTCTAAGGGATCTGCATGGAGTCCATTGATCATGCACAAGGAGTGTGCAATAACACCATAAGGAAAAGATTAGGAGGAGCAGTGAAATTATGCACAGAGAACACAAGGAGTGTGGAAGGGAACTTTTAAGAGTTCAAGTTTTAGTACATGAAGTTGTGCAGGGAGTTGACAAAACAAACCCACTCCTACACTGTTGGTCAAGCTCGAGAGAATGAGCGAAGAAGTGCCAGGAGGGTACGAGAAATCATTTGGAGAGAACAAAGGGTCAAGAACCTTAGAAGTTTGAGTGATTTAAATCCTAGGAAGGATAGTTCATTTGTACAGAGAAGACTGGCGCAAAAAGTTCTTCAAAATTCTCCGAATTCGGAGTGTCGAATCATTTTGGGTCGTTGATCTTAGCAGGGAAAAGGAATTGTCAATACATTTCGGTTGTTTGAGACTTTTCCAATTCAGAAGTTCAGAGGAGTTTAGAGTGTTAAGTGTTGAAAAAACTATTGAATCCCAAAGTGTGAAGCACACATGTAGGTCGTCGATCAAAAGGAGGTGTGTCAGTCATCCGATTGACTTATTGGAAATCTTCTGGCATTTTGGTGTCGGGAGATATGAATGGTCGTTCGTGTGCATGAACAAAAGAAACCGGCAAAGGCTGAAAGAGAGGAACCTGAACTGTTGATCTATAGAGCGTGAGTTCCATCGATCTATGACTTGGGTGTATTCGTTGATTCAAAGATTTTGAATATTTGTGGAAAAACATTGAGGAAAATTCATTGAATCCCAAATTACGAAAGAGGCATAGAGTCGTCAATATGGTGGTGGAACGGGAACCATTTGATCTATCTCTTTCAAAACAAAAGGGCCTTAGTAATATCCTGTGGGTTCCTTCTTGGACCTGCACATGAAAAAATAAGGACCTGTGTTTGATAATGGGGGGATCAATAGGGCTCGAAGAGTCGATTCAGTTATTGATTTGAACGATCTTAGACTGGGAGGTCGCGGAGACCCTAGGAGAAGGTGGAGTTTGCATCATTAGGTTTACAAGTGTTAGTTGTTTTTGAAATGAAAATAGGTAATGGTACGGTTGATTAGGGTGAGTCGATTGAGAGCTTAAGGGTGATAATAATTAATATCAATGGTAATTAGGGCTTAGTGGTTAGGTTTTATTTTTTCTAATTGTTGTGTGTTGTGTGTTAATGTTGTAGTGGTTATAGGGGTTTGTAGTTATTCTAGTTAAGGGTTATAACTTATAATACTTAGTGATTATAGGGTTAAAGAAAGGTTAATAATGGAGGGAAATAATTATTATAGGGGATATGTTTTAAACGACTTAGGAATTAAATTCCTTAAGGGTTAAAGGGACTATGGTTTATACGACTAAGTATTGGAAATTATAAGAGTTAATAATTAAATGGACAGGAAATTATAGAGGTTAGGGGTTATATTTGTTAGAGGTTATGGGTTATATGCATTACAAGGGGTTGTCATTGAGGGATGATATATGTTTGTTGTTACCAAGGTTATATGGGCTAGAGATTATGTAAGTTCTGTGTCATAATGTTATAATTGTTACATGGGATATAGGTTATTGTTTTAGGAGATAGAGAATATATGGGTTAGGGTTTTGTAGGGATTATTGATTAAGGTTTAAGATGATTAGATGGGTTATAAGGGTTAATTATTATAATAGACTTGAGAGGTTATACTAGTTAATAGTTGGGGGTGGAAGTTAGGGCTGGTAGGTGTTATAGAGGCAAGGGGCTATATGTGGTAGAATTAATAGTAATATGGTTTAAAATGGTTGGTAGTTATAAGAGTCATAGAGGTTATAATATTTTAAGTTTTTTAATGTTAAACTTTATTAGGGATATAGGCTATAGGTGTCAAGTGTTAGGGGGTAGGGTATCTAGAGTTAGGGGTGTAAGGGTTTATAGGCATTATGAGTTATATAGGAAATAATGATTAAGAGATAAGGGTTATATGAATTAGGGGTAATTATTATAGCGAATAATGGTTATAAGGGTTAGCACTAATAAGTGTTAGGTTTTGGAATTATAAGGCTTAAGGTTTATAGAGGTTATGGGGTAACGTCAGATGTTATTTATGTGTGATATGGGTTTGGTGAAAGGTTTATAAATTTTAGTGGTTAGGGGTATATGAGACAAAGTTATTAGGGTGTCACGGTTAGGGTGTTAGGGTTTATGGGTTATAATAATTAATTTTTAGGTGTTATAATGTTTTCATGGGTTAATGTTATAGGTGATAGAGGTTTGTAATTACAAGGTTTCTAAGAATTTAGGTTTATAGGTGGTAGTGGTTTTAAGAGTAACAATATTTATAGCTAAGTGGTTTGGATGATTAGGCTTACTAGAGTTGGGGATTAAGGGTTATACTTGTCAATATCATTAGAAATTAGATGTTCAATGTTAAGGTTTTTTTTCTATTATTAGGGTTCAGTTTTTTAGTGGTTTTTTAGGATTAGTGGTTGTAGGTTTTAAGGATTAAGGGTTATATAGGATAATAATTGGGGGTAATATTGATTATAAGTGTTGCGGTTTAGATGAGTTAGGTGTTAAATTTCCTAAGGATTAAACTGACTAAGGTTCATATAAATAGAGATTGCAAAATATAGGGGTTTAAGCATTAGGCAAATAATGGATTATATAGGTTAGAGGTGGTAGTTATTATAAGTGGTATGCATCATAGAGGTTACGGGTCAAGACATTTTATGGAATTTGAATTATATGGATCATACTCATGAGGGGTCATATGGGTTATAAATGTTGGTTTATAAATGTGTTGGTATATAAAGGTTGGTTTATAAATGAATTAATAACTTAAGGTGTTAGTAGTTTAATAGTTATAAGGTTTAGGGGTCTTAGAGTTTACAAAGACTATAAGGGTGAAATATTCTTGGTTAGGTTAAACTTGTTTAGGGTTAGAGTATATACTCATTAAGGGTAATAGAGATTAAGGGTGATATGGGTTATATTAGTTCAATATTATAAGAGTAGCAAGGGTTGGGTTATATGGGTTAAAGGAATTAGGTGTGATATTGATTACATGAGTTAAGGATTAAGGGTTAGGGATAATAGGGGTTAAGGGTTATAAGGTCACGGATTAGAGATTAAAATTTATATGGCTTATGATTCATATGGGTTACACATTAAAAAGGTTATGGTTTGTTTGGATTAGAAGGGGTAGGGTCAACATTCTTTTATTCATATTCTATTTAGATATGTTTTTTTATCTCTATCCCTATTTAACAGAGCCTAAGATAAGAGAGGTATTGATCCTTCTCTATATATAAGAGATACATATATTGGGTCGAGGAGGCCACCTAGGGGAACGCCCACCTTGGGCACACAAGTCAATCACCTAGGCACAACACTTTTTCACCTTTTGAGGATGAATTAAATATATGTAAAATAAATGGTTCCCTTGGTATATAAGGTGAACCAAGACTAAAATAAAACATTCTTACCTTTTCTTCTGAAGCTATGTGTCTTGGTTGTTTTATTTTCTGAGTTTTCATTTTACATTCACAAAAAATTTTGATCCAGGTGGATATCGGTGGCCACCCACCTTTTTCGACTGGCTCAAAATTGTTTTCTGGAAATTTTGGCAATTTACTATTTTTAGCAGTTTTTAATTTTGAGGGCCATTTTGAGGGCCCAAATTAAGGTTTTTAGAGATATAGGTTCTAAATGATAGTCAAAGGAATCATTGATCCCTCAAAATGAATCTCCTCAATGATACATTTTGAACAAGCTATTATATGCCTAAAATGAAGATTGTATGCAAAAGTTACAACCTCGGGAAGTTGATGTACTAACATACCCAAATGGGGCCCACATGACTTTTAACGCTTCATCTCCTACGGTTAGGTTTTTGGATGATTAGGTTTTTTGGAATTCATGTTTATTGTAAAAAGGGCTTCAGAGCCTCATTGTAATAATCTTCTTACAAATGCGAGTAGCCGTCACATCTCTTCTCAGAGATAAGATGCCCCCATTCTAGCGAGTCTTTCACTCTGTATTTTTATAGTCTATGTACATTTCTTTCATTAATAGTAATCATGTATTACTGTATATTTGTGTTTATGGTTGTATCTATGATACATTTCTACTATATTATTGAATATTTGCGATATCTCTCTACATTCCTTTATTATATCTCCGCTCTGATTTTGTGTCGAAACTAATCCAGATCAATTTCATTTTTAGCGTTTCATGAAGGATAACGAGTGCGCCTTCCATCATGGTTTCCTTCTAGTGACTCTTTTTGCCATGATTCCACCTCTGAGAGCAATATTATCTCATTATCTAGCCACTCTCTCAAGGAGAAAATCATTTCCTTCGATTTTTTTTAGGTAGAAGGGATGGCGTGCCAACTGGGGTTTGCGCCCTTGTTGGTTTCTTCTTTGTGGGAATGAAGTGAGTGCACCCTCTTCCATTTCTAAATTTTTCTTCTCCCACTAATCCCTAGAGTTCACTCTAATATCACCAAAACCTCTTGGCCACTCTCGGGTCACATTGGCTTGGATCTCCATTTGCTTGGTCACCCAAACTAATGGTGTGTCGCTATTCAGATTTATGCCCCTGAGGAGAGTTTTTGGTCAGAAGCTGTGATATGGCTTGTATGGTCACATTCTCATGTAGATCACCTGATTGGGTATATCAATTGGTATCAAAGCCTCAATATCCATGGAAAAGCTTCCGATCTTGAATATAGAGCCAAATATTTTTGGGGTTTTCATGAAATAATTCAGAGTTTTCCCATTTCAGGGTTCCCATTTTTATGCAAGAAGATCCACAGATCTGATAAGCCCCAAGGGAGCTGACATATCCATTTCCACATATAGTATTTCCATAGATCTAAAACAATATAGATCTCTCCCTCTAGACTGGTTCAATCTCTGTTTCTTCATGGTTTTGAGTCCTCTGTTTAGCATTGCAACCTAGGGGTGCCTTTTCTCTTCAACTGGACTCACAATGCCTCCACGCAAAGATCCTTTGGAATTTGACTCATATTCCAACACATCAAATCCTATCCAAGATATTCCCTCTCCTCAATGAGTTACTCAGAATGAAACAACAAAACAATCCAGATCCCTTCCGGTTGGACACTCAAATACAACTACCCAAATTTGATGGGAAAACCAATGGTGAAATGGTGGATTCTTTGATCTGTAGCCTATCCACCTATTTCAATACATGTCCAGGCCTTACCAAAAAAAGAAAACTCCAGATTATCACCTTGCAATTGGAATGACTGGCACAAACTTGGTGGGATACATAGCAAGAGAAGACGACATGTGTGATAGAGATTGGGGATGCTCTAGAATCCTCTACTTCACAATCCATCAAAACCTAGGCTCAACTTTCCGAAGCTTTGAGAAATCACTTATACCCACCTAGGTATGTGCAATCCTTATGGATCAATTCGATAGCTCAGTTCACAAGGAGTGCAAGGCTACATAGACTTCTTCTGCAAGATGTGCCTCTTACTTCATGTTCCATATCCGAAAGAGGTACTCATATTAAAATTTGTGGCTAGTTTATTAATTCAATTCCATCAAGAAGTAGATATGTTTGAAAACTCAACTTTATATAAAACGTTTCAGAGATCTTTGGCTATAGAAAGGAAAGTCACTCCTAGAGGTCGTATTCCTCAGTTCCACCTTTACACAAATCTTCCCACCTCTCAACCATCCATCTCCCATACCATAGCCCACTTTCCACCTCCTAGGACTCAAAAATCCACACCCAATACAAATACGAGGACACCCTGGTGCTCATTCCACAAAACTACTTCACACAATTCATCAGATTGTCGAATCCTCCAAAATCTAAAAGCCAACAAAACTCTACTAACTAAGCCTATTGCGCCTTCCCATGTAGAATATATTGAATAATTTCCTCTAGAAAATCCCACAGAAGTAGATCCCTCATTGATTCTAATGATCCAGGAAGATTTGAACGCATGTACCCAACCCCTCTTCACCCATAACTACCAAATAAAAAATTCCTTCGCTTTACTGATTATGGACAATGGAAGCCATAAGCATTTGGTGTCTCAAGCCCTTTTCAACCACCTTAATCTTGTCACTACTCCACATCCACAACCCTATCAACTCGGATGGGTCCAGAAAGATGGCCCTCACCTCCTACTTTCCAAGCATTGTCTGGTCACTTTCTCCATAGGCCAATTCAAATATATTTTCCTCTATGATGTCTCCCACTTGGATTGTGTGGATTTGTTTCTCGGTATCCCATATCAAATCCAAATAAATTCTATCTATCTAGCCAAATCCTGCCAGTACAAAATTACCAAAGAGGGACACACTTATATCTTAATTGCAACAAAACCCAAACCCCCTTCTACCAAACAACAAATCCCACATGTACACTTAAACCAATGTGTCTCTCTCTATTTAGTGCACCCAATAATACCAAACAATACCACGCACTATGTTCCTGAAACTATGACTCCCCTCCTCCACGAGTTTGCAAAGGTATTTCAACTTTGGGAGGGACTTCCCCCCTACTGCCACATTGACCATTCCATTCATCTCATTCCCGTATCTGGCTTACCTAACGACCCTACTTATCGGTTGGCCCCAACAAAAATAGAGGAAATGAAAAGACAACTAACTGACCTCTCCAACTCTAGCCACATCCAACCATCATCTTCTCCTTGTGCTTTTTCTACTGTTGTCATCCCTAAATGAGCTACCTCAGAAATGCATCTTGTCACTGATTATCGAGCCTTGAACAAATCCATAATAAAAAACCTTTACCCCCTTCCATGGATTAAGGAATTACTCGACACCCTCCAAGAAGCTAAGTGGTTTACTAAATTGGATTTGACATTTGGCTACCATCAAGTTTGAATGAACCTAGATGATGTTTGGAAAATAGTGTTCAAGTTTTATGAGGCAGAAGGGAGGGCGCACCAACTAGGTTTGCACCCTTGCTAGTTTCTTCTTTGTGGGAATGAAGTGAGTGCGTCCTCTTCCATGGCTACAATGGGATTCTACCACTAATCCCTGGAGGTCACTCTAAGATCAAAAAAACCTCTTGGCCACTCTTGGGTCACCCCGGTCTGGATCCCCATTTTCTTAGTCACCGAAACTAATGGTGCGCCCTTGTTCGTATTTGCACCCCTGAGGAGAGTTTTTGGTCAGAAGTTGAGCTATGGATTGCATGGTAACCTTATCCTATAGATCACCTTATTGGGAAGATCAATTGGTATCAGAGCCTCAAGATCCATGGAAAAGCTTTCGATCTTGAAGATTGAGCCAATTTTTGTTTTTTGGGGTTTTCATGAAATAATCTAGAGTTTGCCCATTCCAGGGTTTCCTTTTTATGAAAGAATATCCACATATCTCATAATACCCAAGGGTTCCCACATCTCCATTACCACGGAGAGGATCTCCATAGATCTAAAAAAATACATATCTCTCCCTTTAGACCAGTTCAAGATCTGTTGCCTCAAGGTTTTGACTCCTCTGTTCTCAAAACAAAGTCCATTGTTCAGCATTGTAACCTAGTGGTGACTTTTCTCTTCAATTGGACTCACAATGCCTCCATGCAAATATCCTTTGGCAATTGAACCAGAATCCAATACATCAAATATTGTCCAAGATCTTGCCTCCATCCCCAATGAGATGCTCAGAATGAAACAACAAAACAATCCAGATCCATTCTGGTTGGACACTCGAATCCAACTACCCAATTTTTCTGGGAAAATGAATGATGAAATGGTGGATTCTTGGATCTTTATCCTATCCACCTATCTCAATACATGTACAGGCCTTACCGAGGAAAGAAAAATCTAGATTTAGTCCTTGCAATTAGAAGGACTAACACAAACTTGGTGGGATACAAACAAAGAGAAGACCACATTTATGATAGATATTGGGGATTCTCCAAAATCCTATACTTTTCAACCCATCAAAACCTGGGCTCGACTTTTCGAAGATGTGAGAAATTGCTTCTGCTGACTTGGGTATGTGTAATCCTTATGGATCAAATGGAACCAACTTTGAAAACTCCCTTCATAAGGAGTGGAAGGCTACATAGGCTTCCTATGCAAGATGCAACTCTTACTTCATGTTCCATATCCAGAAGAGGTACTCATATTAAAAATTGTGGCTAGTTTATTAATTCAATTTCGTCGAGAAGTAGGTCTGTTTGAGAATCCAAATTTAGATAAAACATTTCAAAGATATTTGGCTATAGAAAGGAAAGTTTCTCCTAGAGGTAGTATTCCTTAGTCCTGCCCTTACACCAACCCCCTCACCTCTCAACCATACATCTCCCATCCCTTAGCCCTCTTTCCACCTCCTTAGACTCAAAACCCCACACCCAATACAACTACAAGAACACCCTAGTGCTCATTCAACAAAACTACTTCACACAATTCATTAGATTTTTGAATCCTCCAAAATCTAAAAACCAACAAAACTCTACTGACTGATCTCATTTCACCTTCCCAAGTATAAGATATTGAAGAAGTTCCTCTTGACAATCTATAATGTACCTCAAAATTTACATTAAAACAAAAAAATTTAATTGGGTACTTTGAGTTGATTCTGTATCATTAACGTTTCAGTCATTCGTCAACCATAATGTTCAGTGAACTTATTGCCTTCTACTTCTCTATCCTATTTAACATATTGAAGCCTCTTCCTATTTAGTATTGAGTTATATACAAACATAGGTACATAGCCAGGGATATCCTATTTCATTGCAACTTGGTATTATCTACCATTTTCATTTCCAAATCCCACTTTATGATAAGGAGATGTAGCTACTTAGAATCATTATCATATTAATTGCAATGGTTGTAGATGTAAGGCTTTATAACATTCATTTTGATATATATATTATTATAGGGTCTACAAGAAGGGGTTAGAATTATTCGAAATACTTTTAAATAGACACTATTGGGTATAAAATCGGACACTAATTTGCACCATGAAATAAGGCGCGTAGAGGTTAAACTTAGTAAGGCTAGGTTACCATCGTGCCATTGGGAAATTTCCAATGCCTAACGATATTAGACTATCCACTTCGGATGGTTAATGCGATGGTGTTTAGGTTCAACACATAACCAATATTGTAAGACTAAATAGTAACCCTACATAGGCTACCCAATGTACCTTGTCATTAATATTCTAAGCAACTGATAGAGGTCGAAACCATCATTCCTTAAATGCATGTCTGCAATATTTATGGGGTTCTAAGATGAGTCTATTCGGTTCAGTACTAGGCCTMTGTTCCCTAATGCAATGTCGACAACTTGCCATATTCACATGGCCCAAGTACGAATACCCCATCCCCATTACTCCATATGAAAGGTCATTCCAACGCTTTCACTTTCATTCTGGTTTTTGGTTTGGTGAAGGAGAAAGAAAACGTTGAAGACCATTTTCCATTTGTCTTTAGCATTGTGGTCTTGAGTTTGTGATTCAGCCCCTGTGCCCGATGGGTGGTAATCTTGGAAGGAATTTCTCGATGGGCAGCTCTGTGTGGGGTAAGTTTTCCCTTGACTGTTCTTTTATTTATGCATTCATCTCTTTCTGCCTCATCAAGTAGGTCTTTGCATGCTACTGTTTCCCAGTTAGTTCCTCCGTACCATTCTCGTTTTTTCTTCGAGGTTACTGTAAAACGGGGTATGTGGTACCCTAGCAAGGTTTTGGTCTTTTCACAGTTTTATTCCCTTTCTCTGTACTAGCCTTCCTGTCGAGGTCGAGCTATTCTCTTCTTGTGGAGGAACTTATCATGGTGTCTATTAGAAATGTCCATTCGAGATATCCTATTTTGATTGAAATGTTGATATTGGCCCGGTTTCCTCCATCGGTTGGTCTCTCATATGACAGAGTGTCGTGTCCTAGTTTTCCCTTACTTGTTTAAAATTTCTGTGTTTAAAATAAGTGTTGTCTAGTTTTATTATATTAGTTAGAAGCGATGTTCTAATGGCCGTATGCATTTTAATCCTTTATGTTTATGTTTGAAAGGTCACATTGATTTCATATTTACCCTTACTTTATGCTCCTTATACACATATCATTCCTGCAATGTTTCTTTGGATTAAAATCTAGTATTCATTGCTAATGATGGGCCCCTTTGATGTGCGAGGGTACCCATCCGGGGCACATGAGCTCCTCTTCCTCTTTCGGTCTGGGAGGCACATGGTTAGCATGATGGTGAAGGTTATGGAACCTTCCACTATAACTAAGTACATCACCAGCCCCTTTCTAGTTACGTTTTTTGTTTCTTAAGTTAATCATATTATTCCTATTGGATAAATTTTAATGTTTTCCCATTACTTTGTGCAGGTTTGGTCACGCCGAAGCATGGTGACAGTCAATTCACTCCTTAAAGAGGTATTCGGGTTCCAACACAGTGCCCTTCCGTCTATTTCAATTTTACATACACCGATGGTCAAGGCTATGTCCCGTTCCTAATGTTTGAAGATTTTTAGTTCCAAGTTAGTTGATATAGGCTACGCCCTGATTTGTATAAATAGTTTGGTACGAAGAAAAATACGCCAAGCTTGTGCCTAGTTGGACTTGTGATATTTAGACAGTCATTCTATTTAAGTAATATGATCATTATGTTTTGAGTGATACTTTGGTGTGGATATGGGTTCAAATCTTTCATTTTCCATGTTTAACACTTTCCTCGATATTTCTGAAAAACGGTTTATTATTACAGATTTGAATTCTTTTCTTGTGTTATTCTAGTTATTTTTCCAGAATTGAATCTCACTGTTGATTACACAGTCTCTTCCCAAACCAATTCGGCCATGCACAGTGGTAAAACCTAGAACTAGCCTAGTAAAAAATGCACCTAAGGGTTTGGTTTTCCACCGGGATTGTGTGATGACTTCTAGATTTCATTTATGCATCATATACTTAAATATATTTGTCCGATTGAGATTGTAATAGATCTAGATTTCCATAATTCTTGTTTATTTTCTTTTCATATGCTTACTTTACTCCTTTATATCCACAACACATCCTTTCCCTGTTTAAACATGAAGCATCGTGGCTTCGCTATACAAAATTACTATTTACCTTCTGTTTTCTACTACAGATATTAATCAAGCATATTATCAGTCCACTCACTAGAAATAAATAGGATTTTTACTACGACAGAAGTTTGTGGTTATACTGTAGGTGTTCCTTTTCTTAACAGAGTCATCTCTAATTTACTATTATAACCATACTGATTTGCATACACTCAAATCTTTCTGTAATCGATTATGTGTAGTTTGCAGAATTATTTCCCTACTTATATGTTTATATATCTACCTAGTTCTTCCAGATTTTGTTGTAGTCAGTTTACTCCAGCGTCATTATTCCACTGTTACATAACACCCATATAATATATATATCTGTTCATAAAAACAAATACCTATACAGGTCTTCATGCATATAAAATAGTACCTCAGTGATATAGGGTGTATTTACTTTGAATTTGAATTGTATATTCACTAGAGTAGGCTCACTGTATACTATAATCATCTACAGGAATATAATTCGCCATAGAAATTGGTAGGCATGACTTCAATCACGTTATGCAACCAATTTTGTTTCCTTTTCCTCAACAAAAAATTAATTAAGAAAATAGAGGTAGTTTGTGGTCCATTCTATTATGCAATTAGTAACTTTACAGGTCTCGTCTTACTGGTTAATATATTCAATGACCTTAATAATTACTTAGCATCACATCTAAATACATAATTCCATTTATAGCTAATGATTAAGAAATAAAATGATAGATCTTTCCACCACAACATTCAACCAGAATTCATACATAGAAGTAAACATATTGTAGCACATGAAATTTAACTAGGATAAGTTAGAGTTACATATATGAATCAAATTTGTGGGATGCCAAAGGGAATAGCCACGTTCCTCCCAACTGTAGAATAGGGCAGCCAATCTACTTGCCCGATTCACCCCCAAGCCTGACCATGAATCCACGAAGGTGAATTGAAATATCCTCTCCAACAATATCCTTTAATTCTAGCAGAATCCCCCTTGCCTCACACTCACATAGTAGTTCTCATAACAACAAGGAAAAGATCAATAGTCTCCTTTCCCAACATACTTGGTAGTGTCCTATCTCCTCACATATGCTATTTATTAATTTGCCTAGGACTTTTTCCCTCCCTTGGGAATTTTCGTAGCTTTCTAAATCCCTGATTTTCAGGGGCTGCCAATGACCAAATCACTGATTTTCCACTTGTAACAACTAGCCTAGAGTTAATTCCAATGTGTTCCCCATTCATGGAGTCATGGTCAGCTAAATTTAACATGGCTATTCCATTTGTCCTCCTGCAATCAATATAAAATATTATGTTTTCATACAAGTGTCATAGTCAAATAGTTAGTTGGGTTAAATCGGGTCTTTGCCCAAGAGTCATAATAATTAATTACAATCATTAAATTTGAAATTCAAAATTTCCATAAATGGCAAAAATTTTCCAAATTCAAATTTTACTAAAAATGGAATGAATTTTCAGGAGATTTTAATTTCAAAAATATTTTATATTTTTGGGATGTCCCATCCTTTCACCCTTCAGTAAAACACTATCCTCAGTGTTCATTCCTTTCCTGGAAAAATATTGGAGGAGATTTCCGTAAATCTCCCTCCAACTCCCAAGTGGCCTCCTCAGGACTAAAGTGCTTCCATTGCACCTTTACTTGAGCAACGGCTCTGTTCCAAAGTGTTATTTCTCTCCGGTCCAGAATGTGTAGGGTTTCCACTTAGAACTCGCCTTCGGTTTCCACCTGCACCAAGTTTCAATAAATCATATGAGTAGGGTCATGAAAATTCTTTTTCAACAAAGAAATATGAAAAACATTATGAATTTTCAGATTAGCCAGGAGTGCAAGTTGGTATGCTACGGGTCCAATTCGAGCTAGTATCTCGAAGGGTCCACAAAACATGGGTGCCATCTTGGAACAATTTCCTAACTTCAATGAGCTTCTTCAAGCTTTGACCTTTAAATAAACATGGTCTCCCACTTGGAATTCCAAGTGTCTTCTTTTCTGATCTGCATAGCTTTTTTGTCTATCCTATGCTTCTTTCAAATTTTGTTGTACCTTCCTTACCATGTTTTCCATTTCTTGGAGCATCTCTGGTCCCACCATGAGTCTATCAGCCTGGTTATCCCAGTTAATTGGAGTCATACATTTTCTGCCGTACAGTATTTCGATAGGGCTCAATTTAGCCGAAGTCTGGTATCCATTGTTATATGAAAATTCTACCAAGTGTAGATAGTCTTCCCATTTGTTTTGTTTTTTTCTTACGTACATGTGGAGCATATCCTCAATGATTTGATTTATCCCTTTTGTCTATCCATCTGTTTGCAGGTGATAACTCATACTGAAATTCAAGTTAGTATTTAGCCCTGCAACAATTCCTTCCAAAAGGCGGATGTGAATTTTACGTCTCTATCTGAAATCACCATTTTATGAATACCATGCAGTCTAAAAATTTATTTCATGAATATTTCAACAATGTTTATATCTTTAAAAGTAGACTTTGCAGGAATAAAGTGTGCAGACTTACTGAGTTTATCAATTACAACCATAATAGAATCATTCTCTTTCCGAGTTTTAGGCAAACCTATTATAAAATCCAACGATATGGTCTCCCACTTCCATTCTGGTATTGGTAATGGTTGTAATAGGCCGGTTGGATGCTGGTGTTCAGCCTTAACCTACAAACAATCTTGGCACCTAGCCAAGTATTCTGTTGTTTCGTCCTTCATATTAGGCCAATCAAATAGTTTTCTAAGTGCGGTTATCATTTTCTGGTAACTTGGATAGCCAAAATAAGGTTTCTTATGCACTTCGTCCAAGACTGTTAATTTTAACTCTACAGAATCTGGTAAATAAAGCCTGTTTTTAAATCATAGTAGTCCCTTCTTGTCGATACTTAGATTCGTTTTATCTGAGTTTGTGGTATTGTTCTGTAATTTTGTCATTACCTTAGTGTAATTTCCATCGTTAATACCCATTGTGCTTATCCTTTGTTCCAGATCACTTTCGGCCCTGCTGATACTTATCTTGAATATCCCATGGACTCTTCTGCTTAAAGCATATGCTACTTTATTTTCCTTACCCTTGATATGTATAACCTGGAAGTCAAATTCGCTTAAGAAGGCTAGCCACCGTGCTTGTATTGCATTAAGGTCTGGTTGGTTAAACAAAGATTTCAGCCTGCTATTATCCATTAATAGTAGGAATTTTCTGCCCATTATGTAATGTCGCCACATTTTTAAGGCATGTATTACTGCTGCTAATTCTAATTCATGAGTGACATAATTTCTCTCATGTTTCTTTAATTTCCGGGACTCATAACAAATAACGTGTCCTTCCTGAGTTAGGACACCACCTAGTCCTTCTTTACTTTCATCCAAACATACCATGAAGTCTTTATCAAGGTCTTCTACTTTCAATATGGGTGCAGTTGTCAATAATCCCTTCAGTTTGTTAAATCTATCTTGGCACTTTTCTGACTAGTTAAACTTGGTTCCTTTCTTTTGTAATGAAGTGACAGGGTAGGCTATCCTGGAAAACCTTTCTATAAACCTACGGTAATATCCTATGATTCCCATGAATGACTGTATCTCTGCTACATCCTTGGGCATCAGCCATTCCATAATGGATTTTGTCTTTTCTGGGTCTATGATAATGCCTTCTGCTAAAATCACATGTCCTAAATATTGTATTTCTTTATGATAGAAGTCCCACTTGTCAAATTTGGTGTACAGTTTTTGTTTCCTCAATGTTTGTAGAACTATCCTTAAGTGTTCATCATGTTCTTCTTACGTTTTTGAATAGACTAGAATATCATCGATGAATACTACCATGAACTTGTCTAAGTAGTGACTTAAAAATACTATTCATCAAACAGATAAATGTGGCTGGTGCATTAGTGAGTCCAAAAGGTATGACTACAAATTCATAGTGTCCATACCTTGTCCGAAAAGATGTTTTTCTTATGTCCTCGTCTTTTATCCTAACTTGATGATAACCGGATCGTAAGTCCAACTTTGAAAATATCTTGGCCCCACCTACTTGATCAAACATATCATTTATCCTTGGTAAGGGGTATTTTCTCTTAATAGTCATTTTGTTCAGTTGTCTATAATCGATACATAGTCTTGGAGTACCATCTTTCTTTTTCACAAAGAGGATTGGTACCCCCCATGGTGAGACACTGTGTCTGATATACTCTTTGTCCAATAATTCTTGTAACTGTATTTTCAATTCTGTTAGTTCTGGTAGAGTCAATTGGTAAGGTGCCTTTGAGATAGGGGATGAACCTGGTAGTAGGTCGATGGAGAAGTCTATCTCTCTTCGAGGAGGTAATTCTAGTATCTCATCCACAAACATGTTTCTGAAGTCACGTAGGACAAAAAAATCTTCTAGTTTTGGCTTATCATCTTTTCCTAGCAGATTCGTTACTTGGATGGCATAAACTTCACATCCCTTCCTCATACATTTCTTGAGTTGCATTGCTAAAACCCGTATGACTTATACCAATTTTGGTATACCTTGGGTTGTTCTAAAAGCGCCAAAATCGTCCTTATAGCTAAGTATATTTGTATAGCAATCTATTACTGCTTTGTGTTGTTCCAACCAATCCATCCCGATAATCATATCATAAGATCCTAGTGGTAGGATGTTCAGATGGGTCTTTATATTTTGACCATCTAAGCTGAACTCACAATCCAAAACAAACTCAACTACTTTTCTTTTAGTACCAATCGCTAATTGTACAAGACATGATTTTTCATGCTTCAGTTTCTTAAGTTTGTTTGACTCTGCCACATTAGGTGTAATATAACTTAACGTAGCTCCAAGGTCAATTAAAACAGAAATTTGAGTATCATTGATTTTACCTTCAATTTCTACCACCAAGGACTGGTGGTCAGCTTTTCGACCATCTATGGCTGCATTTATCCAATGTAGGCTTCTACCTACGTATCCTACCATCGAGGCTTCCTGTAGATTATGAACAACAGTTATGTTTGTTGAACTCAAATGTGGATAGTTCCTCCTTAGATGAGGCTCTCAACATTCCCAACCCTTTAATGGATCGCAGGGGTTGTCTCCAAACTTCTTCATTCCCAAGTTTACTGTTTTACCACTGCCTTGTGTATTCAGATGGATGGAGTGAAAATCCTTTCTCAGAAAACTTTTTTCTATATTCCGATAAGGAGTTGGTTGGTACCTCTTCTTCTGCTAGTTCATTCGCTCTTATTTATTATCCTTCCAGGCTTTGGGAAATTCTACCCACTGTTTATATTGATCGTAGCACATTCGTTCTTTCCTGAATACTTCGCTCAAGGATTTGGGGTTGTCAAACTCAATTCTTTCCTTGTAGGACTGTGGTAGAAAACTTAGAAATCACTGAATTTTTATCTTATCCTCACAGATGTACAGTACGAACCTTAGCATTTTCAGAAATTTATTTATAAGGTCCTCCATTGTAATCTGTCCAAGTCGTAACTTGTAGAACTCTTTTGTCTTCCTTTCATAGTAACTTTTTGAAAGGTATTATTTCTTGAAATGCTTTTTAAAGGAAAACCATTCCAACTGCTTCTCCTTTAGGCCCTTGGCCAATTTTAGATCCTGCCACAAAATGTTGGCCTTCCCTTTCAGATTGTAGATGGCCATTCTGACTTTCATGTTGTTGGAACAATTGTATATCTGGAATTGTTTTTTGATGTCCAACAACCATGCCTCAACTTCTTCTCCCATCTTGGATTCTCTGTCAAAGGTAGCTGGTTTAATCTTTTTAACTTCTCCTTTGAGGTGGTCTACTTGTTTTCTTTTTCTGTCTGATTTAGTTTTTTCTTCAGCTGAAGGTGTTCCTTCCGATGAACTATATCCTTTTTCTGTTTCTGGCTATGAGTTCTTGGAGGCCCTTTTGCTAACTTCCTCTTTGTGGTTATCTTCCTTTTGGATTTTCTTTTTCACTATACTGTGCAACATGACTTCATTTATCTCTTGTTGTTCCTGTTGTGCTTTTTTCAATTTTTCATTGTCTGCTTTGAAAATCTGTAATTCAACAATAAGGTTCCTCATTGTTTCTAACACTTCCGTGGGTGAGCTTCCATCACTATTCTATCTTGGATCTCCAGGGTGTCCTTGTTGCAGGTTTTCTCCCATTCTGATTTCTACATCGTCCTCAACTTCCATAATTAACACAAAACATAAATAGCTTTATGTTTGTAACCATAAGATTTTTATTAGTTTTACATAAATCAGAATATATATACTAAAAAACTATGGTGGCCCTATTCATGTCCAGTGTTCTAACCTTTTTTCTCTGATACCATATGTAATGTACCTCAAAATTTACATAATTTTTTTTTTTTTTTAATTGGGTACTTTGAGTTGATTCTGTGTCTTTAAAGTTTCAGTCATTTGTCAACCATAATGTTCAGCGGACTTATTTCCTTTTACTTCTCTATCCTATTTAACATATTGTCACTTCTTCCTATTCAGTATTGAGTTATATATGAACATAGGTACATATCTAGGGATATCATATTTCATTGCAACTTGGTATTATCTATCATTTTCGTTTCCAAATCCCACTTTATGATAAGGATATGTAGCTACTTAGAATCATTATCATATTAATTGCAATGGTTGTAGATGTAAGGCCTTATAACATTCATTTTGATATATATATTATTATAGGGTCTACAAGAAGGGGTTAACATTATTCAGAATACTTTTAAACATACATTGTTGGGTATAAAATTAGACACTAATTTGCACCATGAAATAAGGTGCACAGAGGATAAAATTAGTAAGGTTAGGTTACCATCGTTCCATCGGGAAATTTTCAGTGCCTAACAATATTAGACTGTCTACTTCATATGGTTAATGCGATGGCAGTTAGGTTCAACACATAACCAGTATCGTAAGAGTAAACAATAACCCTACATAGGCTACCCGGTGTACCTTGTCATTAATATTCTAAGCAACTGATAGAGGTCGGAACCATCTTTCCTTAAAGGCCTATCTACAACATTTATGGTGTTCTGAGATGAGTCTATTCGATTCAATACTAGGCTTGCATGTCCTAATGCAATGCCAACAACTTGCCATATTCACATGGCCCAAGTACAAATACCCCATCCCCATTTATCCATACGAAAGGTCATTCCAACACTTTCACTTTCATTCTGGTTTTTGGTTTGGTGAAGGAGAAAGAAAATGTTTCAGACCATTTTTTGTTTGACTTTAGCATCATGGTCCTGAGTTTGTGATTCGTCCCTTGTGCCCGATGGGTAGTAATTGTGGAAGGAATTTCTCAATGGGAATCTCTGTGTGGGGTAAGTTTTCCCTTGATTGTTCTTTTATTTATGCATTCGGCTCTTTCTGCCTTGTCAAGTAGGTCTCTGCATGCTACTATTTCCCAGTCAGTTCCTGAGTAGCATTCTCATTTTTTCTTCTAGGTTACTATAAAAAGGGGTAGGTGGTACCCTAGCAAGGTTTAGGTATTTTGACAATTTTATTCCCTTTCTCTGTACTAACCTTCCTGTCGAGGCAGAGCTATTCTCTTCTTGTGGAAGAACTTATCACGGTGTCTGTTAGAAATGTGCATTCGGGATATCCTATTTTGATTGAACTGTTCATATTGGCCTGGTTTCCTCCATCGGTTGGTCTCTTAGATGATAGAGTGTCGTGTCCGAGTTTTCCCTTGTTTAAATTTTTTTTGTTTAAAATAAGTGTTCTCTAGTGTTATTATATCGGTTAGAAGTGACATTCTGATGGATGTATGTGGTTTAATCCTTTCTGTTTATGTTTGAAAGGTCACATTGATTTCATATTTACCCTTACTTTATGCTTCTTATACGCATATCATTCCTGCAATGTTTCTTTGGATTAAAAACTAGTATTCATTGCTAATGATGGACCCCTTTGATGTGCGAGGGTACCCATCAGGGGGACACAAGCTCCTCTTCCCCTTTCGGTCTGGGAAGCACATAGTTAGTGTGATGGCGAAGCTTATGGAACCTTCCACTACATTTAAGTACATCACCGACCCCTTTCTAATTACGTTTTCTATTCCTTTATTTAATCATATTATTCCTATTGGATAAATTTTAATGTTTTCCCATTACTTTGTGCAGGTGTGGTCACACCGAAGCATGGTGACACTCTCTTCACTCCTTCAAAAGGTATTCAGGTTCCAACATAGTGTCCTTCCATCTATTTCAAGTTTACATACGCCGATGGTCAAGGCTATGTCCCATTCCTAATGTTTGAAGATTTTTATTTCCAAGTTAGTTGATACAGGGTACGCCCTGATTTGTATAAACATTTTGGTACGAAGAAAAATACGCCAAGCTTGCACCTGGTTGGACTTGTGATATTTAGACAGTCCTTCTATTTAAGTAATATTATCAATATGTTTTAAGTGATACTTTGTTGTGGATATGGGTTCAAATCTGTCATTTTCTGTGTTTAACACTTTCCTCAATATTTCTGAAGAACGGTTGATTATTACAAATTCAAATTATTTTCTGTGTTGTTTTAGTTATTTTTCGAGAATTGAATCTCACTATTTATTATAGAGTCTCTTCCCAAACCGATTCGTCCATGCACAGTGGTAAAATCTAGAACTAGCATAGTCACAAATGTGCCTAAGGTTTTTGTTTTCCACCGGGATTGTGTGATGACTTCCAGATTTCATTTATGCATCATATACTTAAATATATTTGTCCGATTGAGATTGTAATAGATCTAGATTTCCATAATTTGTGTTTATTTTCTTTTCATATGCTTACTTTACTCCTATATACCCACAACACTACCTTTCCCTATTTAAACATGAAACACCATGGCATCACTATACAAAATTACTATTTACCTTCTGTTTTCTACTACAGTTATTAATCAAGCCTATTATCAGTCCGCTCACCAAAAATAAATAGCATTTTTACTACGACAAAATTTTGTGGTTATACTATAGGTGCGCCTTTTCTTAATATAGTCATCTCTAATTTACTATTATAACCATATTGATTTACATACACTCAAATCTTTCTGTAATGGATTATGTCGATTTTGTGAAATTATTTCCCTACTTATATGTTTATATATCTACCTAGTTCTTCCAGATTTTGTTGTAGTCATTTTACTCTAGCGTCATTATTCCACTATTAC
>JASDQU010100209.1:60979-86008 GCA_032191745.1 Picea mariana | reverse complement strand
CCATAATTAAGCATGGGTTCTCTTACTCCACAAAGCGTCTTCCCGTGAGGGCTTTCACCATAAGGGGACCACTTTGGAGTTCATCCATATTTACTTCTTATCAACCATGAAAAAAAAATAATGAGTCATATTTACATCAAACACTATTGGGTCCATTACCCAAAACTTTGTGCTAAGGGTCTTTCTTCAAGAGTTGACATCAATGACAACCAACCTTAATCAATAGTCTGCACACTTTATTCCTATAAAGTCTACTTTTAAAGCTATAAACATTGCTAAAATATTCATGAAAGAAATTTTTAGAATGCATGGTATTCCTAAAATGGTGATTTCAGATAGAGACGTAAAATTCACATCCGCTTTTTGGAAGGAATTGTTTGCAGGGCTAAATACTAATTTGAATTTTAGTATGAGTTATCATCCACAAACGGATGGACAGACCAAAAGGACAAACCAAATCATAGAGTATATGCTTCACATGTATGTAAGAACAAAACCAAACAAGTGGGAAGACTACCTATACTTGGTACAATTTGCATATAACAATGGGTACCAAACTTTGGCTAAGTCGAGACCTTTCAAAATACTGTATGGAAGAAAGTGTACAACTCCAATTATCTGGGATAACCCAACTGCCAGACTCATGTTTCGACCAAAGATGCTCCAAGAAATGGAGGACATGGTAAGAAAGGTACAACAAAACTTGAAAGAAGCACAGGACAGACAAAAGAGCTATGCAGATCAGAAAATAAGACACTTGGAATTTCAAGTGGGAGACCATGTTTACTTGAAGGTCAAAGACCAAAAAATCTCACTAAATTTAGGGAACTGTGCCATGCTAGCACCCAGGTTTTGTGGGCCCTTCGAGATACTAGCTCGAATTGGACCCGTAGCATATCAACTTGCACTTCCAGCTAATCTAAGAATTCATAATGTATTTCATGTTTCATTGCTAAAAAAGGATATTCATGACCCTACTCATAAGATTGATTAGAACTTGGTGTAGGTGGAACCCGAAGGCAAGTTGCAGGTGGAACCCCTATGCATTCTGGACCAGAGAGAAATAACACTTCGGAATAGAGTCATCTTTCAGGTAAAGGTGCAATGGAAGTACTTTAGTCCTGAGGAGGCCACTTTGCAGTTGGAGGGAGATTTGCATAAATCTCATCCAATCCTGTTCTAGGAAAGGAATGAACACCGAGGATAATGTTTTACTGAAGGGGGAAAGGATGTGACATCCTCAAAAATAAAATATTTTTTGAAATTTAAATTTGCTGGAAATTTATTCCGTTTTTAGTAAATTTGAATTTGGAATTTTTTTTCCATTTATGGAAATTCTGAATTTCAAATTTGATATTTGTAATTAATTATTATGACTATTGGGAAGAGATCTAATTTAACTCAACTAACTATTTTACTATGACACTTTTATAAAAATAGAACAATTATATTAATTGTAGGAGGACAAATGGAACAACCATGTTAAAATAAGCTGACCATGACTCCATGAGTGGGAAACATGTTGGAACTACCTCTGGGCTGATTATTACAAGTGGAAAATCAGAGATTTGGCCATTGACAGCCCCTGAAAATCAAGGATTTAGAAAGTTGTGAAAATCCCCAAGGGAGGGAAGAAGACCTGGGCAAAATTGATAAATAGCATATGTGAGGAGGCAGGACGTTGCCAAGTATGATGGGGAAAAGATTTTGAGTTCTCTTGTTGTTATGAACACTACGGATTGAGTGTGAGGCAAGAGGAGTCTGCTGGAACATAAATACATTTATTGAGGAGGAGATTCCAAGTTTTCCCTGATGGATTCATGGTCAGGCTAGGGGATGAATCAGGCAAGTGTTTTGAATACCTTGTTCTACGGTTGAGAGGAATGTGGTTGTTCCCTTTGTATCCCCGCATGTTGGTTCAGATATGTTGCTATATTCCTCTCTGTCTGAATGATTTTATATATGATGCAATGTAATTGTTAAATCTGAATTGAAATGGTTTCCATTTTCTATTTAAATGCTCGTATATCTGATACAGTGTATTCGTTAAATATGAATTGAAAGTATGTTCCATCTCTTTGAATTATTTAGGAACAGTTGTAATGCACCTATTTAACTCAGTATGGATACAATAACCTCAGTGAAATATGTTCAAGGATAATCAGAAGTAAATTATATGGTTAAATTCTAGAATAGTCCCTTTATAAAGTAAGTTATTACCATGGAGGTAGTTGTAGGGTAATTACCAGTATTTCAAAACTCCAGTGTACAAAATTTATCTATTGTAAATGAAATTGAACCTGAGAACTTTACATAGGGTATTTATACTTCGGTAAGAAAATCATGTGCCAAGTTACGATAATGATTGGGATTTGTTTGGGTACCTAATAGTCCAAAAAACAAATAAAATCCATGTACAACAGGAATCACAATCAATATTTATTTTACCTATATATATATATATATATATATATATATATATGCCTAAGTATTACAATGGAAATGGACAAAATTATGAGTACAGAAGCTGTAAGTGATTTCCGCCGATATGTCTACAAATTTTTCCTTTTAGAGCTTAATCCCAACAGGGTTCACATATAATTGGCAAACGGATAGATATTCAATCTATATATATATATATTCCGGTAATAAGTAGGAGTTTACAGAAGTATAATACTTCGTAAGCATAAGGGTTCAGAGACGTTTATTCAAGAACTTAACCAATGAAATAACTTAGACTTTTGTTTAATGCCATAAACCGTAGAAAATAAAATGGTGTGAAAAAACAAAGGTCAATCGGGTTTCCTCGATTACACACGCCGAACACAAAAGACAAAGACCATGTTGTATGTTGAATCGCGAAATGTGAAAAGACTGTGGCCTAGTGTTTCGGGGTTCGGGATTTCATGGTTTACGAACACGTGACTCATTAACAACATGAAATAAGGAATGTCGAATCGTGAAATGTGAAAAGAATGTGGCCCAACATTTTTGGGGTTTTAGGGTTCGAGATTTCGCAGTTTAATAGAGAAAAGGAACTCCACGTATATGTAACAAGCAATTTCCGAATGCTGAAATATCGACCTTGCAATTAAAAGAATAATTAAATGTGCAGAATTGATTAGTTTGACAAACTGAGACTCCACTCTTCCTTTTCATTTCTCTGTATCGATTCCCTTAGATGATGATAATGATCTAAGAAATTTCTATGTATAAACAGGATGAAAATGACTGAGTACTCATATATTTCAGTAATAATCTATGCAAAGAAATAACATCACTAAAGTATCGATGCATGACCAGGATACACATTTAATAGGATTATATGCATATATTTGAATCTTGCTTGATGTTTGTACAACAGATTAATATTCTAAAGCCCCTTTTCTTTTGTTCAGATGTGATTCAAAATATGTGGGCCTTTGGAAATGCACAAATTCCATACAATGCATAAGAACTCGGACTGTACAGACAACAAATATGGAAAAATAATAGAGAACAACATTCTAACTAAACCTTAGTAAAATTTTTGGAAGTCGTAACGACAAAAGATATGATGGTTGAATTCCTTTTTGAGGAGTCATTCAATAACAGACCCTTACTCGATAACAATGACAGTTCATTTTTTTTTTTCCACCCCAAAAGCGTTTACAACGCTTAAACTATAACCTAGCTCTCCTTTGTCCTTAACCAACACTTACACCTTTCGCATTTCAGGGTTTCGGGACTACTGCGTCTTCTTTTGCTTTGGAATTTCAGGTGCTAAAAGGTAGAAACCTTTTCACACTAAACTGATTTGGGGTTTTGTATATCAGGATTTTGCGACTTGTAGAGATAAGGGATCTTTCCCTTTCGTTTCTTGGGTGTTGAAACGCGGAAAACCTTTTTCACACTAAATTGATTCGGGGTTTTGTGTATCAAAATTTTGTGACTTGCAGAGACAAGGGATATTGCCCTTTGGTTTCTTGGGTGTTGAAACTTCAAAAACCTTTTTCACACTAAACTGATTCGGGGTTTTCGTATACCAGAATTTCACGACTTACGAAAACGAGGGGTCTCTCCCTTTGGTTTCCTAGGTGCCAAAATTCCAACCGATAGCCACTTGTCCCTCTGATGGATGGATGCGATATTTTAGCCATGATCAACATTTGTATTCTTTTTGGGATGATCAATGGTCGCGATCAATCCTGGCTTTCTCCTTTCGAGAATTTGTGAGAGTCTTCACTCCCGTTTCCCCGGTGTTGAAATCCCCAATGGGCTTGGATCTTTCACATCTATCCTCCAAACTGGATGGTCCTGATGCTTTCAGGACTTGACGAGTCCTCTTCCTTCTACTGTTACGAGGTTTAAACCTAACGCACCTTTTCTGGATACGACGACTCTCGCAATTTCGACACTTCTCCCTGAAGTCGATCGTTCATTCAGTTTCTCTCCTACTCAAACTCTCAGAGGTTAAACTCTATGCATCCAGATCCTTTTGATCTAATGACAGTTGTGCTTCCCCCTGAGATTTATTTCTCTGAACCTCAAAGGTTCCTTCGACCTAAGTTTAGATGTTTCCTATATACATATGAGTATGTTGGAGTACTTTGGGAGTTAAGGGAACTGATAGAATTATGGACAGAATTTATCCACATAAGTTTTTCGGTTCGAAGTAAAACTAGAATGGTGTAATAATGTCATTATGGACAGAAATGAGTCTTACCTTCTCTTAAATTCTAATCTTATACGAAATAGAATTAGATCATAGATTTTTTTTTTCGGTGAATTTGAGGTTCATTACATCGGGATTCAATAACACTAGTGTGCCTCGCTGCCCAAATCAAATGTTTTCATCTAGGCGAGATCGCTTCCAGTCCAGCTATTTTGGAACCTCCTTAATCTCTCATTGGTTCTGTACCCCCTAGGCCAATGAATTTATTCTCTGTGATGTTGATCTCGAGTTGTACCCTCGTCTTTTTTTCTCATAGGGTAAGGGCCTAAGGAGGTATGAATTTTTCAGTGCTAGACACTTCTGGGCGATCGAATGGGCCCCTAAACTATCCCTACACCACCCTCACTTGCTGTCCATTGAGATTTTGTTCCATTTCGGGATAGAAGATCTAAGCGGAGCAATTGTGGTCTTGATTACGACCCTCGTGATGTAGCTTGTGCATTTATGCTCTCCCAAGGATCTGTGTGATTGGGTTCATTGAGTCTTCTCTATAAGCTTGAACAATGGTGGTGTTTCTTGGTGTTAAGAACTGAACCCCTCTCCCCTTGGCGCAACCACCATACCCAGGATTCTACACATTAGCATGCACCTCCTAGGACTCCAGGCTTCTACGCCAGCTACTTTCAACACGTTTGCCTCAGGGTTTACCCCAAAGATTATCTCCTCCCTTGAGAATATATTTTGAGATCCCCTTCTATGCTTGGACCTTCTTATAATTTGTTTTTCCCTCAAAACTCGGAGTCTGGGAGAAGCTTGCCAATGATTTTTCTTAAGTTACAAGAATATAGTTTTTTCCCACCTCCACTAAACAATTTTAACTATGCATGCATAACGTTTTTCCCATTGTCTCAGTGCCTTGTATGGGTGTGCTATCCCTTCCTTTTATTCCTTCCATATCTCAGTGGTTGACAGTTGATCTCTACTGAGCCAATCCCACCCTCGACCTTGGCCTCTCCTAATATGCAATAATCATAACTATGTATCTATAATGAATAAATATCTAAAAATGGTACACAATGTTCTTTAGTGTCGTTATGCAATTACTCCAGATTTCACTACTTGGAACCTCTCAGAAAAGGAGTTATAGCATAAATGGCATACCTTGTGGAATTCTGGATTATTCGAGAGATTGAACTTGCAGAGAATTCCCCGCATGGAATATTTTTTGTATAGATTTAAAAATAGTACACAACATACTACAAATTGTGCTCTAACCAATACATTTGGTCTTACTAGTTTTAGACTAGTTTAAGGACTAGCAACAAACTCTATTTTCCACGGAATGTAAATCCAAAAATACAAAGACCCACAAGTTTAAATTGTTATCACAACTACTTGGATATGTTTCCTCAATGGCCTAACAATTTCACACTCTAAATCCTTCTAGAAAAAAAGTTATTTTGAAAATGGTGAGATGACCTGTAAATAACATACCTTAGAAAGCATCATCAAAAAAATTTATCCTCCCTTGAATTTGGGTCTTTTTTACTTCACCTTCCCTCTGAAATTTGACTTAGATATCCTTTTGTTACCTAAGTCACTTGTAGATATTCAATATTCTCAACTGTGATTAAAATGAGAGACCCTTGCCTCTTATTTATACTTTTATGTATCTTCCTCAAAGGGTTACCTTCTAACCATCTTAAACCACTTTACCTATATTAGGGCTAACCCACTTCTAACCACGTGTCCACTTAGTAATTTATCCATTAAATTTATTATTTAAATAATTTATTTTGTATCCACTTTGACTTATAGTACACTCGTCACTTCACTTTATTATTTACCTTCTAAAATCTCTTAAACTGCTTTTTTTATTTTAGGGCTAACCCGCTTCTTACCACTTGTCCACCTAGTAATTTCTCCATTAAATTTATTATTTAAATAATTTATTTTGTATCCACTTTGACTTATACTACACTCATCACTTCACTTTATTATTTAAATAATTTCTTCATTGAAATTACTTTGACTACTTTGATCTTTTGGGGATTCTAGATGACTCATGAGGGTTCTCTAACTTCACATGGCCATAACTCTCTAACCTTGAGGAGTTATGTAACGTTCCACATACCACATGAAATGACATGACATGCAATATCCATATAGAATAGTATTAACTAAAAATATATTAAAACTCATACAATTATAGATCAAACAAACATGGGTCCATTGCCTAAACCTTTGTGCTACCGGACTTTCTTCAAGGGTTGACATCAATGACAACCAATCCAAATAATCAAAAATATCCCCCTTTGGAATTGATGAAAACACTCTTATGAATTAATGAAGTCATATCACTCATGATCCCCCTTGTGACCATCACTCCCCATGGAACAATGCCTCTGTGCTCTTTCTCAAAGCATTTACCTTTCCATATGATAAATCTCTCCCCCTTTGTCATCAATGGAAAATGTATCTTTCCATCGAGGGCTACTCCTGCTGACTGAACTCTTCCTCATGTAAATATAAGATATATAACATAAGCATTCAAAAGCATTCATTTTGGAGTAGAAATTACTCTGAGTCTCTCGCAAAGATACTGTTATAACCCTATAATTTATAGGATCAACTGGTGACTGAAATGTTATTCCTTTAAGTGTTTTTGTTTGTCAAATGACTGTCCATTCTGCAAATAATTTGAGAAAAAAAAAGAAAAAGAAAGAAAAGAAAAGAAAAATAAATAAATAAAATTAATAAATAAAATAAAAGAGGACATAAAAAAAAATCAATAGAGCCCCATGCAATAACAATGATCTGGTCCATACCATTCAAGCATGGCCAAAATTCTTTAAATGGATGTTGATAGGAGTAGTGAATAATCTTGGCTAAACTATTTAATCTTAGCCAAGTGATTTAGGTTTAATCTTGGCATATACAAACAACTCAGATGTGCGTGCTCAGATCCACGACTCAGATTGGATTCTGGAGCCCCCCCGACCATTCTTCCTTTAATGGTGGGGGGGGGGGGTCCGGAATGTTGGTTAACTATCGTGCACATATCTATGGTTGAAAATAAAGCACTCATATCATCAGCTCATGGTTTTTTTCAGACCCCCCCAACCAATCTATATTTAATAGAAAGGGGGTGGTCTGGAATGGAATATTTCTCTGGTGGGCCCTTTTCCTCTACGTTGCATAAATTCATTGGTTCATACTTCCACCGCCTATCAATTCTGATATGCCCCGTCACCCCATGATGTCATCATCCACATTTTTCTTCAAGGTCACATCTCATTACTCTGTCAGTCCCTTTCCCCTTGTCTTCCCTTGACAAGTCCTCTCACCAAGGTCACTCCCCAATCAGCTCCCTCCACGTTGCCTGGTTGTATTCGTCATTCATTATTACCTACCATCTCATGCTCCAAATGATTCATTGGTAATTTATTACTAGATAACTTATCTGTTACCCTATTGACCTATCCCCCGTGCCCAGTGGATATCCATTCATTCAAAACCACCGTCTCCCTTCTTTCTTCCAATGCTTACTGTGTTGTCTCACAAGAAAATACCTTTCCTGTCGCACCAGATCATTTTTCCCCATTTTCTCTCCATTTTATTCGAACATCCCAAGCCACCATCATCCCCACTAAGGATTTTTTGATTTGCAAGTATTTTTACAGTGATGGCGCCAAAATCAAAGAGGACAGAAGCTGAGGAAAATCATTTCCTCCCACCACCTATCAACCTCAACAGGATCTGCCTGGTAGACAAACACCATTTAATCACAGACACCAAATGTGAATTCGACTTTGTAGACTTGCAGTCATGGCTCAAAGAGGTTTTCCTTGACCAGAGCGATGAAATTGGGATCTACGAGTCAAATCTTCCCCTATATCTCTTCCCTCGGATTCACCATTTTCCTGAATTCACCCTCAAATGCTAGGCCCATTATATCCCTGAACAAAGAGCCATTATGTCTTCATCTAGATAAATTTTTTCCTCATCACACCGAATCTTCTTAGTGGATGGGTTCTCAGGCTATATCCAGGTCCTTGTTCACCCAGATGACCAAGAGAAAACAACTTTCACAACACCATGGGGTACTTTCATGTATGTGAAAATGCCTTTTGGGTTGATGAACGTCAGGGCCACTTTCTAGAGAGCGATGGACATCGCTTTTGTGGAAGAAAAAGAAAGAAAAGAAAAGAAAAATAAAATAAAATAAAATAAAGTAAAGTAAAATAGGGCATAAAAAAGATTCAATAGAGCCCCATGCAATAACAATGATTTGGTCCATACCGTTCAAGCATGGCCAAAATTCTTTAAATTTATGTTGATAGGAGTAGTGAATAAGCTTGGCTAAACTGTTTAATCTTAGCCAAGTGATTTAGGTTAGTTAGTGAATAAATCTGACCAAACTACCTAATCTTGGTCAGATAACCCTAGGATAGAGTAATTCCTTAGTCCAACAGTTTAATCTGGACTAATTTTCATAGTTAATTAGGTTAGAACATAGGATAGTTTACTTTGTCTTAATAAAACCAACACGATGATCAATGTTGAATCATGTCTTTGAGGTTTAAAAGGTTTGATGTCTAAACCCTTGGTGATAAAAACATGAAAAAGCTTGGGAAAAACACACAATATGCACTTATCCTAAGTTTTTTCGGAGAACATATTCCTTCGCGCTCATAGTTAAGCATAATGCATAGATGAACAGCCTGAGAGTGGGTGCCCAGATCTATGGCTGGCAGGTTTTTCCGGACCTCCTAGACCATTCTATATTTAACGGTGGGGGGTGGGTCCAGAATCAGAAATAACAAAGGCACATATACAAATGGATCAGATGTACGTGCTTAGATCCATGGCTCAGATTGGATTACGGACCCCCTCGATGATTTTTCATTTAATGTTGGGGGGGGGTCCAGAATGTTGTCTAACTATTGCGCACAGATCTATGGTTGAAAAGAAAGTGCTCAGATCAATGGCTCATGGTGTTTTTTAGAGCCCCCTAACCGATCTATATTTAATGGAAAGGGGCGTCTCTGGAATGGAATATTTCTCTGGTGGGCCCTTTTCCTCTACGTGGTATAAATTCATTGTTTTAGACTACCACCACCTATCATTTCTAACATGCCCCGTCACCCCATGATGTCATCATCCACGTTTTTCCTAGAGGTCGCATCTCATTACTCTGTCAGTCCCTTTCCCCTAGTCCACCCTTTACAAGTCCTCTCACGAAGGTCACTCCCCAATCAGCTCCCATCATGTTGCCTGGTCGTATTCATCATTCATTATTACCTGCCATCTCATGCTCCAAATGATCAGTTGGCAATTTATTACTAGCTAACTTATCCATTAGCCTATCGACCTGTCCCCCACACTGAACGGATATCCATTCATTCAAAGCCACTGTCTCCCTTCTTTCTTCCATTTCTCACTTTGTCGTCTCACCATAAAATACTTTTTCCGTCGCACCAGAGCATTTTTCCCCATTTTCTCTCTGTTTCAGTCAAACATCCCAAGCCACCATTATCCCCACTAACGATTGTTTGATTTCCAGGTATTCTTACAGGGATGGTGCCAAAATCAAAGAGGACAGAAGCTGAGGAAAATCCTTTCCTCCCGCTGCCTATCGACCTCAACAGGATCCCCCTAGTGGACAAAGACCATTTAATCACAGACACCAGATGCGACTTCAACTTCGTGGACTTGTAGTCATGGATCAAAGAGGTTTTCGTTGACCGGAGAGATGAAATTGGGCTCTGGGAGTCAAATCTTCGTCTGTATATCTTCCCCCAGATTCACCATTTTCCCAAATTCTCCCTCAAATGATAGGCCCGTTATATCCCTGAACAAAGAGCCATTATGTATTTATCTAGAGAAATTCTTTTCCTCATCACACCAAAATCCATTGACCAGATAATGCACATACCCAGAGTCGAATCCACCTCACCTTTCAACCTTGAAATCATTACGGAGCTCTACCAGAAGCTGTCTTTTCCCCAAAGAGCTCAATTTTTTGAGATTTTCCTCCCACAATCCGCTCAGCTCCCCACCAAAAACCCCCCTTATCCTTCCTCCCTATTCTCAGTAAGGGGAAACCAGGTCATCACGTCACTATGTGCCTTGCTTGGATACTTTTCAGATCAATGGGTGGATGAAACCATCTTGGGATTTCTGTCCATTTTCTCCACCGATGAGAGACCCACTACCCAACTCAACTATAGTACGTTCCTAGCGGACAACATTCACAAACAATTCATTAACTTTGCCACAAAAGGCATGTTCCGATATTCTTCAATATTGGTTTACCTGTTTGTTTTCTTTCAAGCAGACAAATTTTCCTTTTCAATGCAAAAGATGGATAAATATGGGAAACGATAGGCAGTGATAGCGTGGACTTCGTTGCTTAGACATAACTCTACAGAATTCAGTTTGAAGCAGTTCATCGAGCAGTTCTACCACCCAGTGGTGAGTATGCTTAATGGCAGACCCGAACCTACAATAAACGAGGAAATTCAGAGGATCCTACACCTCTCGGATCTTGCAAAAATGGGAGACTGGTACCTGTACCAGGATCACATAGAGATTAGAGTGTATGATTTTGAATTGTCCCCATACAAGTTACCCAAATATCTACCCATGAGGATTTGTTCCCTGGAGTACATAATGAAGATGATCAATTCAGATGACATTCATTTTGTGTCTCTAAAATAGAAGCAATAGCTTAGGATCAAACGACAAATAGGATAATTCATTTGCAATAGTCGAGGTGCCAGGGAGGAAGGAGACAGACTGCTAAAAGAAATGAAGTTTTTTGCCAGCTTCATATTGCACTATGACCCTTGCAGAATAATTTCAGAGATGAGATTTAAGAATAAGAACATCCCATACGTCCACTCATCTAGGCCCGAGATAGAAAAATTCACCAACCAGACAAAATGGGAATCAAACACTCTAGTTGATACAGAACAGCAGGACCTTTCGGTCACTATCTCACAGACGAATACACCACATGCTCCCAAGGAGAAAAGGCCTAGGCAAGATGTTTCACCTTCCATCACTGAAGTATCATCTGAAGAATTTCAACTACATACCAAGATGCCAAAAACCAGTCACGCACACGACACGGCTGGTGAAAAGGGAATGCAATCTACTACCAGTTTGGTAGTTGATCGGTCGCTCCTTAGTACAAGCAGCAACCAAATCACAACTACAATGTTGCCTAAAAATTCTATAGATACTCCACCAACCAGCCAACTGAGCAAAATAGGACCAAAATTGAGTATTTTTGAGAAGTATGATCTGATCAAAAAGAAAAATTAGACACTGACCAGCAGCACGTATGCTCAGTTCTGAAAGAAAACATCCACTGCACAACACCGACTGTTGTTTGCATTCGAAACTGAGAAGGGTAGAATGCACATGGCGTTTCTACAAGCACAGGTGCTAGACCCGAAGGTATTCACTGATTACAAAAGGGCAACTTTCGAATTTCAGACTAAAGATGTGCATCCAGCTGATCAAATGGATCTGCACAGGAAAAATGGAGAAATGGTTTTCTCCACATTGGCACATGCTTCCACTACTTCCTCCAAGTTACAAGTATCTCTGAATAATGTCCAGACGGAGCTGAAGTTAGAAAAAATATCTTGCTTTTCCAAGGATAACAAGATTAAGACATTGAAGGAATTGGTCCTCAAGATCGGATATGATCCCTCAAATGTGAAATAAGTCGATGAGAGGCTCAAAAAGAAAAATGTCTATATAGAATCTCTGAGGAAACAATTGAAATTGCCTCCAATAGAAGATTCACAGACAAAGGAAATAGCGGAAACAAAGGGAAGAAGGATGAGATGGTCAGGCTCATCATGGAGTAGAATGCACAGTTGAAAGAAATGGAAGCAGAATTGGAAAGGCTTGTAAAAGAGATGGAGCATTCAAATCCCATGGAGGTCATTCCACTGAGTGTAGTTCCACTCATAAGAGTGAGGACAGTGTCTGTAGCATAAATCCCCTCGGCAACTCCATTGACAGCTATGGAGAAAACAATCAAGCAGGCTAAATCCATGGAACACATGAATTTGCAAGAAACCGAGATTAGCAAGCTTATAAAGAAGATTGAGAACCTTCAGGAACTCAAATCTTCCTTCCAAACCAGCTACACTAAGGAGAAACAAAATTCAGACAACCTTAAACAGGAATTGCAATAGCTTCAAAAGAAAAAAATGGTGAGAAAAACATTGGCTAAGGTCAAAGGAAGTGTCTAGATGGACATCACCAAGTCCATGAATGAAATATGGTTGATGATACAAATCATGTTCAAGCAAAATGAGCCAGTGCAAATAAGTCAACAGGCCATCGAGAAGATAAGAGCAGAACTGGGAGAGATGCCCATAGAAGCTACTGATATCATCAAATTTCTAAATTCCAAAACCAGAGAAGAGCTAGAGGAGTTGAAGATTGAAGATAGGACAGAGACCATCCTTGAGGTCAAGAGGGTCCTGACTAAGAGAGGATTGATGCTATAGCTGGAGGAAAAGGTCCAAACCATGGACGTAGGAGTACAAAGATTTTTCATCAAGATGGAAGCTCTGCAGAATAAAGGCCCTCCTAGTATGAGATTTATAAATGACAAGTTAATGACGCTTGTCGATTACAAAAAGAAACTAGCCACTATGTCTAAGGATAGCTCAAAATTCTCAGGAATACAAGGTAGTATCATGGGCAAGGCATTCCTAGATTCTTTACATTTCGATGTCAGCATATAGCATGAGATCCGGTACATATTCATCATCAAGCCAACCTTTTCCAAATACATAGAGATGGATGATGTATACCGAAGGTTGCTCAAAGTCAATGTACCCAGTCACCTTCGATAGGAAGAGCTTTACAATCTGATCAAGTAGTCAATGAGGTGTCCAATCCTAGTCATCTATCTAGACAGACGAGGTCGTAGGGGCCTCACCAATGGTTCACCCCAATAAATCAGCATGAGGTTCAACACGTCATCAAGCAGTTTCCTAAAAATTTTGTATCTTGTTAAGTAAGTTAGATAAATTTAGATTAGCCACGTCCTGATCTTTAATGACATGATCGTATGTAATTTGATTATAAATACTTCACGCTTTGAAGTATTGAGGGTTGATATTTATGCTCAGCAAGCTACAAGACTGTAATTTTTCTCAAGAGATCTTCCATTAATACAAAGAGGCATTTTCATAGGATTCTCGTGTGTTATTCATTGGTAATGTTTTCTTCTCTATGTTGAATTTTTTCTTGCTCATTTGTCATATTATTTTCTAATCTAAATCTTTAAAAGTAACGTATGTCACAAGATTTATCTTTGTATACCCTGTTTCAAACTTTGAAAGATCTTAATGTTTATCTTTTGATATTACAGTGAATAAATTCTTAACTACTTCTTTACTTTAATTGATATTCTCATATTTTCTTCTTTTCATCATTTTACTGCTAAAAGAATCTAATGAGTGCATTATCCTTCCTTGTGAAAAGAATATTTTGTTTTTGTTTTAGATTTTCATCTCTATAACACAGACCCTATAGCCCAATGGATGCGTAAAGCCGTTTCAACCAACTCAACAAAAACAACAAACCTTTTCAATCTTATTTATTTAACTAGACTAATATCTTAAGTTCAAAACATATCTAAATCATACAGAGAGATCCCTCTTTGAAGATGGTAGGGATAGATTCCAGTTTCGAAGTGGTTGGATGAAGTTACCTCTCGTAGATTTCTTCTTTCCTAACAACCTCTAGGAATTTACAGAGCAATAAAATAGTGGGAACCATACCGGGGACGCACTTTTCAACCCCACGTTTTCATTCCCTTGGAAGAAAGCTTTGTTTCTAAACTAATTATAAATTTGAAAAATCAACAATGTTTATAGGTTGTTAAAGCTTGTACATATTATTTTTCAGACTCATAAAACTATATATATATATATATATATATATATATATATATATATATATATATATAATTAATAAAGGAAATCTGGCTCCTAAAAGAACTTATACTCGATCCCACCCAGACCCAGAACCTGCAATAGCAACTGATAATCCAGAATAGTTACTCAGAAAGAAGACTGTCTTAGAAGTTTCAGGAAGTCATAGTCCCCTTTAGAGGTCCTCTTCCCTTCTAGAGGAACTTGTGACCCTTCAAGATCTTAACTTTGACACCATTTTTGAACAAAGCCTATTTAGAACAAAATCTGACAGTTTTGTGACTAAAATCATTTTAGATCCAAAAACCTTGCAATCCTAGACCCATGAAATACTATCTCCCACTGTGAACCCTCAAACCTCTCACTCTGTGCCAGCAAGCCCCTCCTCCTCCTCATCTTCTGTCACTACCACACCTATCATCTAGGTTGTTATCCCGCCCCCTCCACCTATCATGGTAGCAAGATACGCTCCCTTGGTGTTGGCCACACCTCTTCATGCTATGCCCTAGGATTATCAAACAAGACATCCATAGTTCAATGGAATAGGGCCCTTGAGCGCACAAGAACACGTTGATGAAATGAATGACCATTTTGATCTGCAAGAAGTAGATGAGGCTGACGTTCAAATGAGATTGTTTGTGTAGAGTTTGACTGGTGACATTAAGAAATGGTACAAGGTTTTACGTGCTACCTCAGTGCTCGACCTTACATCGTTTCACAGAAGTTTTTGAGACAGATGGGAGGTACAGAAAAATCCTCTCCAAATCTTGTCAGAATACGAAAACATCAGAAGGAATCAAGGTGAGACCGTTCAAGATTACTACACCCATTTCAATAATCTGTATAATGCAATTCCAACCGATATTAAACCTCGACAAGGTTTAGCAATGACAAAATTCCCTGATGGTTTCAACGCTGATATATCATATCAGTTAAGGGAAAGAAACTCCACCACCCTGGAAGATATGTAGAAAATCACAATAAGTGTGGAGGCCAACCTGTTTGCTAAAAGGGCATGGCAGAGGACCAAGAGGAGGGTCATGATTAAAGAATAACCTTCCACATCTTATTCTGATGCCAAATTGGATTCCTTAGATAGAGAAATGGAAAGGATGATGGAGAGACTCACTATATTTGAAAGAAACCCTCCAAGAGAAAACCAACCAGCTCCTCAAATTTAGAATCCTAACTTCACAAGAAACCCCCCTCAAATCAGATAAAGAGATCCCAGGGATCAAAGAGAATAGAGGGGTCCTGATCAATAGATCAAACTGCCCCTATAGGCAAATTATTCCGATGAAGGAGAAGAAGTAATTGAAGAACTGGAGGATACTCACATAAACCTCATGGCCATTCACGATAACGAAGCTATTTTTCTCACCCAGGAAGAGCAAGAACTTTTTTGTAACAGCCCTCCTAGCTAAGGACATCTACTCAGTCAACCGGTGAATTTTTTTTTATTTTTTTTTTAGTGTGTGCGCGTGTGTAGAAGAACAACCCCCTCGACTCTACGTCAACACTCGAACCAACAGGACGCAAGTAAGATGAACACAATCAAGACGACCCGACATATCATAGCGACAACAAGAAGCAAACGCCCCTGAACAAGAGGCGGGCAACTAACGGCTGTAGGCAGAGATAGGCACCAGGGGTTAGGCACAGTACTGTCACAGAATGAAGGAATCCGACAGTAGAGTCGCAGTAGTGGAAATGTGCCTTTAAACAGCCCGAGACTACTGATACGGCTCAGAACGTGTCGCAAGAGTGGAACTGTGCCCTTAAATAGCCCGAGACTCTTGATACGGCACTGGATTACTTCCACCAGATTACACACAGACAAAGATACTAAGCTACAAGAGGAGTCTACATCCCGCCCGACACGGACAACCTACGCAATACAAACCACCCAGTGCTACAAGATCAGGGACAACATGACCTCTACGGGAGACGCAAGTTAGGAGGACTCCAATAGACCAACCACTATTGGGGCCCGAAGGCATCCATCAAGACCAATTGCTCCATTAAATATCATTAACCGACGAAGACTTTATCACAAGGTAAAAGCCTATAATCTCAACCCCTCCCTCAATGTTCAGTTATAAGATCATTTCGCGCTAGTTTAGGGACAAGCAATAATCACACGCGCATTACAAATTCAATATCATCATTAACATTTCAATTAAGACAATAATAACATTGCTATCTAGAACATCAGTATGAACATTCATTTAACAATGTTAACCTCGCAACTTAAGCATCCTCGTTAATATTGAAATTTGAACAATTACTCCACCTTGCCATTCAACCCACATTAATAATTCAATTACTAATATTAAATTTGCAATTAAACAAATACATATATTGCAATTCATCCCGCATTAACCTTTCCATTAATAATATAAACATGGCAATCAAACAACTACTTAACATTACGATTCACCCAATCATTAGTGACCTTGCAAATTAAAACGACTCCTATTATTGAAATCAACAAGTAATATCAGGTTAACAATCATTAAAATTGCGAATCAACCATCGTCAAATTCGCTGGCAATTAAAACAACCTTATCATTGCAATTAATCCAGTACTCATCATGGCAATTGAACAATATTAATATTGCGGCTTTAACCAAATTAATATTCCTATTTAACAAATAACATCCTTGCATCCATTTTCAACAATATAACATTTAAGCATACAACAAGTATAATCATGGCAAGTTAAACAAATAATGATGATTCGACTTGACATCATCATCAACATCGCTAATTAAAGCAAATATTTTTATTGCAACCTAAACAAGTATTACCATTGTGGATTGAGAAATAACCATGTATATCATGAAACCTACTTTAAATAACCAACCTAACCTATTTACCTAAATTTTAGATCCCCGAAAACAAGATATAATAATTAACTAACAATAGCGACATGATCATAAAGTAACCAGGACACATGGCAAATTCAGGAATTATATCCAAAATAACCCTAGCTTAAATAACAACAACCACTTATTTAGATTATATCCCCGAAACATAAGGTGGATCGTTTATCCAACCATGGCAACATTTACTAACATATTAAATTCGGGGTATTAAGGAGAGCAATAAATGACCTCGCTAAGACATAATTATTAATAATAACCCCCTAGATATCATTTGATTTGAAATAATAAGGATCAATTAATAGCTGATAAATAATAACACTGCTGCGACCTAATCATAATAAACTAAAGAAAATATCCGTTGAGTAACAAAGGATCTTTATGTTTAGTTACCAGGTAGCATTATGTTACCCTACGCCCACCTTTAATGCGCCCAACCCTAAATTCTGAACAATGTGATGGAAAAAGCTGGTGCTCAGCTCACTGCCCAACATAGGTTAGTGCAAGGCTACCTGGCGAACGGTGGGCATTCTCACGCTAACCAATTCAGCGACACAACAACCCAACACCATTTTATTCGCCACGGAGGAGAAGGGGTTCTGGCAATCCCTTAGGGCACGCTGCCCAGGCTCCATGAAAAATGTAATATCGGTACAAACATGATCCTTCCGACAGTGATGAATTAAAATTTTTTTTTTTAAGGTGGAAAGCCAAGGCTTTCCTTAAATTATAGTGCGCTCTGAAACCAGTTGGAAACGACTCCTCCCTTTATTTTTATATTACCTAACTTTCGGCTAAATGCAAGAAATTTTATAGTGCACGGTGGTTATTACAGATAAAATATAAACAGGTCCATATTAAAAATAACACATTTAAGGGTATCAATATTTAAAAGACGATACATATAAAATAACGCTATTTTTTTTAAAGACCAGGAATACGCTACAGCTATTTTCCGGACCATCAATTGACAGACAGTTATAGGAATGATCATATTAAAAATAACACAATAAAGTATCAAATTTAAGGGGCGATACTTAAAATAACTATATTTTTTTTAAGACAGAAATACCTACAGCTGCATTCCGACTATTAATTTACTGGCAAAATATAAGATTGACTATATGAAAAATAACACATTAAAAGTATCAGAAATTAAAGGGCGATATGTAAAATAAAGATATTTTAAAGACAGAAATACACTACAGCTACATTCCAAGCTATTAATTTACTGACAAATATAAGAATGACCATATTAAATAACACATTAAAAGTATCAAAATTAAAGGGCGATACGTAAAATAAGGATATGTTTAAAGGGCTTAAAATTTGAAAGGACAATACTCAACTGTTCCCTGAAACCTTACTTGAGTGGACCGATCATGGAGTCAATAGTCATGACAGACAGTCTTCTTGTTAACGCAATTTATAATAGAACTCTTGGATTTATCAAAGGTCAATGGCGAAGGTTCTGTCAAATCTTATTGTGGATATGTAAAAGTAAGGCCAACCTTCGTTTTCAGTTATGGGCAGAATTTTGAAGGTTCGGCAAGAGTTAAATACGCGCAGTAGAGGTTGGAATGAAGGCGCAGGAGTGACTGCCCAGGACTGAGGAAAAACGAAAGTGTAAAAGACGCAGCCATGCCATTGAGCGACAACGTTCAACAAATACTAATGGTCAGGTCGATCCAGTATTAAGGGGATAATTTAACCCTATCATTAACTGCCCGTATTGACCATGCTTATTGGACAGCGTTAATGAGCCAGGATAGTAATATGGAACAGACATATTGAAACAACACTGTTGAACAGCAACACTGAAAAATAATGTGGAACAGCATCATTGAACAACAATATCTAACAACAGTAGTGAACAATAATATTGAACAGCAACATCGAGCATCCACAATAAAAAAAAWTTCTTTAACGGTGATATTAAAACCCTAATGCCTACTGCAAGGGAGAACGCATTATGTTGAACTCAAAGAAGAGAACGCAACACCAACTGACTCGGACGCGCAGTATGCCAGGTCGAAAATTTTCTGGCAAGGTCGAGCTCTGGGAAGGTTATCTGTCAACAAGAACAGAGGTGAAGGCAGGGATTCCGGTCCCCCCTTTACCCCCCCTAGCCATAATTTTCATCCATAACTAACGATACAACCAGTCTTGAACCTTTCAATAAGAGGGAGATTACCATTGGTAAAAACCGTGTGTTTGCATATATCTACATCTGCCCAGAACTAGGAAACAATACCAAAAACCTACCCAGGATGCATCGAGTCACATGGATAACACATAGAGAACATATTTTCTTACATTGCAGAGCAAATAAATCAGACGACCCTTAATCCATTTACAGCCATGTTCCACAACCAACATAAATCATAAACATCCTATTATATCAAGAAAAATCCCATATCGTTGCCTTATTGTCCACGTCGAAACCTGTACTGGGTGCTTCCTGCCGCCCCTGCTCCAAGCTGCTCCTGCTCCTGCTTGCCGACCGCAATGAGATCACCGGTACCTCCTAGCCAAGCGCTAGGGGTACTCTTCTTCCCCCTCAGCCCCTCGAGCCGCAAAGGGGCCACACACAACCAGAGAGTAACTAGCTCGTCATCTCGCCTCCAAGGCTGAGCTACCACTCAAATCTGTTGAGGCTTCCCAACTCCTACCAGAAAATCAGTCAGTCTCTATTATCTCAGCATAACCCTCCAATCTCAGAAAAAAAGCCCCTTTCTTTCCCCCTCCTCCTTTCCTTTATCTAGACTCAAACCCTAATTCTTCTTTTTACTTAGGTTTTCCCCCCTTTTTCTCTTTTGACTTTCTTATTTTTTTTCTTTTTAGTTTATTTCGTTTATGTATTTCATTTTATTTTTCTTTTCAAGAATTTCAAGGGTATGTGCGCTCATTTTTTTTTATTTCCCCCTTTTTTTTCACATGCTTCACTTTATTGGTTTATAATTTGTTTATAATATAAATACACATATATATATTTCATTTTTTCTATTAATAAACATGCATTCATCATTTAATTTACCATTAATATATCTGTATATTTAGGATCAGTGAGGGATTAAGGCGATGGCAAACTAGTAGGGGAAAAGTAAATGTTTCACAAAGACGAAAAAGAGGGTTTACGAGGAGGGATGGCGATATAGGAATGTGAACCAGACAAGTAAAAGGGAGATGGATACTGGAAGATCTAGGCGATGGAGGATAGTTTTATTAAGTAGACAAGGATAAAGAGAGGGTGATGGTCTGAGTTTTTGTTTACCCTTTTTTTTGAATCTACATTTGTTAAGGCCACACTAAAATTTCCCCCCGGTTTCTAGAAGGTCTTAGGCTTAGGGTTTAGATTCTGAGCTAGGCGACGATTGGTTAAGGGTAATGCTTAAGGTTTTATTCAGGTGCTGAAGACTTAGGGATAATTAGGCTGACTCCATCAACCACCTTTACCGTGACGTGCCCTTCAGGTCGCACCACGTGCGCCAAGGGTGCCACTCGCCTCTGGAATTTCTTTTAGCGATGTGCCCTTCAGGATGCACCACGTGCTCCAAGGGTGCCACTCGTCGACTAAGTTTCTTTTGTGCGACATGCCCTTCAGGATGCACCACGTGCTCCAAGGGTGCCACTCGCTGACTGAACTGATTGGTAGACCTCTATAACCCCTGGAGTCAATACTTCGCCAGGTGAACTGGTAGGAGACTAAGGGCTCTAAGGAATAAGGCCCCCGCCTTATTGCGTGCCCCTTAGAATCATCGTGAGCGACTGTTGCAGTCGGCCCTCATGGCATCGTGGGTCCTCTCAAACTAGGTAATCGTTAACCTACAGTTCGAGCCATGGTGGGAGTGCTAGCAGGCGGTGGCAGGGCTGCTGTCCACCCCTCTCCCTCAACCTCTCTGCAATCGTTTGTGGCCCCTTTACTCCATATGTGAGTCAAGTCGGCAAGCTATCGCCAGCCTGCATCACCAATAATCATGTCAAAAATGTCAACATCAAATCATCAATCAAATGAAACATTATAATAAGCATATCAACCGAAAAGCACACTCCCTGACTCAGTCCGAAGTCCAAGGGGTTCTACCGATGCCTCTGCATCCTCAAGGTCAAAAACCCTGTACACTCAATCCAACTGAGTCAATAGCACCTGTCTACATAAAATAGTAACACATCATGTCATCTGTCAATCACATCATAATCAAACATAATAGGTCTAACATCAAAAAGGGTCCAGATCACTTGCGAGCAATTGTCCTCAAATAATAAGTGTTCTCAGTGCGCCAGAGCGGTATGTTACATACACCCCCTCTTGGTCTAAACTTCATCCCGAAGTTTCTCAGTATAATGCAAAAATAAAGTATCACGGTATCATAAGTATATCCATCAAACAGAAATGGAAACTGCTGACGCATATCATCTGTGTCCTTCCAGGTCGCCGAGTGTGGACTATAACTGTCCCACTGGACCTTGATCTGATCTATCGTTCGACGCCGTAACTGTCGAACGCGATGATCTAAGATGCGGACCAGCTCAGCCATGAGTGCTCCCTTGTCCGATACCTGCAAGGAACTCAGGTCAATCACATGTGTAGGATCACCAATATAATGTCTCAAAAAAGATACATGAAAAACATCGTGCATACGGCTCAAGGACTCAGGCAAGGTTAGTCGATAGGCCATGGGCCCCTTTCTCTCCACAATCTCGAAAGGTCTCATGAACCTAGGAGAGAGTTTAGATCCCTTTCCAAACTTGATCGAACTCTTATGCGGTCTAACCCGCAAGAAGACTCGATCGTCGACCTCATAGCTACGGTCGACTCGGTGCGCATCAGCATAACTCTTCTATCGATCTTGCGCTTCTTTAATCCTTTGTCTTATGGATTGCATATGCTCTTCCATTTCTTGGATCACTTCTGGTCCCACCAGGACCCTATCCTCAAGCCGATCCCAACTCAAGGGCGTTCAACACGGTCGCCCATAAAGAAACTAAAAAGGCGCCATCTTTATGGTGCTTTGATAACTGTTGTTGTAAGCGAACTCTACTAGAGGCAAGAATTCCTTCCAACGCTTTTGTTGGTCCATCACGTACATGCACAACATGTCTTCCAAGGTTTGGTTCATACGTTCTGTCTATCCGTCTGTCTCTGGGTGATATGCAGTACTAAAATTAAGATGGGTTCCCAAGGCATCTTGGAAACTCGTCCAAAATCGTCCAGTAAACACCGATCCTCGATCAGATATAATCTTTTTAGGCACGCCATGCAGCCTCACAATCTCACTGATGAAAAATCTCGCTATGTCGGGTGCCTGATACGTCGTACGCACAGGAATGAAGTGAGCACTCTTCGTCAGAGTGTCTACTACTACAAAAATAGAGTCGTGTCTCCTTGCCGTCAGTGGTAATCCAACAATAAAATCCATCGATATAACTTCCCATTTCGATTCCGGAATGGCATGTGGTTGAATTAATCCTGTCGGGTGTCTATGTTCATCCTTTACCTGCTGACACTCGAGACATATAGCCACAAAGTTTACTATGTCGGCCTTCATTCCTTTCCAAAAGAATAATGGTTTGAGGTCTGCCCTCATCTTCGTAACTCCCGAGTGAGCCATGTAAACTGCTCTATGTGCCTCGCTCAGGATCAACATCTTCAACTTGTCGTTTGGAAGTATGTAAATCCAACCTCTAAACCTCAATAACCCATCACTATCAAGTGAATATCCCTCATAACGTGGTACCATCATTGGGTTTTGTCCGATAAAATCCTTGACTTCTGTGTACCAGTCATCATCACGCTGTAAGGTGAGAATCTTCTCACGTAGATTTGTCTGAAGAGGTAACACCGAAAATATGCACGGCCTCTGACTCAAAGCATCCGCCACTCAGTTCATTGTTCCCTTTATGTAATTAATCTCGAAATCATATTCGCTAAGCAATTCCGACCAACGTCATTGTCGCGCATTCAGGTCACTTTGTTTAAAAATGTGTTGTAGTCCACAGTGATCAGTCTTTAATTCAAATTTTCGTCCAATAAGGTAGTGTCTCCAAACCTTCAAGGCATATACGATGGCTAATAACTCCAAATCATGTGTCACGTAGGTCTCCTCATGCCTTCTCAGCTTCCTCGAAATGTAAGTGATCACTCGTCCGTCCTGCATCAAGAATCCACCCAAACCTTCCTTGGATGCATCAGTACACACCAAGAAGTCTGCGTCCATGTCAGGGACCTTTGGTATTGGCACGGTTGTCAGCAACTCCTTAAGCCTTCGAAAGGCCTCTGCGCATTTCTCTGTCCAAACAAACTTCTTGTTTTTCTTCTGCAATTCCGTGATTGGATTTGCTATCTTCGAAAAATCTTCGACAAACCGTCGATAGTATCCTGCTAATCCCATGAAACTACGCACTTCTGTGACATTCGTTGGCGCAGGCCATTCCATAATAGCCTCAACCTTGGCTGGATCCACGGCGATACCCTCGCCGGAGATGACGTGCCCTAAGTAGTGAATCCTGGATTGATAAAAAGAGCATTTGGACAACTTCCCATATAATTTGTGTTCTCGTAAACATTGTAGTACCAAGCGCAAGTGCTTGTCATGCTCCTCCGTCGTCTGAGAGTAGATCAAAATATCGTCAATGAACACTTGGATGAACTTGTCGAAGTACTCCCGGAACACCCCGTTCATCAAACTCATGAATACCCCTGGGGCGTTTGTCAGTCCAAAAGGAAAAATCATAAACTTGTAATGTCTAAATCTCGTCTTAAAGGCGGTCTTAGGAATGTCATCCTCCTTGATCCGTAACTAGTGATATCCAGATCGCAAATCGATCTTGGAGAACACTGTCGCACCCTTCATTTGATCGAATAGATCGTCAATTCTTGGTAAGGGATACTGATTCTTGATCGTAGCCTTGTTCAGTTGACGGTAGTCAATGCAAAGCCTCCATGATCCGTCCTTCTTTCGAATGAAAATAACTGGTGCACCCCACGGTGAAACACTAGGACGTATCAGTCCCAGGTCCAACAACTCCTTCAGCTGCATTTTCAACTGTTGCAACTCCGGGGTCGACATCCGATAAGGCGTTCTTGCTATCGGCTCAGTTCCCGGTTTTAGGTCTATGGTAAACTCCAGTTCCCTCTCCGGTGGCATCCCAGGCAACTCCTCTGGAAATACATCCGCAAACTCCTTCACCACCGGAAGGTGTTCTAAGCCTTCTGCTACTCCTTTTTCATTTAGCGCAAGGATCGCATAAAGTTTGCACCCCTTGCGCATATTCTTCCGTAACTGTAAGGAAGAGACGAACCGTAGGGAAACTCCCTGGTTCCATCCTACAATCACTCATCTCTGTCCTTCATCATCCACCAAGCTCAACCGTTTCATCTTACAGTTGAGAATCGCCTCATGCGTTTCCAACCAATCCATACCGATCACGACGTCATAAGATCCCAATATTGTGACGTACAAGTTGACTCTCATGAAAAACTCTCCCAGGTTAAGGGCACAGCCCGTAACCTTTC